>CM055069.1:6884095-6983228 GCA_029204045.2 Tillandsia leiboldiana | reverse complement strand
AGCCAGACCTAAAATAAAGAGGAATACCACGTCTGAGTAAAGGGTGCGCATCTATTTACAGCTCTCCAGCTCTCCAGGAGATCTATCTATTCACGGCGACCCCCTTACCTCGATCAGCTGCCGATGGTCAGCAGCTCCCCAGACGACTCTGCAAAATAAAGGAGAAGGAGGAAACAGAAAATAACAATGGGGTGAGAACTACCAGGTAAACCAGTAGCCTCCCTAGTGGTGGTAAACCTCAACTCTGACGCACCCCTAGGACTAGTAGAGGCAAAGGAAAAAGATGAGTGTAAGGTACTAAGGTACTGAAATAGGGGAACTACCACTACTAGCATGCCTTCAAATGCGATACCGAAAGAAAGATTGTCTGAATGCATCATGAAGCAGTGTCTGACCAAATACCCCAATCTAGTACCACCAGTAAAACTGGTATTGCCCTGCTTAGCGGGAATCTGCACACAGGCTCGAACCGCGGGATCGGCTCACACGGCTCGCCCCCAAAATACGTATCACCGGCACACCGGCTTGGTCCAAAAAGAAAGCCTACCTCCGAGTGGCACTCGAGGGGAGCGACCCACACGAGTAGTATCTCTGTCATCAGTATCACAAGTACTCTGTAGCACATGTCTCACAAGTATCCAATATGCAGGACTGGATCATACTATGATCAAAGTGGGAAAACCATCCACTAAGAGACCTGATACCAAAATCTGATGCAATAGTACTCAATAAGTGGGAAAACTCCATCCACTAGAAAAAGCCTGATCCTCAATCGGATGCAAAGATCGAAGCTCACCCACAATCTGAAGCAAGGATAACAATCTGGTCGACCCCCTGCTGTCCGTGGTCACCGCAATACCCCAATCCACAATCTAATGCAATCCTGACTACACTATCCCAAACCCCTGCTCGTACTCGAGCAACAAGCTCTGAATGCAAGGAGAGTAATGAAACATGTTCAAATCCCAATATGATAGTGTAGCAATAAATAGTGGCTAACTAGATGTCGAGCATGCAACTGTACCATTTAAAAGCTGTAAAAATGTCAATATTTATTTTAAAAAATTGATTTACTGTACTGATATAAAAGTTATTTGCATGCGAGATTATAGCCTTTGTCCCAGTCACAGTGTCCCAGATAAGTTATCATATAATCTGTGGGTCATATTAAATTTTAGGAGAGTTCGTCCAGCGGTTCTCATCAGTTGTCATATTATTTGTCCCAATGGTTCTCCTCAATTGTCATATAGTTCGTCCCAATGTTTTCATCAATTAATTTTAGGGGAGTTCTAATAATCCCAGTGAGCTTGTCAAAAATGAGGTAAGCAACAACCGCCCACCTCGAACACTCAAATCACACCGAGATAGTCTCCTGCCTGTCCACAGTCCCCTAAAACTGTTGTCTGCCGAAAACGGTGCCCTATAGCAACACACATTGCACAGGGTGTAACTATATTATTCATAAAATACAGCTTTTGCTGTTTTTCAAATAGCACGAAAAGAGAGGAGTTTTTTCACCTCTGTATATTGCTCAGAAAATCCAGAAAAATTATGTTTGCGTTCCTTGCGACGAGTAGATTGAAATCGACTATTTAAACGCCTTGATCTGATGCTCCTAACCAAGATAAAATCGGAGAAGTTGATGCTATCCAGAATTTTCCACAAAAAAAAAGGGCGTCAAGAGCCCTCGGAATCATGCCAAAAGTATGAAATGGAATGAAGTGATCAACACGAAAATCGAAGCCTTACATCTTAGGAACGTGCTGCCGCCGCAAAAATCGTTCAAAACTTCCTCCTGGTTAGCCCACAGGATTTTTCGACTGAACTGAGACGGGAATGGGCCGAAAAGGAAAATCATCGCAGTGCGCCGCGTCGCAGATAACTCACTATCAGTAACTCCAAAATTCTGAACTTTTTAGGAGAGAGAGAGAAGAGAGAGAGGAAGGAATTTTCATAAAGCCCAAGCTCTGGTTCTCTCTCTAAGGCTCGGATCTCGAGGTAGAAAAGGGAGGGGTGGATCCTATTATAATGGGCCAAGGGATCTTCCTCACCAATCCAGGGCAGAACAGGAAACACCAAATGACCAACCCAGGACGCGCCACGTGTCCACAAACAGAAACAGCCTGTGCAAGGGCCAAGTCAGAAACCGCCACGTGGCCACATGGTGCACGTGCCGGTCCCCGCGCCGGGTCGTCCGGAAGTGTGTCGACCAATGGGGAGCGCCACGTGTCACCAATCCCGCGGCTTCTAGAAGTCGTCCATTCCAATGAGTGAACGCCACGTGGCAACACCCATCTTCGGTGCTCCCGGTGCACGCCAGGCCGTGGACCGCGCTCCCGCGTGCCTGCCCGCGCCTGCCCGCGCTGCCCGCGCCGCGCGCCGCTGCGCTCCTGCCGCTCCGCCGTGCTCCGCCGCTGTGCAGCCGCCCGCCGGTCGCCGCCGCCCGCCGGAACAGTAATTCCGGCCGGCCGGAGTTACTGTTTCGGTGAACAGTAAAAATGTGGCGAAAATAAAGTAAATATACCATTTTGACCATTTTCCGCGCGCTGAGTCCAAATCCGCTGTCCATTTCGCCAAATTCTCATCCAAATTTTACCAAAAGTCCCCGGAAAAGCCCACTTGCTTCGTTTTTCATGCCGATCCATTTTAAAAATCCGTTTTCGACACTACTAGCTCCGATACATCGTATGAGCTTCCTACAGTCACTGTTTAATGTTGCAACAGTTCCTGCGGAAGTCGGGATCATCACATCCTCCCCCACTAAAAAGAGTTTCGTCCTCGAAACGAGACTGAATTAAACAACAATCCTCAGTCTGAAGTCTCAAATAAGTAGGGGTGGGTATTCCTCATCTCCGACTCGAGCTCCCTCGTAGCCTCGCGCTCGTCATGATTGCTCCAAAGGATCTTCACATAGGGAATGGCTCGACTGCGCAATTCTCCTCACCTCTCGATCCAGATTCGCAGTGGCGCTCCTCATACCTCAAATCCTCGCTAATCTCCAGCGGGGTGAAATCGATGACGTGCGACTGGTCGAAGACGTACCTCCTCAGAGTAGAAACATGAAATACATTGTGGACACCAGCCAGCCTCGGAGGAAGTGCAAGTCGGTAGGCAACTGGCCCGATTATCGCTCCAATATCTCAAAGGGTCCAATATATCGGGGGCCTGAGTTTCCCACGAATGCCGAACCTCCTGATTCCTTTGGATGGCGAGACTTTCAGGAATACATGATCACCAACCTGAAACTCTAAGTCTCGTCGCCGAGCATCGGCATAACTCATTTGTCGGCTTTGGGCGGTCTGAAGATGCTGTCGAATTACTCGGATCTTCTCTTGCCTCTAACAATATATCTGGTCCCAAGGTCCGCCTCTCGCCCAAGTCACTACCAATAAAGCGGTGATCGACACTTGCGTCCATACAACGCTTCAAATGGAGCCATCTGAATGCTCGCTTGAAAGCTATTGTTGTACGCCAATTCCAGCCAAAGATAAGTGTCGAATCCACCCTCCGCCAAAATCCAGGACGCAAGCCCTCAACATGTCCTCCAGGATCTGTATGGTCCGCTCTGACTGCCCATCAGTCTGCGGATGAAAAGCCGTACTGAACCTGAGTTGAGTCCACAAGGCTGTCTTCAAGCTCCTCCAGAAACGCGAAACAAACCTCGGGTCTCTATCTGATACTATGGAGGCTGATACTCCATGTAGTCTTACTATCTCATCTAGATATAACTGGGCTAGTCGCTCAAGTGGCCACGTAGTCTGCATGGGCAGAAAGTGCGCCGACTTGGTAAGTCGGATCTACAACTACCCAGATAGCATCCGCTCTCCTTGTGCCTTAGGCAGTCCGACCACAAGTCCATCGTAATGTGGTCCCATTTTCACTCGGGAATTGGGAAACTCTGTAACTTGCCAGCTGGCACTTGATGCTCAGCTTTCACCTGCTGGCAAGTTAAACACTGGGCCACAAATCTCCCAATATCCCTCTTCATGCCTTTCCACCAGAAGTGTGC
Organism: Tillandsia leiboldiana; assembly: GCA_029204045.2. Lineage (NCBI taxonomy): Eukaryota > Viridiplantae > Streptophyta > Magnoliopsida > Poales > Bromeliaceae > Tillandsia > Tillandsia leiboldiana. The sequence goes on along the minus strand of CM055069.1, from coordinate 6,979,219 downwards.
CTTGAGATCCTTATACATCTTAGTCCCACCAGGATGTAGGGTATAAGGTGTATAATGGGCCTCTCGCAATATCTGCTCTCTAATCTCCGCATCCACTGGCACACATGCTCGGTTCCTGTACCTCAGTACTCCCGAAGCATCTACTGTAAAGTCCCCTAACTGATCACTCGGAGTTTGATCTCTAATCCTGGTCAAGTGGGGGTCCTCACTCTGTTTTCCCTAATCCTGTCCAGTAGAGTGGGCTGCACGACTAAAGATGTCAGTCTAGCAGAGACCCCAGGGGACACAACCTCTATCTCGAGCCGTCTCATCTCCTCTAATAGCGGCGCCTGGTCTGTAATCAACATAGACAAACTTTGCACCGCTCTCCTACTCAAGGCATCAGCGACCACATTAGCCTTGCCTGGGTGGTAGAGAATATCTACATCATAATCCTTTAATAGCTCCAACCATCTGCGTTGCCTCAAATTCAACTCCTTCTGCGTGAACAGGTACTTTAGGCTCTTGTGGTCGGTATAGATTTCACAGTGTTCCCCTATAGATAATGACGCCAAAGCTTCAATGCAAATACTACAGCAGCAAGCTCCAAGTCATGGGTAGGGTAATTTTCTCATAATCCTTGAGTTGTCTTGATGCATATGCAATTACCCTCCCTTCCTGCATCAACACACAACCGAGTCCACTGTGTGATGCGTCGCTGTAGATCACATATCCTTTCCCCATAACAGGGAGGGAAAGGATAGGGGCGGTCATTAGTCTACTCTTAGCTCCTCAAAGCTCCTCTGACAGTCCTCACTCCAGACAAACTTTACTCCCTTACGCGTTAAACGAGTGAGGGGTGTGGAGAGCTTCGCAAAGCCTTCCACAAACCGACGATAATAACCAGCTAAGCCCATAAAACTATGCACCTCAGAAACGGTCGTCGGTCGGGGCCAATCCCGGACCGCCTCAATCTTCGCTGGGTCCACCGCCACACCTGCGGCGGAAATCACATGGCCCAAGAAGACTACCTCCCGAAGCCAAAATTCGCACTTTGCCAGCTTGGCAAACAACTTCTTCTCTCGCAGAAGTTGCAGCACAATCCTTAAGTGCTCCTCATGCTCCGCATCACTCCGGGAGTAAACCAAGATATCATCAATGAAACTACCACGAATCGATCTAAGTACGGTCGGAAGATCCGGTTCATTAAATCCATGAATGCGGCAGGGGCATTAGTTAGTCCGAAGGGCATAACTGTAAATTCATAATGCCCATACCGTGATCTAAATGCCGTTTTCGGAATATCTTCGGCCTTCACCTTCAACTGGTGGTAACCGGATTGCAAATCTATCTTAGAGAAGACACAAGACCCTTGCAGCTGATTAAAGAGATCATCGATACGCGGCAAAGGGTACTTGTTCTTGATGGTCACTTTATTCAATTCCCTATAGTCCACACACAGTCGAAGTGACCCATCCTTCTTTTTCACGAATAGCACCGGCGCTCCCCAAGGCGATACACTCGACCTAATAAAACCCTTATCCATTAAATCCTGAAGTTGCGCCTTAAGCTCTCGTAGCTCAGCCGGTGCCATCCGGTAAGGAGCCTTTGAGATTGGTGCAGTTCCTGGAGCTACGTCAATCACGAATTCGATCTCCCTATCTGGCGGCATGCTTGTCAGCTCAGGTGGAAAAACATCCGGGAACTCGCGGGCAATAGGGATATCCCCGAGTCCCGGCACCGCCGTAGGCCCCTCAACAACACTAGCCAAAAAGGCTACACATCCTCGACGGATCATCTGCCTCGCTCGGGAAGTCGAAACCATAGAGGCAAAGAAAGCACTCTGACATCCCCGGTATACCAACATTTCCTGGTCAGGCTCTCTAAAAGTGAGGGTCCTTGCGGCACAATCAATAGTCGCAAAATACCGAGCCAGCCAGTCCACCCCGAGGATCACATCGAAGTCCTTCAATTGTCTCAGGACCAACAGGTCTGCTGGCATAATCCAGGACTCGATTTGCATCGGGCAGGACCAACAACACTCCTCTACGTGCAAGGTGTGATCGGGAATCTGAACCTTTCGTGCACGTGGCAAAAGTCCTACCTCTAACCCATGTAATGATGCAAATGATCTACTAATAAAAGAATGTGATGCTCCCGTATCAAATAAAGTACGAGTCCTAATGCCAGAAAGTAGGGTGATACCTGCCACCACGTGATCTGCTGCCGAAGAGTTATCTACCTGCACAGCATACACTCGCCCACTCTAAGCTGGAGGGCGATACTCCGTGGGATGGGAAGAAGATGGCCTGCTTGCTGGAGCATATGGCCGCTGAGCCGTCGACCGTTGCTGCGATGAAGATGGAGCAGATGCTGAAGGAGGGGTGGTGGGGGCCGAAAAGGGGCACGAAGCTTGAATGTGCCCAGGCTGTCCACATCTATAGCAGCGACCCCACCGCTGGTCGCAGGTGTTGGAAAAATGCTGACCTCCACAGAAAATACAACTGCCGGGAGCCCGTGGCTGTCGTGATTGCTGTTGCTGTTGAGACTGCCGTTGTCGCTGAGGCTGTCGCTGCGACCCACGCTGCGACGGCTGGGATCTCTGCTGTTGCTGCTGCCGCTGCTGGGGCCTCTGGGGTCCACCAGGCCCTCGCCGCTCAGACCGTCCTTGGCCGTAAGACTGTGGCAGAAACGGTCGTGGCGGCCTCCACGAACTAGCTTGTCCCCCAACCTCCGATGCCGGTCGCTTCGCCCCCAGGATCACCACGGGAGCTAGAGCTACCTCCTCCATCACTACCTCCCCGCACTCAACGTAGAGTGCCTGCTCCATTGAGGCCTCCAAGGTCTGCAACCTTTGCGAGCGAACAAGTTGAAAAAGGTCCCAGCGCAACCCTCGCTCGAACATGTAAATCCGGTGCGCCTCATCCCTGGCCACGTTCGGTACACATGCCAACAACTGATTGAAATTGGCAATGTATTCGTGTACGGGCCGATTTCCCTGGCGAAGGTTTCTCATCTGCTCATCCAATCTCTGTCGGACGCTTTCCGGGAAGAAAGCCCCGAGAAGGAGACTGCGGAACTCCGCCCAGGTCAGGAGCTGAGCCCCAGGCGGACCAGCCGGTCGAACGCGCCGCCACCAAGCCTCGGCGTTGTGCTCCAAAAAGTTCGTCGCTAATAACACTTGGTATCGCTCCTCGATGAACAATGTCTCAAAACGTCGCTCCATCGCCGTGATCCATGACTCTGCCTCCCACGGCTCTACATTCTGCCCCGAGAAATGGGGTGGGTCAAACTGGCGAAACCTCATCAACAAGTCAACCATCTCCCGCTGCTCTGCCAGGGTCAGAGGTCCCGTCAACCCAGACGACTGTCTACCAGTACCCCGAGCAACAGGGGATGCAGGGGTCACCGGTACAACTGGGAGATTCACAGCAGGGGAAGAAGGTACGGGAGAACTCTCTAGGGGCGCTACAACAGGCTGCGCCCTCTGCTCTAACATCTACGTCAGCCGGCCCATAGCCTCCTCCTGACGCCGAACAGCCTCGGACATCTGGGCCATCTAAGCCTGTAGCTCTGGCACCTCACTCTGCTGGCCCTGCCCGGACTCCTCCTGGTCGGGCTCAGGGGAATTAAGCTGAGAACGCGTCAACATCCTACGTCGCGGAGGCATCCTACCACAAGAAACCACACTCAGTATCATATCCCCACACGACCCAATCTAGCGAAAGTCAAAGACATCCCCATATTTTTGTGACTTTATGTTGTCTGCAGCCAACATAACGGTTCACCAGAAATTGGGCATGTCGATCCCTCTTCTCTCACTGGAAGAGTCAAACAATAAATCAACGACTTTCGCAAATATCACGTCTCTCGCACCCTATTATCCTAGGGTCTACCAAAAGCCTAGGGTTTCCTAAGTCCCAACTGACCTATCCCTAAGCTCTGATACCAACTAAATCTGTCACGCCCCGGAACCCGGGCTCGCCAACAGATCCGCCGTGCACACGGGATTTCCCGAGTACACGAAGCGCTGGTAACCTGCTCCGATATAATATGAACAATAATAGAGCATAATACAGAGCTGAAGTAGAAGAACCACATAGTATCTCAGACTGGAACTACAAATAAAGCTGTAATAAGTACAATAATCTCCCAGCTCACCAAAATAGTACAACCAGCTGGCGAAAGCCAGACCTAAAATAAAAGAGGAATACCACAGTCTGAGTAAAGGGTGCAGCATCTATTTAACAGCTCTCAGTCTCCCAGGAGATCTATCTATTCAGCGATCCCCTTACCTCGATCAGCTGCCGATGGTCTAGCAGCTCCCGCAGACGACTCTGCAAAATAAAGGAGAAGGAGGAAACAGAAAATAACAATGGGGGTGAGAACTACCAGGTAAACCAGTAGCCTCCCCTAGTGGGTAAAACCTCAACTCTGACGCACCCACTAGGACTAGTAGAGGCAAAGGGAAAAAGATGAAGTGGTAAGGTACATAAGGTACTGAAATAGGGAACTACCACTACTAGCATGCCTCTAAATGCGATACCGAAAGAAATGATTGTCTGAATGCATCAGGAAACAGTGTCTGACCAAATAACCCAATCTAGTACCACCAGTAAAACTGGTATTGCCTGCTTAGCGGAATCTGCACACACGGCTCGAAACCGCGGGATCGGCTCACACGGCTCGCATCCCAAAATAAGTATCAGACCGGCACACACGGCTGGGTCCAAAAAGAAAGCCTACCTCCGGAGTGGCACTCGAGGGGAGCGACCCACACGAGTAAAGTATCTCTGTCATCAGTATCACAAGTATCTCTGTAGCACATGTCTCACAAGTATCACAATATAGCAGGACTGGATCATGACTATGATCAAAGTGGGAAAAACCATCCACTAAAGAGACCTGATACCCAAATCTGATGCAATAGTACTCAATAAGTGGGAAAACTCCATCCACTAGAAAAAGCCTGATCCTCAATCGGATGCAAAGATCGACAAGCTCACCCACAATCTGATGCAAGGATAAACATCTGGTCGACCACCTGCTGTCCGTGGTCACCGCAATACCCCACAAGTCCACAATCTAATGCAATCCTGACTACACTATCCCAAACCCCTGCTCGTACTCGAGCAACAAGCATCTGAATGCAAAGGAGAGTAATGAAACATGTTCAAATCCCAATATGATAGTGTAGCAATAAATAGTGGCTAACTAGATGTCGAGCATGCAACTGTACCATTTAAAAGCTGTAAAAAATGTCAAATATTTATTTTAAAAGATTGATTTACTGTACTGATATAAAAGTTATTTGCATGCGAGATTATAGCCTTTGTCCCAGTCACAGTGTCCCAAGATAAGTTATCATATAATCTGTGGGGTCATATTAAATTTTAGGATCAGTTGTCATATTAGTTTGTCCCAATTGTTCTCATCAATTGTCATATTAGTTCGTCCCAATGGTTCTCATCAATTAAATTTTAGGGGAGTTCTAATAATCCCAGTGAGCTTGTCAAAAATGAGGTAAGCAACAACCGCCCACCTCGAACAGCTCAAATCACACCCAGATAGTCTCCTGGCTGTCCACAGTCCCCTAAAACTGCTGTCTGCCGAAAACGGTGCCCTATAGCAACACACATTGCACAGGGTGTAACTATATTATTCATAAAAATACAGCTTTTACTGTTTTTCAAATAGCACGAAAAGAGAGGAGTTTTTCACCTTTGTATATTGCTCTGAAAAATCCAGAAAAATTACGTTTGCGTCCCTTGCGACGAGTAGATCGAAATCGACTATTTAAACGCCTTGATCTGATGCTCCTACACCAAGATAAAAATCGGAGAAGTCGATGCTGTCCAGAAATTTCCACAGCAAAAATGGGGGTCAAAGAGACCTCGGGAATCGTGCCAAAAGAATGAAATAGAGCTAAGTGATCAACGCGAAAATCGAAGCCTTACCTCTTAGGAACGCGCTGCCACAAAAATCGTTCAAAAATTCCTCCTAGTTAGCCCACAGTGATTTTTCGACTGAACTGCGACGGGAAATGGGCCAAAAAAGAAAATCGTCGCAGTGCGCCGCGTCGCAGATAACTCACTATCAGTAACTCCAAAAATTCTGAAATTTTTAGGAGAGAGAGAGAAGAGAGAGAGGAAGAATTTTCATAGAGAGCCCAAGCTCTGGTTCTCTCTCTAAGGCTTGGATCCCGAGGTGGGAAAGGGAGGGGGGTGGGGATCCTATTATAATGGGCCAAGGGAATCTTCCTCACCAGATCCAGGGCAGAACAGGAAACACCAAAATGGACCAACCAGGACGCGCCACGTGTCCACAAAACAGGAAACAGCCTGTGCAAGGGCCAATCAGAAACCGCCGCGTGGCCGCATGGTGCACGTGCCCGGTCCCCGCGCCGGGTCTTCCGGAAGTTGTCAACCAATGGGGAAGCGCCACGTGTCACCAATCCCGCGGCCTTCTAGAAGCCGTCCATCCAATGAGTGAACGCCACGTGGCAACACCCATCTTTGGTGCTCCCGGTGCACGCCAGGCCGTGGACCGCGCTCCCGCGTGCCTGCCCACGCCTGCCCGCGCTGCCCGCGCCGCGCGCCGCTGCGCTCTGCCGCGCTCCGCCGTGCTCCGCCGCTGCGCCGCCGCCCGCCGGAACAGTAATTCCGGCCGGCCGGAGTTACTGTTCCGGTGAACAGTAAAAATGTGGCGAAAAATAAAGTAAATATACCATTTTGACCGTTTTCGCGCGCTGAGTCCAAATCCGCTGTCCATTTCGCCAAATTCTCATCCGAAATTTTGCCAAAAGTCCCCGGAAAAGCCCACTTGCTCCGTTTTTCATGCCGGATCCATTTTAAAAATCTGTTTTCGACACTACTAGCTCCGATACATCGTATGAGCTTCCTACAGTCGCTGTTTAATGTTGCAACAGTTCCTGCGGAAGTCCGGATCATCACAGGAGCTGTGGGACATGATCGAACTATTGAGCCAGATTTGGCAGATGATACACCCCGACTCGTAAGATTGAGTTTGGAGCCTTTGGAGGCAGAGTCGTGGTTGGTGGTGATGGAGTGATCAATTGAGAGCCTGCTTGTGCCAGAGAGTTTATGCAGTTGTTGAACTGCGCGCTTCAGGTTTCGAGGGACGAGGCGCATAGGATATATGAGACTGGGAGTGGACTGCGTCAGGACACCTTTCAGTTTATTCAGTCCCTCCGTTATAGGTTTTGACGCCTCGTTGGAGTAGGCATTGTGTTTGGAGCGTGGCGTTGCAGTTCCTTTGGATAGGGATCTGCCGCTAGAGGCGAGTTCTGGATTTTGGTGCTTGGCGCCGGGTGATGGAGGACAGATCGGCCGGCAGAGGCATTTTTGATCTCTTTCTCCAGGATAATGAGTTCCCGAGATGCCGGAGATCGGGTGGACCCCGATGGCAGCATCAGTATTCATATCGGAGTGGCGCAGCGATAGCGTGGATTTGTCATCTGCGGAGGACCTTATTCGTCACTTCAGTGTGAGTAGAGACAGAGGTCGTGCTCCCTATTTGGATAGTCCTGATTTTCAGGCAGATTCGGCGACAACCACTTGCTTTGAGCGGATGAATCTATGCCGCCCAGTTGGAGGGCGCCACGGTAGTGGATCGAGTGTCGCAGGTGGGATTTCACCACAGCAGTTGGAGTTAGAGCATGTTTCATTCTTGCATGGACTAGAGGCAGATTTGTTACCACGTGCACTAGAGGTACAGGTTCCTGTTGTTGTTGTGCATGTGGAGGAGGCTTTTGGATCATGTCCAGTGCGGCCGAGACCGCGAGTTACCGGCAGAATTATTGGAAATTGTAGCAATTCGGTGTTTCGACCCTGTGCTTGAGATTGTTTAGCACAATGCCACAGAATGTTTAACTGCGGCGAGAGAGGACTTTGATCTTCGGCAAGGCGAACAAGAGGAGGCTTGTTTGATGAGATTGTTAGAGCACACAGGTTTTAGCGACAGTGTGAGAGGTGCTTACGGCGGCACCGGGACTCAGGGATATCTCTGTTGCCCATGAGATCCCGGGTGTGATTTCACCTTAGTTGTTGGTAATGCCGCCGGTTAGGGAGATAGAGATTGCGTTTGACGTGGTTTGGGGAACCGCGCCACCCTCGACAGCACCTCATTGGATATCGCCTGTGGAGCTGAGAGAGCTGATGGAACAGTCGCAGGATCTGATGGATCAAGGGGTCTGTTTGACCTAGTGCCCCGTCGTTGATACAAGACTGCGATGGTCCTTTTATGGTTCGAGTGTAGACAGGTCCGGGTGGTATCTAGGACCTTTTGATGGAGCTATACTCCGGCAGTTATCGTATGATGCGAGTACCTACTTGGAATCAGACAGCCGAGGACCTTCCCTAGAGGGCATTCAGGATCCGGTAAGGGCATTATGAGAGCATAGTGAGGCCGAATGGAATAACTAATGCCCTGTTGTCTTTGAGATTTGAGGAATTGTGTGTTCCATTTGTACCTGGACGGATTTGGGAGTGGTGTTCCCCAAGGATATTTGATTTACTCCCAGAGCGATTTGGAGCACTAGGGGCACTTGTGGATGTGCTACCATGCCTGTGTGGATGAAGTTGTATGCCAAGTTATTGAGGTACAAGTTGTAGCTTCAGAAGCATACCTTCTTGGGTCACTTTGTTCGAGCCATAGGAGCGGCGGAGGAAACCCGGCCAATATGGATACTAATTGGAAATTGGCCGAGATTGACAATTATTGTCGAGGTGGAGAGCTTCTTGAACTTGGCAGTGCCGGGAGAGCTTGGCGGACAGATGATGAGACTGACACCAGCACCGATTTCAGCTTTGTCAGTGGTGGGAGATGGATTGTGAGTTGTAGTGATGCCTCCCTCAGTGGCTGTGGAGTACCGGGGGTTGTCTTCGGTCCGCGCTTCATCAGTCCAACCCTATGAGTATTGTGGCAGGACGAACCGCTATTTTGTAGGCAGCTTGGATCCCACAGTTGAACATTTTTGTACGCCTATTATTTCAAGTTTTGATTGATATACCTGGGCGTAGGCCATGCCTGTTTGGGCATCAGTATTATGATCGCCTTTCGAGCCAGCTCTCAGTCCCGTTCACCGACAGTTTGACCACCGTCAGGGTGTTCTTTACTAGTTGAGAGATTGACTTCGACCCGTGGGTCCGTTGGGGGTTATGATAGCATGTTGAGTGACCAACAGTGGCTTGAGATTATATCTCTAGAGGGTCCCTTTTGATGGTAGACCGTTGTTGAGCAGTCCACTCGGATGGTCTAGATTCGGGAGTGACCGAGTGAGGACCCCTCCTTGTTAGGGCTCTTTTTTCTTATTAGATAATAGCGCGGGTATGTTTCGGGTTGCTTTGGTTGAGTTGACACAGGATGTGGTATGGTGCGTGTTGCACTGGTGATTAATTTGTTTCCCCCAGCTTTTCGATGGAGCCCCTGTGGTGTTTCACGTCTCAGCTCTGGAGTGTTTTGCTTTTGGATCCCTCGACCGTGATTGACTCGCCCCATTTGAGATCTAAGAATGTTTGGAGTACGAGGGACGCCCGTTGCGAATTCTGGCTCGTGAGATTAGAGGTTGCGCAATCGGGCTATGCCGTACTGGTTGTCGCTGTTGCTGTTGTTGAGGAGTAATCACGGGGAGTGAGTGGTGACTTAGGAGCTGGAGATGATGATGTTGAGTACTTACCCTTGGTGTTTGTGAAGGTGTTTGTGACTCCTGGTGGAATTGAGCTAGTTTCGTGGACGAAACTTTCTTTAGTGGGGGAGGATGTGAGGACCTGGATCCCCACGACGAGATTACTGGTTGACCAGCAGCCTCTGGAGGCCTATGTGGCGTGTCGGTGGCGTTTGTACACCAATTGGACACTAGTGATGGACTCGGTGTGTTAAATGGATCACGAGAGTAGTCAGACGACCCCGTCGAATGCTTAGAAGTGGTTTTGCGCGCAATGGATATTAACATTGGGCTCAGCGCGAAGTTTAGATAAAAGAACACCTTTCCGGATGCCTTCGGCAATTTTTAGAGTTGGAATTTGGCAAATCGGACAGCGGATTTGGATTCAGCGCGCGAAAACGATGAAAATGGACTACTCACTTGCATTTTTCGGAGCCCGGATGACGCGCACGATTTTCGGGGCACCTTGACACTGTTCCGGCGGCAGCGGCGGCGGCGGGCAGCGGCGTAGCGCGGCGGCGCGGGCTCGGGCAGGCGCAGGCGCGGCGGCGGGCAAGCGCGGACAGCACACGGGCGCGGGCAATGCGCGGGCAGGCGCGCGGGCAGGTGCGCGGTCCACGGGGTCGGCGTACACCGAAGGGCGGACACGTGGCGGACAGCGATAGGTCGGTGCAGTGGACCGGGACCACGGTGCAGCGGGGGGCGCCTTGGGGCGCGTGCCTGGTAGGGTGCGCAGGCAGTGCTGGCGCGCGCACGTGCGCGCGCCAGGCGCGCGTTGACCGACTGCCGGGCCACGTATCGGCGTTTGGAGGCGACCACGTGGCGATTTGTGGGTGGTCGCGCTCGCTGTCACCTGTTTGGCGGGCGACGTGGAGGCCCGTGGGGGATTCGGGCCTGCACAGTGTTGGGCCGGGCCCAACACTGTAGCAGCCCGGATTTTCCGGGCGCCCGGAAGTCGGGACACAGCCGTCATTTCTTGATTTGTTTCACGAGCCTATTAAAGGGATCCGAGCTTCTTCTTCTTCCCCTTTTTCCGCGTTTTTGAGCTTCAAACCGTATGGAGGCCTTCAGCAAAGTTGCTCCCCTACATGTTGCGCACCTTCTGGAGGATTTCTAAGGTTTTTGGTGGCACGCTTATCGAGGTTTCCTTTTTTACGGCGCGGCGCGACGCTCATCCATTTGTGTTCCCCTTCGTCGCGTTTCGGTGCGCGAGCTACCCCGGCCTACTCCGACCTCCGTTTCAGGCGATTCTTATGTCGTTGGATCCGCGACAGACAGAGCTACGATCTTGGTATTTTCTATTTACCCTAGTTTCGTGTTTTTTGAGGAGTTTTTCCATGCTTACTGGGACCCCATTTTTTGATGGAATTTCTGGACAGTGACATATTGCCGGATTTTTATCTCCGCAACCGGGCATCGGATGGAGACGAGCCCTAGACTTTTTTCATCTACTCGATGCGAGGATTGTCACAATATTTTTATTGGATTTTTCTAAGGCTTGCCCGAAGGTATATTTTTCTCCCTTTATCTGTGCATGGAAATACAGATGTGTGGTTGTGTGTTTGTGAGCGCCCTGTATTGTGGAATTTGTAACTCGGCCTACGGGGCTCGGAATTTGACGTGCAGGTACTCGTTTCGAAGGTATCGATGCGAGGAACCCGATAGTATTTTTGTTGGATTTTTCCGAGTACGTTCTACAGGTGGAAATTTCACATCTTTGAGGGTGTTTTCGCAGTTTGTGTAGACTTGGAATATTTTTGATTAAGTGTAATGTTGGACCTTATTGTTGTACCCAGGGGTGTTTGCAAGTGTTGCTGGACCTGTTGGAACTGGAGAAAATTGGAGATAATGGATTCCGGGTGTTTTCAGTTGTTTGGAGCCAAGGTTTGCGCGACATGTACCGAGGGTGCAATTTTGGCAGATTTTGGATTTTGAGCGTCTACACACTTCACCGACTTCAGCTTTGCCTGCGGAAAGCGCTTCAGGTGGGTGCTTTGTTTCCAGAACCGGTGGACGGTTCTCTAATTCTGTATGTTAGGATGCATGCATGTTTAGGGTACATGGTTTATGTTTGTAAGATAGGTAAGGTTGATAATGATAATTGTATAAATGATTGCAAGAATAGTATTTATGAGGTATACTGAGGACTTGCATGATTTGGACATCTATGTTGATGATTAGTGTAAGCTTACCTAGGATAATGTTACCCTATGAGATTATGTAACATGCCATGTTAGCACATAGCCTTTCATGTGGTTGGTTTATGCTTTGGGACAGGATTTTGTAGCTATGTGCGGATTTTCACTCTGAGGAGTTATTATAATCGAGGATTATGATCAGGTGTAGGCATGTGGTTTACTTCTATATCATTCTTGAGGACAAATGCATGCTTGTATGAACATATAGTTAGGCCACCCTTTATTGCTACACTACTTATTGGAACTTGACTTAGGAGAAACCATGCTTTTCCTTTCTCCTTCTTGTTAGTCAGGTGGTCAGTGTTGCTCGGGTTCGAGAAGGGGCCTGGGTAGTGTAGTCGGGACTTTGTGTCTGGGACAGGTTGGATTAGTTGTGGGGCTTTGCGGCAATCGCGGATATTGGGCGGTTGGCCGGATGCTTATCTATGCACCAGATTGGGTATCAGTTTTCTCTAGTGGATGGAGTTTCCCACTTATCGTTTAGTTGCATCCGATTGAGGTCGGGTCTTTCTTTAGTAGTTGGGTTTTCCCACTTTGATCAGATTTGTGATCAAAGTCCTGCTATACAGAGATACTTGTTACAGAGATACTATACTCGTGTGGGTCGCTCCCCTCGAGTGCCACTCCGGAGTAGGCTTTAGACCGTGACGGGTACCGATCGATTGATGATTTTGGGATGTGAGCCGTGTGGGCCGATCCCGCGGTTTCGAGCCATGTGTGCAGATTCCGCTGAGCAGGCAATGCCAGTTTTACTGGTGGCACAAGATTGAGTTATTACCGACATTTACCTTCTTGTTGCACTCGTGTCAGGGGGGACCGAGTGGAGTCTAGTAGCTGTGTTTAGACCAGTGCTAGTGTTGTTGGGAACCCTTTGGGGACTGTGGTCCCGAGGTCTTTGTGAGTTGTGGACCGTTGTGCGAGAGGCTTGGTGATCTTGAGTTTATCCGTTCTGAGAGAGAGCGTGGATTTTGACTATAGCCTGCATGAGCCACTACTTGATAGCGAGTTAGTCAGTTTGGATGCCCTACGTAATTCCTGCCCGTCAGCGGGAGGTAGTTGTAGGTGGGCGCAGGTTTGACTGGACCAGATGTGGCAGTCAGCTCGATTGGGTCGATTGTGCACTTCATGTGCTAGTGGCTTACCATTATTTGGTTCTCCCCTTTTGAGCATTTAGATAGAGGCATGGTAGCTGTTTAGAGTCTCAGCTTTCCTATTTCAGTATTTACTGCTTTGGTTATCTTATGCCTCTAGTGGACTTAGTGGGCAGATCGTCGGGCCTCGTGGCGGTACCCACTGAGGACTCCCTTTTTAGGTGTAGTTCTCACACCCGTTGGGGGTTTTCCCCCTCCCATTCTTTTCTCTCCTTTGTTTTGCAGAGTCTTAGCGGGTGTTACGGATTCTGCGGTTGTTGTTCGAGGCGAGGGAGCCGCGTGCTAGATCCCTACCCGTCGTTGGAGAGTAGCGGTACCCCTTCAGAAGAGATCTTCAGTAGATTAGTTGTTTCATTTTTCCTCTTTTGAGAGACTGATGTAGTGAGGATATATTATGTATCGAGAGACTATACACTGGTGTATTTATTGGAGATACCTCTCGGTTGGGTTCAGAGCTTGTATATGAGGATATTGTATTATTATTATTTTGGGAGACGGACATTGTTGTATTATTTTCAGTTGTACAGTTATTGATTTTAGTTATACAGAAGATTTTTATTTATAGCTCTGATATTTGTTTAGCTGTAGTACTTTTCTTGCAGGTAGGACGCTTCGCTTATGCTGGTTGGCATAGGTGGCGGATCTGTTGGCGAGCCCGGGTCGCAATTTCGACCCCGGGGCGTGACAGGCTGGCTGCGGGCGCGCTGGTGCCGCGCGGGCGGCGGCAGCGGCAACGCGCATCGGCGAGTATGCCGAATGCTTTTCGCTCTGCGATTTTGCTGGCAGGGGCTGTTTTGGCGGCGATCACGCGTGTGGCCTAACTTGATGTGATTTTATGCTTCCTTGCGTTCTGTGTGCAGTTTGGTGGACAGCTGGGCTGGATTGGAGTACTCCCGCCACGTGGAGCCCAGGAAGCAAGGTGGCTCGGTTTGGTCCTGTTTGTTGGCTGTGGGTGAGCTGAGAGGATGCCGCAGATTTTTGTGAATGTATTAAGGATTGTGAAATTTGGAGAGTGTTGTTGAAGTGTGTGTGTGTGTGTGTGTGTGTGTGTTGTGGACTTAAGTGAATTGTGTAAGTGGATTTATGTGGTTGTACAGAGGCAACTTGTGTATGTGAACATGTGTTTATTTTGTGGTGGACTTGATATGGGCAGATGTTTAATGTTGGTGCTTCGGTGGATTCAAGGTGTACTAGAGCCCTTGTTGTGCTGGTGCTATGGGATGTTATGTATGTGCAAATGGAGCTTCTAAGTATTTGTGTGTTCTATTGTGAGCAGGGAATGTATTGTGGGACTTACAGAGTGTTGTGAGACTTGTGCTGTGTGTGTGTGGGGAATTATGGGATGCTTGTATTAAGTGAGCTTACTGTTGGTGGATTATGGAGTACTTGGGCCTTTGTTTGCACTGTGATTGGCCGTGGAGTGAGCCAAAGCATGCGCGGATTTTTCTTCAGAGGTGAGTATTTGGGATTCCGAGTTTTAATGGATTTTTTAGATTTCTTTACATGGTTTTGACGGATTATTGCGCGTGGTTGGTTGGGAACTTGTGCATGTGTTGCGAGTTGGCCGTGGGTGAGCCGGATGATTGCATTTTGTTGTGAGGACTCGAGTGGATTTAATCGAGCTTCCGGGGATTTTTCCGAGTACGCGACAGTGTGCGCGCGCACGGCGCGTTTTTCGAAGTTTCGTCAGTTCGAGGATGCGGCGCTTCCCCGACTTCAGCAATGCCTACGGAAAGCGATCCAGGTGGGTTGGAATTTCTCCAAAATTTATGGAATGCCCTTTAATTCTATTGAATGCAAGTTGATCATGTTTATTATGTCATTTTCTCTGTAATTAAATATGATAGTTGCCTAAAATTTTCGAAAAATTTATTAGAGCCCAAGATTATTTCTACTATACTCCTGACATTATGTGACACTAGGTTTCATGTTTGGTTTGCATTATATTTGCACCTGAATCGTTTTAAAAATCGTGAATATCCCGTTTTAAGGAAAAATCAGCTTTTTAAATGTGGTTTTTAAATTATGAGTTCGCCAGAGGTTTGGTTTAGGTTTAGGGTGCATTTGACCTCGCGCCTGGGGGCCGAGTGGATTTTCAGAGTTCTGTGGGATGAGTTTCTAGTGTCATGTGAGTTTGACCTTCCTTTTGGATTGGTGATATTATTTTAGATCTCGGGTCAGGTTTTTCTGATTTGAGTAGTGGAGGTGGTTCTCCCACTTAGTTATGAGAGTTTGGGGGTTCTGGCAGATCGAGTCGTGGAGGTTTTCCGACTTAGCCATGGGCCGTGCATTATCAGATTGAGTCGTCGAGGTTTCTCCGACATAGCTTTGAGATTGTTGGGCATTTTCTGATTTAGTCGTAGAGTCTTTCTCCGACCGAGTTATGCTAGTTGAGCATTGAGCTTCCGATCTGTTTGATCGTGGATCATAGCCTGCATGTGCCGCTTATGAGACAGTGAGACAGATGTGATACTTGAGTTCGGTGGGGTCGCTCCCCTCGAGCTACGCCCCGGGTGTGATGATGATACCGAACCTGACGAGGCTGCGTGTTGTTGACGCGACTAGTTGATACACTAGAGTTCGCTTGAGATTGATATAGTCCGTGTGGGACTCCCTACGTAAGTCCCGTCCCAGTGTGGATGAGGTGGCAGTAGGTTTGGCGTAGGCTTAACTGGACCCTATGAGGCAGTCATTGAGATTGGGTGATATGAGCGGGTGGTTACATACTGTATTCTTAGATGGGTTTTTTTCCCTTGAGCATTGATACTGAGGCATCTTAGCAGTAGAGAGTGTATGCATATCACGTTATTAGTAGAGTTTCTTCAACTTTATGATTGAGACATTTTAGCTGTAGTTTTCTTTCAGCTTATCCATTATCTATCTATCTATCTATCTGCATACCTATCTGTTTTGCCTCCAGTAGACTTAGTGGGCATACCGTGGATATTGGGACCGTAACCACTGAGATCTCCCTTCTGCAGTAGATCTCACACCCGCTGCGGTGACGGGTTTGAGGTAGCTGTTCCGGCTTGGTTCGCGCAGAGACAGCAGATCGAGGTGAGGACGTGGTCGATTAGTTCCTTACCAGCATTGAGAGTCTGAGATAGATGTACTCGGTATTTTGTTTTTTATGATTCCACTTTTGTACTGGACATTCTGAGAGATCTGTGAGGTAGTTTTATTTTACATAGGGTGTGAGACTATGTTTTGAGGTTTTTTATTTATTTCGGATGTTCAGTTTGATTGCAGTAGCTATTAGTTTCTTTTTCAGCTCTGATACATGTTTAGCTATAGATCTTTTGCAGGGTAGACGCTTTGTCTGTACGGCAGTTTCCGTACAGATGGCGGATCTGTTGGCGAGCCTGGGTCGCAGTTCGACCCCGGGGCGTGACACAATCTGTCTCCAAGTTCTAACTCCTTCTTGAGGATCTCCAATAATGTTTGATTCCGGGTGGTCCTTGGAGATTCGAAGCGTTTGAGGTAACGGAGTACTCGGGGGTATTTGTGATGATTCCTGCACATTGGATAAACTGGAAGAACCATGAGATGCATCAAAATTTTCAGAAGAATTATCATGCAAAGATGCAATATCATTAGCAGGAGATTCATCATCAATAGACATATCAGGAGTAGATTTATCAGAAGAAAAATAAAAAGCTTCATCTACTTTAACATTGAAAGATTCTATCATCGTTTTAGATTCAAGGTAAAAAACCCGATATGCTCTACTGTTTGTAGAATAACCCATAAAAATTCCTTCATCACTTCGAGAGTCAAAATTTCCAAGATTTTTTCGATCGCATAAGATGTAATAACGACTCCTAAAGATACGAAAATATTTTATATTCGGTTTTCTACATAACCAAAGCTCATTGGAGGTATTTAAAGTACCCGGGCACAAATATATTCTATTGATTACATAGACAGCGGTGTTAACTGCTTCAGCCCAAAAGTGTAACGGAAGTTTCCGGCTATGAAGCATAACACGCGCCATCTCTTGAACAACTCTATTTTTGCGCTCGACTATACCATTCTGTTGCGATGTATAAGGTGCAGAGAATTCACGTTTTATGACGTTTGAAATGCAAAAATCAATGAATTTAGAATTGATGAATTCTCCACCTCTATCACTCCGAACACGAACGATCTTTTCATTCTTCTCAATCATAATATGATGACAAATTTCATAAAAAGAATCAAAAGTATCCGCTTTCTCTTTTAAAAATGCTACCCATGAATATCTAGAGAAATCATCAACCATGAGAAAAATATACCATTTTCCACCCAAACTAGGTTGACGAGTTGGCCCCATTAAATCCATATGCAATAATTCTAATGAGCGTTTTGTTCCTACATGGTTCAAATTCTTATGAGTGGATCTAGTTTGTTTTCCTTTTTGGCAACCATCACACACAAGGTTTTCTTTAAAACTCAATTTAGGAACACCTCTAACTATGTCTTTGTTAGATATTCTAGATAGTTCCTTAAAGTTCATGTGACCTAGTTTTTCATGCCAAAGTGTTTCATTATCAAGTGACACTAGGTTACAATGTTCAGAAAATTTATTAGGAACTATATAGCAGTTATTTTGAGACCTAACCCCTTTCAAAAAGAATGAATGGTTTTCGTCAGTTACAATGCATTCAACAAAAGAGAAATTAACTGAAAAACCATTATCGCACAATTGACTAATACTTATTAGGTTAGTCTTAAGGCCTTCAAGAAATAAAACATTGTTCAGAACCGCGCCATCTGGAATAGCAATTGTTTCTTTGCCAACTATTTTTGAATATCATCCATCTCCTAAAACTACAAGTCCTCCGGAGGTTTTCTCTAAAGATTGAAAATAGTTTTTATCACCAGTCATGTGACGAGAACAACCACTATCCAGATACCAAGACGAATTGTCATATGCATGTAGTGATGTATGAATGACAAGACGAGGGAAGATTTCACCTTTGGGCACCCAAACCTTACGAGTTTTGGAATACGTCAGCAATAATTGTGAAGTTGATCTCCTTGGTGAACCCGTCTTGTTTGGTTGATCACTTTTCTTTAAGTTCCATGATGATGTCATCTCGGGTGGTGTACTACCATAGTTCTTCACCTTTGATTGGTTCTTATGAGATTTCCGGTGGATGAACTTGTTGGTAGTTGTTGCAAGTTGCGCTTGATTTGTCCGCTTGACTTCATTCTTGCAATTTACTCTAATGTGCCCTGCAAAACCACAATGATAGCATACCTTTGTAAACGTTGAACCTGAACGAAATGAGGTAGGCTTGTTAACGTTGGATGCGATGATTCTCGTCGGAGGAGGAGCAACCGACTGGGGCACGAAAACTATTTTGCCCAAACTTGATTCCTCATCGGTTCGAGCATATCCAAGACCCAAACGATTCGTTTGACCGAGACCAAATAATTTATCCAACTTGCTCCTTCCTGAAGAGAATCACTTCAAATCTTCCTTAAGTTGGAATATGGTCTTTGTCATCTCCAATTTTTCTTGTTGAGCCTCAGAGTGGAGCTTCAAGAGGTGATTTGCTTTAGCCACCAATGTGATATGTTCCTTCTCGAAATGCTCGTTCTTCTCTTGAAGGGAAACATTTATTTTGACCAAGTTATCCCTTTCCTCTTCAAGAGCGTTTGAGAGAGAAGTTGCCTTTTTAAATTGTTCTTCAAGATCCCACAATCTTCTTCTCAAACTTTTATTTTGCTTTGGCAATTTCTTAGAATCCTTTAACAATTTATGATAGGCAAAAGCAAAGTCTTCACCTTCAGAATCGCTTGGTTCATCTTCCGTTGCAGTTTTTTCATTCAAAGAGGAGATGGATAACGAACCAGAGGAAGTTGCCGAAAAACACACGAAAGGTGAAGTTGTGGACGCAATAAATGTTGTGGCGTTGTTATCCTCATCACTAGAAGATGACTCATCAGAAGAGGAAGTGCCATCCTATATGACAGCATGCATAGCCTTCTTCTTTGACGGATTCTTGTTGGGACACTCCGTTGAGATATGACCAAAACCTCGGCATTTGAACCACTGGATTTGTCCCTCGTTGTTCTTCTTATCCTTTGAAGAACCCTCTTGCTTTCTTGATTTAAAGCTTGAATTTCTTTTGCCTTTCTTGGACTTAACAAAGGATGAGAATTTGCTTGAATTTCCCCTTCGAAAACTTCGGCGAAATTTCATTGTCAAGAATGCAAGTTGTCTCTTGAAATCCTCCATTGATAAATTGTCATCAGCGTCCGAGGAGGATGAATCCGCGTCTTCTTCTTTTGTTGATTTCAATGCAAAACCTGAAGACTTAGAAGAAGAGAAAGGCTTTCCAGAAGAATAGTTAGCAGGAAAAGTCATTTCATAAGTTTGAAGTGCACTAACTAATTCTTCTACTTTGGTCTCGTCCAGGTGTTTTACTGTTTCAATGGCTGCGACCTTAGGGCGAAATCTTTCAGGAAGAGTTCTCAAAATCTTTCTTACAACTTTTGATTCTGAAATTTTCTCTCCTAAGTTAGCACATATATTCACAATGTCTTGCAATCGTGTGTAATAATCTGTGAAAGATTCATTTTCTGCCATATGAATTGAATCAAATTTGCTTGTAAGCATTGCAGTTTTTGAATCTTCACTAAACTTGTACCCTCATGTGTAACTTGTAGAGTATCCCAGATTTCTTTCGCGGTCTAACATGCCGAAACGCGAGAGAACTCGGTTTGTGACAAGGCATTAAATAAAGCGTTAATTCCCTCGCCATTGTAAGAAGAAGCATCTATATCTTCCTTAGTCCACTTCGACTTAGGTTTGATGGTGACAACATCATCGGCAACAATCTCAGTAGGATATTTCCATCCGAACTCAATTGATTGCCAAACTCGTTCATCGATGGATATCAAGAACGCTCTCATGCATACTTTCCAATATGCATAATTTGTTCCATCGAAGAACGGTGGTCTATTGATGTTTTCACCTTCAATCATTATTTACAACCCTATTCCCTCTCTGATACCACTTGTAGGTTATGTTAATAATGGATATGAATAGGGGAAAAACCACCTAGAAGGGGGGTGAATAGGTGTAAACAATAAACACATCAAATCGTTGTGTAAAAAATAACCCAATGCGGAAAATAAATAAAGTACGCAAGTTTTTACGTGGAAACCTCCGTCACAGGAGTAAAAAACCACAGGACCGATAACACGGCGAAATCCACTAAGATTAAACACGTACAAGGTGATTTACCGTAACACTACGACTCAACCTTTTCCATACGCTCCGAGTAGATCTTCTCCGCTCGCTCCACAACGCGCCTCGAATCCACAATTTGCGTCCAACGCCGAATCCACGACGTCCAACGTCGAATCCACGACGTCCAACCGAATCCACGGTCTTCACAAATATAGCATGTATCGATCACACAAACATACCTTGCTTCGAATCCACGAAAGCGGTAGCACATTGAATCTACAAGGCCACGCGAATCCACGCGCCGATTTTGGAAAATCGTTGTTTGTTTATTGGTGATGATAATCCTCCGAATACTTAGATCAAAGATAGATAAGAAAACATCATCTAAGTATTCATCAATTTGACTCTGCAAGAAATAGAGAGTTTGGAAACCCTAGAATCAAATTGATTAATATAGACGAAGAAATATGAAATTAATTGTGTTTTCCTTTCTTCTCTATATGTGGATTTTTTATTTTGATCCTTTTTCCGGATACCCTAAAAGATGATATTAGGGTCTATTTATAGGTTAGAAACCTTTGGAAAGAGATAAGCATCAGAAGCTGACTTAATAAACTTTTTCCTGCACGGCGGTCCGGACTGGATTTGGCTGATACGGACTGTCGTCTTTTTTCAGCAAATTTCCTGACAAAGCAGTTCGGGGTCCGGACTGGATGTGGCCTGATCCGGACTATTCATGCGATTTCAGCAAACACAAGGTTCGGAGTCCGGACTCAAAGGAGGCTGATCCGGACTGGAATTCCGCATGAACAAACCCATGTTCGGGGTCCGGACTGGATGGTCCTGATCCGGACTCTGAACACTCAAATTGTCCAGTTTTCTATTTTTTAAGCAATAAAAAATATTCCAAGTATTTCTAAACTACGAGAATGTATTCGGATCACCAAAATTATTTAGTTAAACGTACTTGATCCTTTTGAATTCATTCTTCTTGAGATTGATGTATATGATCCATAATTCTTCATCTTCAATCTTCAAGACTTAGAACATTTCACGAAATACGCCAATACAAAATTCTTACCAGTAACAATCCACCGAGTGAAACCCTAAGTTCATAAGGTGACATAAACGCCGAAGTTCACTTCTAGTAATGCCGTTTTCGGTTCCAAAAGTCATCAACGCAAACTAAAGTTACTGGGCTAGCCAGGACAGTGTCAAGAACAACCAGGGACACCTAGTATTCACCACTGGTCACTTAATTTTCTCGAATTGCGCAATTTGCACCCAAATGATGATAAATTGACGATTTTGTCGATTTACGACTCGTAATCAGATTCCAACTCAACGAAAGGTATCGGACCCCGAATGAAAAGTTCAGAGATCACGTGCACGCTGCCTAAGATAGCCCATGATGATACAATTGCATCTAGAACCTTAGAGAAGCGAGAAATTACATAATAACACACAATTAAACATTTTTTGACTTGTTACATTAATGTGAAGGATTTCGGATCAATCCGAGGGTTCTAGCAGATGGGCCTCGACGCACTGAGACCCGTGCTCACTGTCCAAGGGTAGCACAAAGCCCGAAAAGGTGCTAGGGTCAACTTTCATTAATCCTCCAAGCCTCAATTCATGTGATCTAGCCATCCAAGCAATCAGCTTGGAAACCAAGATGAGCACCATGCTCAGGGTAGTCCATAGAGTTGAGGGCTCACCACCGAGGGGTTGCGGGGTCGCCGGAACAGTCGTCGGAGCAACCTCGGCCAACCTAAGGCCACCAAGAACTTGAGTTTGAGCAACTTACAACAACTCGGGTTCTTGAGAGTTGCTAAGGCAAACAGCAAGGGCAGAGTCTCGAGGGCACTGCCAGGGGTGCAACCAGCACCGGCGTCGGCAATTAAGAGCGGCGGTTGGCCAGGAAAGAGTTAGTGGCTAATAAGAATAGCAAGGATGGGGGAGAGGTCTCGCAGCAGCCTAGGGTCACTTGTAAGGGGTCTAGGAGATTCCCGTGACAAGGGGGAGCTAACCAGATGGTTGACCGGTGTCGGGAAGCGACGGTGGCGGCAGGCGGTGGAGCTCAGCTGTCACGCCCTGAGACCACCAATTTTGATAGCTCGGGCATGCTAACATACCTGTCAATCGGGCATGACCTATTTATACTCTCAATTTAATACAAGTGCACAAAGAGATAGCGATATTAGAGTAAAGCTGCTAACTAAAACATTCAACCATTTAAACAAAAGTTTAATGATAAACTGAAGATAGAGGACAAGAGTGAACAACACGATATAGGTATTAGTTACATCTTTCTCTCAACATGTATTTAAACAATAAATACAATTTTCATATTTTTTTCTCACAATACATAGTTCACTCAAAATGTCAAAAAGGTAATGATACTGCTAGACCCTCTAGGTATCTAAGATGTCGGGTTCTTGCCCTTGTCGCGTGCCTCGCCGGCAGTATCTAGATTTGTAAAAATAGTAACTAACGGGGTGTGAGAACTGCGAATAGTTCCTAGTGGGTTCAACCACTGAGAAACATGTTCTACACCTCTTGGTCCAATGGAAGCAATAGAAGCAAGATAATGTATGTGTATGGAAAACTGTAAATGCTAAGCTAGCATGCTCATATAAAATCACTGCACTACTAGTCATGCTCAAATAGTATGTTATTATGCCATAACTCAGCCACTATGCCGCTATACAAGAGTTACATCTAACCCGACCACCTTGGCCACTCTACACTTTCTTTTAATTCTTTAGCCTTTTGGAAGTATCTCATCCGATGGGCCCATGCCCTAGTGGTCATGCTACCAATTGACGAGTCTCAAATCCAAAGACGCCATTTGCACTTTAATTTCTCTTATTAATCCTTTCGAAAGTACCTCGCCCGATAGGCCCATGCCCTAGGAGCCACTATGCGCGCTATCCCCAAATGGTGAGTCTCAAATTCGAAGGTGCCAATTTTACTCTTTTCACTTTTTACACCTTTCGGAAGTTATTCTGTAGTGTCCACGGTTTTCGTTCGGTATCACTTTCGGTATTCACGGTATTTTTCTCTATGTTTTCGTTATGTCCTTTTGGTCGGATTTGTATTCCATTGTGTAGGGCTCGAAAAATAGAAAGCGGTGGTGCGATGGGCTCTAAATTTCGGTAACCGGAGCTCCCAATGGGATTTTTCCAAGTTTGATGTAAAATAGGTGTTTAGAACACTCATTTCGGCTTTTGGGTGCTTTGAAATCCGTGCCAGCATACGATGTGATTTTCTAAAGATTTGGAACACGAATCGAGGAAGAAACGGTTAAATTAAAAGATTTGGTTGTTACAAAAGATTGAATTTGTTACAAAAGATTTAGTTTGTTGCAAAAAGATTCGGTTTGTTAAAAAGTGGTTATTATTGTTTCAAGTTCTCTTATAAATAGTGGAACCGGGGATCGGTTCCACTTTACATACTTAAGAGAGACGATAGATGTCACGCCCCGGGCTCGAAACTGCGACCCGGGCCCGCCAACAGATCCGCCGCCCATACGGGAAGCCCCGTATAGACGAAGCGTCTAACCTGCAAAAAGAAGGATACTATAGCTATACAGATATCAGAGGTGAAAAGTAACTACTGAAATAAGAAATAATACAACTCCAAAAGTACAAGTCTGAACCTCACTACAAAAGTCTCTCAAAAATAAAACTCTCAAAAGTAACTAACAACAATAATCCAGCAGACTGTACTACTAAGCTCTAAAAAGGAGTACAGCTATACTCCAAGGACGGGTAGGGAACGAGCTCGCGACTCCCTTACCTCGATCAACAACAGAGGAAACAGCAACTCTCCCAGGAAACTCTGCAAAACAAATGAGGGGAAAGAGGAAAAACAGGGGGAGGGGGGGAACCCCCAGCGGGTGTGAGAACTACAACCAACAGTACTTCTCAGTGGGTACCGCCACCAAGCCCGACGGTCTGCCCACTAAGTCTACTAGAGGCATAAGATAACAAGAAAACTGTAATAATAAAAAGATAAGCTGGAAAGAGTCTACAGCTATCATGCCTCTATCTACAATGCTCAAAGGGTGATACAGATGAAAATGATGCATCGACTCTAACCCAAATACTCAATCAACCCAATCACAGTGACTGCCACATAGGGTCCAGTCAAACCTGCGCCCACCTACTGCCATTACATCCACGGAGGACTGGACTTACGTAGGGTGTCCGTGGCTGCCTAAAAAAGGCTCAGCCAGGGGGACTGCGTCGACAAGTCGCGATAGCAAAGTAACAGGCCTAGCTCCGGAGCGGCACTCGAGGGGCGCGACCCCACCGAGGAAAGTATCCGCGCATCTCTGTCGAACTCAATATGGCTCATGCAGGCTATAGTCCAATCCACGATCAACAAGATCGACAGTACCCAAATCACCTCTCCAACTCACTAACAGGAAAAATACTCGAACACTCAGGATCGTTGTCAACCCAACGGCTCCCTAAATAGGAGATCAACTCAACATGCAAACTCACTAGCTGGGTATACTCCACAGCCGACAACAATAAAGGGTCCGGGAACCCCGAAAGACTAGAACCTACAACCCAAATCAAATAAGAACAGGCTCTAGGCATAGCCTCTCATTGTTCTCGGCCCAAAGAAAAGGCAACCCTTAGAACCCAGACCACTCGAATCCTCTCGAATAAGGAAGCTTATAGCCCAAGTGAGGGTTTCTACTAGTCTGGTTACACAAGCAACATATGACAAGATGCTAGGTCAAGTTCCAATAGTAGCATTTAATCAACACAGATAGGAAGTAATAATCAACATGATCGGAATCACCACACTAGAAAATCCTATCTTGTGATGACCCGGATCTCCACAGAGCTTTTGTAGTGTGTTTGGCAACTTCTGGAGGCCTTTGTTTTATGTTAGAGGTGTTTGCGCGCGAATCGGACCTCAGGATTAGACTTAACGCGAAATTTGGAATAAGAATACTTTTCTGTATGCTTCCGGCAAATTTTAGAAGTGGAATTGGGGAAAACGGACATCGGATTTGGACTCAGCGCGCGAAAACGATTGAAATGGACTATTTACTTGAATTTTTTGAAGCCCGGATGCCCAAACACGGATGGCGAGGCTTGGGGCACTGTTCCGGCAGCCGGGGTAGCGCCGGCGGCGACGGGCAGGCGGCGGAGCGCGGCGGCGCAGCCGCGGGCAGCAGCTCGGGCAGAGGCGCTAACCACGCGGTCCACGGGGCGAGGCGTGCACCAGGGTTGGACACGTGGCGGCTCCCGGTTGGCCGGCGCAGCAGGCGCGGTCCATTGGGTCGCGCGGCCGGGTGCATGGACCGGGGCGGGGCCACGTGGCGGTCGCCGGTTGGACGGTCCATGTGCGCTTGGTCCACGCGATGAGCGGAGTAGGTGCGGTGCGCGGTGCAGCGTGGGTGGTGTCCCACGTGGCGTCTTTCTATTGGCGCGGTTGGACACGTGGCAACTTTTGGTTGGA
The DNA here is from genome assembly GCA_029204045.2 of Tillandsia leiboldiana. Taxonomy (NCBI): domain Eukaryota; kingdom Viridiplantae; phylum Streptophyta; class Magnoliopsida; order Poales; family Bromeliaceae; genus Tillandsia; species Tillandsia leiboldiana. The sequence continues at coordinate 6,953,539 of CM055069.1, read as the reverse complement.
CGGCGCACTAGGCGTGGTCGACGGAGCGGGTGCGGCAGGTGCCTCGGGCTGCGTGCGCGACGTGGGCGCCGGCAGCGCGGCGTGCGCGCATGTGGGCGCACTGACCGAGGCGTTGACGCCGATGGAGCAGCGCGGGGCTCGGCCACATGTAGCGAGCGGGTTGGCCGCTTTAGATGTTTGCTGTGCGGGGGCCACGCGGCGCATCCTGGTGGATCCGGGCGCTGGATGGACAGCTCAGATTGGGGCACTGTTTGGGCCCGAATCTATTTCGGGCGCCCGAATGTGGGGACCCAGGTGGTATTTTTTTATTTGTTTTGTTTTGGCTATATATAGCCCCCTTTGGCCGTTCTTTCGAGCTTTTTTCCGAGTTCCCCTCCTGTGGAACCCTTAAGAGAAGTTCTTCCTCTCCTTCTCCTCTACCGTTTGATGGATTCCCTGATTTTTTTGAGGCTGCGGCATCGGCGTTTTCTACGACGCGGTGCACTGCGACGCTTCTTCGATTTTGGCTTCTACCGTCGCATTTCAGTGCGCGAGACCCCCTGAGCTATCCCGATGGACTTTTGAGCTGATTTTTGTGGCAGCGCATTCACGAGAGTTACGCCTTCGATTTCTGTGTTGAACACTTCGAATCATTTTGGATTTTTGGCACGGTTCTCTAGGTACCTTTTGACCCCTTGTACCGCTGTGAGGTTTTAGACAGCGGTGGAGTATTGTTGGGATTTCTCGGTTTACGGGCATCGGAACGAGATGTATGAGGACTTGATCGATATCTACGCTTCGAGAGGAACGCACCCGTATTTTTATCGAATTTTTTGGAGGACTCATTGAAGGTGATAATTAAGCTTCTTTGGGACTGATTTTCTGCAGGCTTGTGTTCGTGAAGGTTTTGGCTCTCGGCGATGTTCTAATTGTTTCTTGGCCTACAGGTGTCGAAATATGGTGTATAAGTACTCGATTTGTATCTACTCATCGCGAGGATCACAATGGTGATTTTTTTGGATTTTTCGGAGGACCGCACATAGATGAAAATCCCCTTTTTCTGTGCTGGTTGGTAAAAACAGCGAGGGCTATTTTTGGTGTTGATTGATTGTTGGTTGTGATGTTGGTTTGAGCAGAGGCTTACGACTGTGTGTCGAGGGTGCGGTTCCGGCGGATTTTGTTAGCAAGTGGCTACGAACTTCACCACTTCGGCTTTGCCTGCGGAAAGTGATTCAGGTGGGTTGCTTTATCTCCAGAACCGGTGGACGGTTCTCTAATTCTATCTGATAGAATAATCGCATGCTAGTGTACCCATGTATGTGATAGAGTGGTAAACTTAGTATCAGTATTTATTTGAGAATCGAATGAATAATATCCATATTATGTTTATGAGAATTGCGATAGGGGATGTCATGATGATGATTAGTAGAAGCTTACCTTGGGAATGTTACCCCTTTTTGATTGATAGCATGCTAGATGGATATGTTTATTTCATGCTAGAGGAGATAGGAAGCATGCTTATGAGAGATGAGGATTTTCTATTTATGCTTTGTTTAATTACATGCTATTGTTGGAACTTGACCTAGCACCCCGTCATATGTTGTATGTTTAACCAGACTAGTAGAGAACCTTCACTTGGGCTAGGTTCTTTTATGCCTTAGACATCCCACACTTTGCATCTTTTCCTGGACATAGATTTTCCTCGCCCGGGTAGTGAGCCGAGTGGTCAGGTTTCTGTGGGACATTGTTGCACTCGTGCCTGGGGGCTAAGTGGAGTATGGCAGCTAAGTTTAGACCTGTGCTAGTGTTGTTGGGAGCCGTTTGGGTAGACGGTGGTCCCGGGCCGTCGAGTATCTTCCGGTCAGTGTTGTTGGGAACCGTTTGGGTTGACGGTGGTCCCGGGTCGTTGAGTGTCGTCCGACCAGTTTTGTTAGCCCTGAGTTGTGGGTCGATCCCGGCTGTGGAGTATCTCTAGCCTGTGTGTTTAGCGTGGCGAGTTGGGTGTTTCGTTTTGGGAGCCATTGAGTCGACGGTGGTCCCGGTTGTGGAGTACCTCCAGCCAGTGTGTTTTGTGCCACGAGTTGGTTGAGTTCGTTAGTGTTGGGTTATGTGAATAATAGGATCTAAATAGGGGAAAAAAACACCTAGAGGGGGGTGAATAGGTGTAAACCAAAAACACTCAAAAATCTTTGCGATATAAAAACCCAATGCGGAAAAATAAATAACACGCAGAGATTTTTACGTGGAAAACTCCAAACCGGAGTAAAAAACCACGGGACCGATAACACGGTGAAATCCACTAGAATTAAACACGTACAAGGTGATATACCGTACTCACAGACGACTCAACCTTTTCCATACGCTCCTAGTTGATCTTCTCCGCTCGCTCCACGACGCTTCTCGAATCCACGATGTGCGTCCAACGCCGAATCCACGGCGTCCAACGTCGAGTCCACGACGTCCGACCGAATCCACGGTCTTCACCCAGTAGCACGCTTCGAATCCACGAACGTACCTCGCTCCGAATCCACCAGAGCGGTTGCACCTTGAATCCACAAGGCCACGCGAGTCCACGCGCCGATTTTGGGGTAAATCGTTGTTTTTTGGGTGGTGATGATCCGCCGAATACTTAGATTAGAAATAGATCGGAAATACCATCTAAGTATTCATTGATTTGATTCAACTCAAAATGTGAGTATGAAAACCTAGAATCAAATCAATCAATATAGATGAAGAAACATAAGATAGAATCTATGATTTCCTTTCTTCTCTATATGTGGATCTTAGGCCGTATAAAAGATGACGGCTAATTGGATTGACGGCCTCTTTTTTGGACTAACCCTAGAAAGAGAATCATAGGGTCTATTTATAGGTTAGAAACCCTTGGAAGAAGATAAGGATCAAAAACTAACCTTTTCTGGAGTTTTTACATGACGACGATCCGGATCGGAGATCGGCGATCCGGATTGCAGTAGCGAGAAAAACATATTCCAGAAAAACGAAGGTTCGGGATCCGGATCGAAGTGCTTGATCCGGATCGTTCATACAGTTCACCAAACATCAACGTTCGGGATCCGGATTGCGAAGCCTGATCCGGATTGTTCAAATAAAATGGTAAACTCAGTGTTCGGGATCCGGATCAAGGGAAGCTACGATCCGGATTGAACTGGTGTATGAACGAACCACCTTCGGGATCCGGATCGAACAGTCTGATCCGGATCCTGAACATGTCCCATGTCCAGTTTTTGATATTTAGCAATAACAAATCCATCCAAGTGTTTCTACGCTATAAGAAGTATTCGGATCACCAAAGATATTAAGTTAAACATACCTGATCCTTTTGAATTCTTCTTTCTTGAGATTGAGTTATATGATCCAACTTCCTTTACCTTCAATCTTCAAGACTTAGCCGAATTCACGAAATACGCCAACTCAAATTCCGTAACAATCTCCCCCTTTGGCGGTTTCGTGACAAAACATAGATCCACTCAAGAAAATTCAAAAAGATATTTTTGTTGCTATCACCATACAACAAAAATTTACAATGGAGATCCAAAATAAAATACATGAGTTAAACTCCTAAAACAGACTCTAAACTTAGACATCTGTACTCTCTGCAAAAGAAATCATTCTTGACAAAAGAAATCGTTAGATACCTCAAGAATTTTATATCATTCAAAAACCACATACAGAGATGAAGTTTATACTCATTTATACTTACCATGACATTTATACATTCAGATATGTAAACTGATCATAGTTAAAATACCAACATATCTTCTATGCAATCAAAAACCCAAATGTCATGTTAGTGAACATCAACTTGTTAGTTATATTACATGCCCAAATAGTTAGTCGAATAGTTAGTCGAGGCATGCACTCAACCACAAATGAAAAACCGAAAGTTGAAGTTCTACTTACCTTGCAAGTTGAGGTCAAGTTGAGGTTATACTTACCTCTATAGTTTCAAGTTTCTCACAACCATTGTATCATAGTATCATTGTTTATACTTCTCTCTCCCCCTTTTTGTCACAAAAGTTAGCCAAAAAATTACCAAAATAGAGAGAATAGTTAACAGTTCAAGTACCAAAAGTTTGAGAACTAAAACTTAAAACTAAAACTTTAAGACCTGCACAAAAAAAGTTAAAAATCCGAAGTTCCTGCACAAGAGAATTAGCACAAGTCAATCATCTGAGGCAGAGTCTTCAGAGCTCGTGCAGCCCAGCTTTTTCAAAATTCCTTTAAGCATTCCCGAAATCGTAGAACACTCTTGTTTCATCTGATGTATGTCCGTGGACATCTTTCTGAGTTCTAGAGTCATTTTATCTTGTTCTTGTTTGATGGAAGACTCCAGGTTTCCCTTTTGGTCAATTCTTCTGGAAGTTGAAGAACATTGTGTGACGATTGACGGAGCAGTCTGTCCTTCATTCCGAGGAGATCTTCTTGGCAAAGAATGTGAATTGACAAGAGGTTCATTGCTTGGAACATTCTTTTTCCTTGCTTGCTGCTTAAGTATTGAGGAAGACTTTAGTAGCTTCTTGTTCTTTAGGTAAACCTTATTTTCTTCATCAATACCTTGTTGTACTTCATCAAGAAATGTGTCCCAATCTTCTTCGTCTTCAGATTCAGTGTCAATTTGAGAGATATTCTTTGGATTCTCTTGACATGGTTCATTTATTTCAATACCTCGAGCTCGTCCAGGTCGTCGAGCGAGTCTTTTTCTTTTTAAGACTATGGATGAAGAGGTCATTGGTGCTTTTCCTTTTTCCGTAGCAGTGGGCGGAGCCTTCGATGTCTCCGCAGTCGCTTTTCCCTTTGAAGCAGTGGGAACAGTTGTTGCTTCAACTTGCAACTCGTCCCAATCGATCGATTTCGTTTCAGATTCTGTATCGGAATCATCTTTTGCTTTCTTCGCTTTCTTAGCCTTCTTGGGCTTGACAGTGTCTCTCGTATGTACCATAGTAGCCAGAAGAAAAATGATCCAGGTGATCACCATTGCTATTGGTTTCTTGTGAATAGAAATCCTGTGAGCAACACCTCAAGAACACGAAAAATGGTTAATTTTCAAAAATTAGAAAAATTGTACCCAAACAATCATTATCGTGTGGAGAGACTAAGAATCAAATTAGTTTTGCAAAAAGAATTTTAAAAATAGATCAATTGCATGATTTTGAAAAATTCCCATTATATGCCCTAAAACCGAAATTTTTGAAATCGAAGACCAAAAATCCGTTTATCTTGAGAATACCTAGCATATAATCAAAACTAATCTACCCAAAGTTCTTATTTCAAAAGAAATTTGATCAAAAACCATCCACAAAAGAAATTGATACAAGAAATTCATCACGTTTTGAGGAGGAATAAGAAAAACTGTGAAAAACCGAGATTTTGATCAATAAAACTTACTTGGAATTGAAGAACTTGAGTTTGAAAGCTTCCACGATGGATGAAATCTAGAGAGAGAAGCTCTGGAAACTTTGGAACAAAAGATTGGAGTAAAAGAAATCAAAACCCTTTTGTTCTATATAAAACCCTAGCCGCGATCCGGATCAGTTCGTGATTACGATCCGGATCGGCTACCCGCAGTGAAAAACTGTGTTCGGGATCCGGATCGGCAGGTCCAATCCGGATCGTCTGCCCGCAGAAGAATATCTGCGATCGGGATCCGGATCGGCAGATCCAATCCGGATCGGCTCCAACTTTTTCTTTAGAAAATTTCAGAGAAATTCTAGAAAAACCAGAAAAAGATTGTAAGCACTTTTGTGTATCAACTTTAAACGAAAATCATCGTTTCATACAACAAGAAATAGATTATACCAAATCTATCAATAACATCCAATAAATGAAACGAAAATTTATAAAAATTAAATCCCTTAAAGTTGAACAACTTCAATTACATCTAACTTGATCTTATGAGTAATGCCTTTATCAAATCATCAATTCGGTAAAGAAAATGAAATACAAAGATCAATAGATGTCTAACATCCCCGATAAATTAGATAATATATCTGGTCAATTTATTGAAGAGAGTGGCTCTTTGAGCATCTTTCATTAAAAATCCCACCTTATACCAACCTTGAAATTTTGACAGAGTCAAGTATTTCAACATGCATTTTAATTAATCAAACTTGAAAAACCTTGCTTGGTATACATGTGGTAGCTGCACACAGTACTCGGATGACCGAGGTGGTAGCTCTTTCCTCCATGTGGTGGTAGTTTTCACACTCCTCATTGGGATGTAACTCTTTCCACATCTTTTGAGCATAATACTTTTTCTTTGACTCCCCCTCAATTGGCTATCAATTATTTAAGATATAAAGTATTCAGCCAATATTGATCTCGATTTCATACTCGACTAAACAGTCAAATAAGATAAAAACTATACCAAGAGATCATCGAGAGAGAAATTGACTTTGATCAAAACAAAGATGAGTTAATTGACATAAATGATCATTGCATCAAATGAAATATTATGATATCTAAAGCATAATAAATTTCTAAACATATAAAAGGATGCAGTTAAAGTCAATAAAAGTAATGCTCAATTAATATTCTATGTCTAAGCATAGATAATGAACAAAAACACAAAAACAAAACCTAACCTAAACAAGAGTTTCAAAAAGGGTTTATTTCAAGGAAAGCATTCCAATTGCTTTACGCAAATGAATAAAACGTTTTTGATCCAAAGGTTTTGTTAAAATGTCAGCTAATTGATCTTCAGTTAATTCCGAAGTTTACAGTTCCTTTGACGTACCGGATGATCCGTTTCACCGCTTTCAGGTGAACCTCCTTTGGTGCTGATTGATATCTCGCACAAATCTCAACACTAAAGGATATATCCGGGCGACTAGCTGTGAGGTAAAGTAGACTTCCAATCATGCTGCGATAGAGTTTCTCGTCTACATTATCACTAAGAGATTCACTTCCTAATCCCTTATTGCTAGTTCCCATAGGAGTAGGAAAATCTTTAGAATCTTCTAATCCGAATTTCTTTACCAACTCCTTTGCGTACTTGGATTGACACAGATGGATGCCTTCATCATTTTGTTTCACTTGCAATCCAAGAAAGTATGTCAGTTCGCCCATCATAGACATCTCAAATTCGCTTTCCATGGTTTCTGCGAATTTAGAAGCATCATTATCCTTTGTTGCTCCAAACACAATGTCATCGACATAGATTTGTGCAACAATGAAGTTATTTTGATAATGCTTCACAAAGAGAGTCCGATCTGCTCCCCCTCGAGTATAGCCCTTCTCCAAAAGGTGCTTTGTCAACCTTTCGTACCACGCTCGCGGTGCATGTTTTAACCCGTAAAGAGCCTTTTTCAAACGAAAAATATGGTTAGGTAGTTTACAGTCTACAAAACCTTTCGGTTGAGCCACATAAACTTCCTCATTTAAAAATCCATTTAAAAACGCGCTCTTAACGTCCATTTGAAAGAGTTTTATTTTAAAGTGACAAGCAATAGCGAATAAGATACGAATGGACTCGAGTCTAGCTACAGGGGCGAACGTTTCATCAAAGTCTATACCTTCTATTTGAGAGTAGCCTTGAGCAACTAAACGTGCTTTGTTCCTGATGATGGTATCATCCTCATTTTTCTTGTTCTTGAAAATCCATTTAGTACCAATCACATTGTGTTGCTTCGGAGGCGTCGTTAATTCCCAGACTTTGTTGCGTTCAAACTGATGGAGCTCTTCCTGCATTGCTTCAATCCAGTAGTCATCCTGAAGAGCTTCATCGATGTTCTTTGGTTCGATCATGGAAACGTAATAGGCGAATCCACAAACCAACTGTCTCCGAGTTTTGACTCCTTCTTGTGGGTCTCCAATGATGTTTGATTCAGGATGATCCTTGGAGATGCGTAACGTTTGTTGTAATGGAGTACTCGGAGGTACATGAGATAATTCCTGCACATCAGATAAGCTTGAAGAGCCATTAGATGCATCATTCATATTGGAAGTATTATCATGAGAAGATGCACTTACAGGAGTATCATCATCAAGAGAGATATCAGGCCTAGATTTATCAGATGCAAAGTGGAAAGCTTCATCTACTTTAACATTTATAGATTCTACGATCGTTTGGAAGTATTACTCGATTAATAACATAGATTGCAGTGTTCACAGCTTCAGCCCAAAAATGTAGCGGTAAATTCCGGCTATGAAGCATAACACGTGCCATCTCTTGAACAACCCTATTTTTTCGCTCGACAACACCATTCTGTTGAGGTGTATAGGGTGCTGAGAATTCATGCTTAATGCCGTTGGAAGTGCAAAAATCAATGAATTTAGAATTTATGAATTCTCCACCTCTATCACTTCTAACACGAATGATCTTTTCATTCTTTTCAATCATAATACGAAGGCAAATCTCGTGAAAAGAATCAAAAGTATCAGCTTTCTCTTTTAAAAATGCTACCCATGAATACCGAGAGAAATCATCAACCAATAAGAAAATATACCATTTACCTCCCAAAGATGGTTGACGGGTCGGTCCAAAGAAAGAAAAATAGTCTACATAAACTACACAACATTTAATCGTAGAAGGATTAAAGACAAGGAAAGGTTTCACCTTTGCATACCCAAACCTTTTGAGTTTTAGAGTATGTTGGAAGTGATTGTGAGGTTGATACCTTCGGTGAAAGCATCTTGTTTGATCCATCGCTTTTCCTTGACGTCGTCGTCTTGTTTGATGAACTACCGAGACTCTTTTCCTTCAAAGAATTTGCATTCGATTTCCGAGGAATCACCCTTTTGGTAGTCGTTGCAAGAAGTGCTTGAGTTGAGCGTTTGGCTCCCATCTTGCAATTTCTCCTTATGTGCCCTGCAAAATTACAACGAAAACATACCTTAGTGCTTGACGGTCCCGAGGAGGGTGAAGTAGGCTTGTTGTCGTTGCTTGTCGTGAATTCCGGTGTCGGAGGAGGAGATACCGACTGAGGCACAAAAACTGTCCCAACCGAACTAAAATCGTCTTTAGTTCGATTGTATCCGAGGCCGAACTTGTTTGATTGACCAAGACCAAGAAGCTTATCCAACTTACTCCTTCCTGATGAAAATCGCTGTAAGTCATCCTTGAGTTGGATAATGGTCTCTGTCATTTCCAATTTTTCCTGTCGAGCCTCGCCATTGAGCTTCAAGAAGTAATTCGCTTTGTTAACCATATCTATATAATTCTTCTCGAATTGCTCATTGGACTCTTGAAGGGAAACATTTGCTTTTATCAGATTATCCCTTTCCACTTCAAGATCGGTCGAGAGAGAAGTTACCCTTTTTAGTTCTTCTTCGAGATCCTGCAATCTCCCTCTCAACCCCTTGTTTTGCTTAGCCAGTTTCTTTGAATCCCTCAAAAGTCTGTGGTAGGCTAGAGCAAAATCTTCACCTTCCGAATCATCCGATTCATTGTCCGTTGCAATCTTTTCAACAGTGGAGTTGGACAGTGACTCGGATGTACTTGCCATTAAGCACATGAAGGGTGAAGATGTGGATGCGTGGAACGCAGTTGCGTTGTCTTCTTCATCACTTGATGATGACTCATTTGACGATGAGGTGTCATCCCAAGTGACGGCTTGCATCGCCTTCTTCTTAGACGGATTCTTAGTTGGACATTCCGTTGAGATATGGCCGTACCCTCGGCACTTGAAGCATTGGACTTGTCCTTCTGTGCTTTTCTTATCCTTAGAAAAGCCTTCTTGCTTTCTTGACTTGTAACTTGAAGAACCCTTGCCTTTCTTCCACTTTCCGAAGGATGGAGTTTTGCTTGAATTACCCCTTCGAAAATTTCGGTGAAACTTCCTTGTCAAGAGAGCGAGCTGCTTCTCAAAGTCCTCCAGAGATAGGTTCTCGTCATCGCCTGAGGAGGATGAATCCGCGTCTTCTTCTTTTGTTGTTTTCAAAGCATAACCTGAAGACTTAGAAGAGGATGCCTTTCCCGAAGAATAGTTAGTAGGAAATGTCATTTCATAAGTTTGTAAAGAACCAACTAATTCTTCTACACGGATTTCGTCCGGGTGTTTAATAGTTTCAATGGCTGTAACCTTGGAACGAAATCTTTCAGGAAGAGTTCTTAAGATCTTTCTTACAATTTTAAATTCTGGAATCTTCTCTCCCAAGTTAGCACATGAGTTTACGATGTCTTGCAATCGTGTGTAATAGTCAGTGAACGATTCATTTTCTGCCATGAAAATAGAGTCAAACTTGCTCGTAAGCATTTGCAGTTTCTGAATCTTCACAAAGTTAGTTCCCTCATGCGTAACTTGAAGAACATCCCAGATTTCTTTCGCAGTCTCACATGCCGAGACGCGAGAGAACTCTGTTTGTGATAAGGCATTAAATAAAGCAATTATTCCCTTGCCATTGTAAGAAGATATATCAATCTCTTCCTTGGTCCATTTCGACCTAGGTTTGATGGTGCGAACATCACCAATAAATTCAGTTGGATTAGACCATCCTAATTCAATTGATTGCCACACCCGTTCGTCGATGGAAATTAAAAAGGCTTTCATCCGTACTTTCCAGTATGCATAATTTCTTCCATCGAAGAACGGGGGTCTGTTGATGTTTCCACCTTCAACCATTGTTTACAACCCTATTCCCTCTCTGATACCACTTGTTGGGTTATGTGAATAATAGGATCTAAATAGGGGAAAAAAACACCTAGAGGGGGGTGAATAGGTGTAAACCAAAAATACTCAAAAATCTTTGCGATATAAAAACCCAATGCGGAAAAATAAATAACACGCAGAGATTTTTACGTGGAAAACTCCAAACCGGAGTAAAAAACCACGGGACTGATAACACGGTGAAATCCACTAGAATTAAACACGTACAAGGTGATATACCGTACTCACAGACGACTCAACCTTTTCCATACGCTCCTAGTTGATCTTCTCCGCTCGCTCCACGACGCTTCTCGAATCCACGATGTGCGTCCAACGCCGAATCCACGGCGTCCAACGTCGAGTCCACGACATCCGACCGAATCCACGGTCTTCACCCAGTAGCACGCTTCGAATCCACGAACGTACCTCGCTCCGAATCCACGATAGCGGTTGCACCTTGAATCCACAAGGCCACGCGAGTCCACGCGCCGATTTTGGGGTAAATCGTTATTTTTTGGGTGGTGATGATCCGCCGAATACTTAGATTAGAAATAGATCGGAAATACCATCTAAGTATTCATTGATTTGATTCAACTCAAAATGTGAGTATGAAAACCTAGAATCAAATCAATCAATATAGATGAAGAAACATAAGATAGAATCTATGATTTCCTTTCTTCTCTATATGTGGATCTTAGGCCGTATAAAAGATGACGGCTAATTGGATTGACGGCCTCTTTTTTGGACTAACCCTAGAAAGAGAATCATAGGGTCTATTTATAGGTTAGAAACCCTTGGAAGAAGATAAGGATCAAAAACTAACCTTTTCTGGAGTTTTTACATGACGACGATCCGGATCGGAGATCGGCGATCCGGATTGCAGTAGCGAGAAAAACATATTCCAGAAAAACGAAGGTTCGGGATCCGGATCGAAGTGCTTGATCCGGATCGTTCATACAGTTCACCAAACATCAACGTTCGGGATCCGGATTGCGAAGCCTGATCCGGATCGTTCAAATAAAATGGTAAACTCAGTGTTCGGGATCCGGATCAAGGGAAGCTACGATCCGGATTGAACTGGTGTATGAACGAACCACCTTCGGAATCCGGATCGAACAGTCTGATCCGGATCCTGAACATGTCCCATGTCCAGTTTTTGATATTTAGCAATAACAAATCCATCCAAGTGTTTCTACGCTATAAGAAGTATTCGGATCACCAAAGATATTAAGTTAAACATACCTGATCCTTTTGAATTCTTCTTTCTTGAGATTGAGTTATATGATCCAACTTCCTTTACCTTCAATCTTCAAGACTTAGCCGAATTCACGAAATACGCCAACTCAAATTCCGTAACTGTTAGTGTCTCGAGATTCGTGAGAGCTGGTTAGCTGAGTCATCGAGAGTATTCTGACCGAGGTGCGAGATGTTAAAGGATCATGAGTCCTTCCGTTCTGAGAGTGAGCGTGGATTTTGATTATAGCCTACATAAGCCACTTTGAACTCGACAGAGATGCGTGGATACCTTTTTCCTCAGTGGGGTCGCGCCCCTCGAGTGCCCCGTCCGGAGTGGGCCTGTTACTTTCGTATTGCGACTTGTCGACGCACTCCCTCTGACTGGGCCAGTTTTGGCAGTCACGGACACCCTACGTAAGTCCCGTCCTCTTTTGGATGTGTGGCAGTAGGTGGGCGCAGGCTTGACTGGACCCTATGAGGCAGTCAGTTCGATTGGGTCGATTGAGCACCTTGGGTGCGAGTAGTTGCATATATTTTCATCTGCACCACCCATTGAGCATTTAGTTAGAGGCATGGTAGCTGTAGAGTATCTCCAGCTTTTCTGGTTCAGTTTTTACTGCATTGTTATCTTATGCCTCTAGTAGCCTTAGTGGGCAGACCGTCGGGCTTGGTGGCGGTACCCACTGAGAACTACGTGTTGATGTAGTTCTCACACCAGTTGGGGGTTCTCCCCCACCTTTTTCTTTCCTCTCTTTTGTTTTGCAGAGTCATCCGTGGGAGATGTTGATTCTGCTGTTGCTGTTCGAGGCGAGGGAGTCGCGAGTTAGATCCCCACCTGACTTTGGAGAGTAGCTGTACCCCCACATTGGAGACTTGTAGTACAATCAGTAGATTAGTTTTATTTCTGCTTTTGAGAGACTATTGTAGTGAGGATATGACTTGTATTGTGAGCCTGTACACTGACGTATTATTTCAGGTTACCCTCCCTGTTGAGTTCTGGGTTTTGTATCTGAGGATATTGTATCTTTATTTCCAGTTGTACAGTGTTTGATAGAGTTTTACAGCTTTTTATTTTACAGCTCTGATATCTGTTTAGATGTAGTATATTTTTCTTTGCAGGTTAGACGCTTCGCCTATGCAGGGTTCTGTATAGGCGGCAGATCTGTTGGCGAGCCCGTGTTGCAGTTTCGACCCCGGGGCGTGACATATCTGATACAACATGCTTTCTAATACTGCTCACATAATGCATGCTCACTAACAATATAGAGTTAGAGAACCGTCCACCGGTTTTGGAGACGAAACAACCCACCTGAAGCGCGCGTCAATCCATGATCAAAAGGGTTGAAACAGAACGGGAATAATCCTCAAGTTCTCACAATTCCAACGAGCCCAAAAACACCAGAAAACTCCTCCTGGGTACAAAGATATGGTCCAAACATTGCAATAAGCAAAAACTCCCACAAACACATGCTGTCACGCCCAGTCGTCGAAACTGCGACCCGGGCTCGTCAACAGATCCGCCGCCCATACGGGAAGCCCCGTATAGACGAAGCGACTAACCTGCAAAAGATCAACTACACTAAACAAATATCAGAGCTGAAAAGTAAACTGCTGAAATAAAAATATACAAATCCTCGAATAGTACATGACAGGTCCTCACAATACATAAGTCACTCCACAACTAAAACTCTCAAAAGTAAAATATACATGATACATCCCAAAATCACTGACAATACTAGTACATCATCAAAAGGGTACGTCTACTCTCACAGGAAGAAGACTGGTAAGGATCTAGCTCGCGACTCCCTTACCTCGATCAGCAGGATCAGCAACTAGAGCAGCAGGAACTGGAGTAGAGGTCCCAGGGAAAAAACACCATGGCGGGTGTGAGGACTACATCCCACAGTAGTTCTCAGTGGGTACCGCCAACAAGCCCGACGGTCTGCCCACCAAATCTACTAGAGGCATAAAGTAACAAATGCAGTACTAAAAGTAAAGGCTGAAAAATAACTCTACAGCTACTATGCCTCTATCTAAATGCTCAAGAAGTGGAACAGATGGAAACATGATGCATCTACTATCTCTCAAACATAATCACCCAATCTACACTGACTGCCACATAGGGTCCAGTCAAACCTGCGCCTACCTACTGCTGTTACATCCAAGGAGGACCGGACTTACGTAGGGCGTCCGTGACTGCCAAAACTGGCCCAGCCAGAGGAATTGCGCCGACAAGTCGCGATAGCAAGTAACAAGCCCAGCTCCGGAGTGGCACTCGAGGGGCGCGATCCCACCGAGGAAAGTATCCGCGCATCTCTGTCGAGCTCAAATGTGGCTCATGCAGGCTATAGTCCAAATCCACGATCAACAAGATCGACAGTAACCAACAACACCAACTCTGACTCATAAGCTGGAAAACCACACAGCCGAGACCCATCGTCGACTCAGACGGCTCCCAAAAATAAAACACTGATCTAACACTGCTATCAGACTCCACTCGGCCCCCAGGCGCGAGTGTAACATGCATCCCACAACAACCTGGCCCCTCGGCCCACTATCCGGGCGAGGAAACTCTAAGTCCAGGTAAAATAATAGATAACAGTGTGAGAATGTCTAAAGCATAAATAACCTAGCCCAAGTTGGAGTTTTCTATTAGTCTGGTTAAACATGTAGCATATGATGGGGTGCTAGGTCAAGTTCCCAAAGATAGCATCCAATTTAAAGATTTAGGAAGCACTAAGTCAATATAATCATTATAGCAACAAAAGTAACATCAATTCTCTTTTTCTAGCATGCTTCCTAATACACTCACAATCATGCATGATTCCTACAATATAGAATTACTGATCGGTCTGCCAGTTTAAAGACGAAGCAACCCACCTGGAAGTGCAATGCTGTCCAAAGTCTAAAAAGCTGACACCACACGGGAATAATCCTCCAATTCCCACAATTCCAACGGGTCCAGAAACACTCAAAAAACTCCTCCTATGTACAAAGATACAGTCCAAAGTTACAAACAACACAAAATTTCCAAGTGTACAGTCTTGCTGAATTTCAGTCCCAGAAAAGCTTAATTATCACCTGCGAGAACAACTCCAAAAATTCCAATCAAAATATGACAGCGATCCTCGCGATGCGTAGATGTCAATCGAGTCCTCAAACATCGAATTCCGATAGCTGAGTGCAGAGATAAAAATCCGACAAGGCGCTTTTGTCTAGGAACAACCACCAGCAAAATAGGGCTAAAAAATGTACCCGAAACCCCAAGAAAAACTCAAATCTCGGAGGAGTGGAAAATACCAAAATCGTAGATTTACCTCTCGTGAATCTGACGCCATGAAAATCGTCCAAAAATTCCGTTGGGGTAGCTCTGCGGACCTCGTGGACCAAACTGCGACGGAAATGGGCCACCAACGAAAGAACGTCGCACTGCGCTAACACGCCGAAGACGTTGATGCCGCGGCCTCCAAAAATTCCGAAACTCCTTCACAAGGTGTAAAACAAGATGAAGATCAAAGTCAGTATAATGCTCACAGGCAGAGGAGATCGGGAAAATGGGGTAAAAGGCCATTGACCACGGCCTATTTATAGGCCTCACCCAACAGCCCACAAAAAACCAACTAATTGGGCTTTTGGGCTCAATTTCCGAGCGCCCGAATGTTTCGGGCGCCTACAGTGCGCCCAGCCCAGCCCACAGTCAGCGCCCGAAACCTCCTGGCTCCGACACGTGTCCCGAACAGCGGACAGCGTGTGCGGAGCCAGCAGGCGTGCGCCACGTGGCCCGACCGCCGAACGTGGGGCGGTGGCGCCGCCAATCGCAGGGCGCCACGTGGCGCCCCCACGTCGGGTCGGTCACCTGCCCCACCTGCCCCTCCGGCTCCCCCCTGGTGCGTGGACCGCACGCGCGTGAACCGGCCACTCCGAGGCCGCCACGTGGCCCGCCCTGGTCCATGCGCCAGCCGGTGCGTTTCCGTGGCCTGTGTCGCGTGGACCCGCCAATCGCAGGCTACCACGTGTCCCCCGCGCCCGGTCCATGCACCAACGCCAACACTCTGTGGACCACGCTGCGTGCGCCGGTCAATCCAAGGCCGCCACATGGCATCAGGCTGGTCCACGGCTTCCCCCATGCACCAAAATACGCAGAAAACTTCCGGAGGTCCCTTTTTGGGCATCCGGACTCCAAAAAGGGCAAGTAAATAATCGATTTTCGACGTTTTTCCGTGCTGAATCCAAATATGACCTCGGATTAGCCTAAAACCCTTTCTAAATTCTGACAAAAATAGCCGAAGGGCAGGCTCAATCCAGAGGCCTCACAGGGTCCATCCAACGAGTCCATTTGACGCGTTGCGGGTCCGACACACCAATAATAGGTGTTCCACATCGTGGGTCATGGGAGAAGCAACACGGGGATCGGAGCTACTACACATGCTGCTGTAAAATTAGTCCAGAAAATGCTTAAATACCACCTATGAGATAATCTCAAAAAATTCTAATAAAAATACGACGGCGATCCTCGGAAAGCGTAGATGTCAAACGAGTCCTCACAGGCTGAAATCCGATACACGAGCGCTGAGATAAAAATCCAACAAGCCACCACTATCCAGAAAGACTACCAGCGGAAAGGGGTTTAAAGATGTTACAGAAACCCCAAAAAAAACGGAGATCTACCTCTCGTGAAACCGACGACGCAAAAATCGTCCAAAAATTTCTTCGTAGTAATCTGTGGACCTCGTGGACCGAAACGCGACGGAAATGGGCCACCGAAGAAGAAACGTCGCACTGCGCCAAATCGCCGAACCTGTCGATGCCGCGCCCTCCAAAAATTCCGAAACTCCCTCGAGAGATGCAGCACAAGAAGAGGAACATCTTCTCTAAAGCACTCAACCACAGGGGGGCTCGGGAAAAAGGCCAAAAGGCCGAGCAAAGGGGCCTATTTATAGGCCCCTCCAAAAAGAACCCAAAAATTCAAGCTATTGGGCTTTCGGGCCCAACATTCAGGTGCCCGAAACCCTTTCGGGCGGCTACAGTGCCCAAACAGTGCCCCGGCCCGGCTCGGGACCCGCGCCCGGAACGCCGCAGTGCTGACACGTGGCCCCTCCGCTCCCTGCGCGCCCGCCAATCGCAGCGCGCCACATGGTTGCGCGGCCCACGGCGGGAAGCGTGGGCCGCGGTTCACGGCGGGCCGCCCGGGTCACTGCGCCCGGCAATGAGCGGGCGACACGTGGCCTGGCGCGGTCCACCGTGCGCCAGGCCCGCCGCGGAACGCAACGCGCGCCGTCGCGAGTGCGTTGACCGCCCAATCTGCGCACGCCACGTGGCACTCCGCCGCCTTCGCTGGTCCCGGTGCACGCCAAGTGGGCCGTGGACCGGCCCACCCGAAAAATCGGCCCGTTAGGCCCGTTTTGTCCGAAAATAGCCTATTTTTATCATTTTCGCGCGCTGGGTCCCTTTTTGGCATCAGTTTGACGCACAACGGGCTCGATACACCAATAATATATGCTTTCTCACCACCGACCACCCAAACAGGTCAAACAAAAAATACCGGGACACCACATCCTCCCCCACTAAAAGAAAGTTTCATCCCCGAAACTAAAACACACCACAAACACAAAATCAACACGTCCAAATCTACTCGAAGTACGCCAACACAACCAAACAAGAAAGTAAAGGCCCACCATCAGGAGCGTCATCAACTCCAACTCTCTTTTTAGAAAACAGCTGAAAATAGCAAAAAGTTTGAAAATTCTGAAAGGCCAGTGCCTTCGCCCAATCAAACAAGAACAGGTTCGGGCACTGTCCCCATTTCTGGAGTAGCCTTTCGAAGTTTTCGTCCCGTTCGTAAGTTCCAGCGTAAAGGCGAGAAAAAAGAGAGAGAAGTATTGAAGTCATTCATGCTGTGGCGACAAAAACGAAAGCTACGATCTAACCGTGACCTCTAAGGACACAACCTCTAGTCCTAAACGTCACATCTGCTCTAGTGGTGGCGTCTGTCCAATGCCGCTGAAGCCATCGCTGCAGGAAGGGTACTTCAGCAACCAGTGAAAATAAACTTCTCCTATCCAACTCACGGAAGGGTCACTGTTCTCATTCCACAATCAGTCGTTGCATGATATCGCGCCAACCAGTCCATCCCGTGTGCTCAGTCAGAGTCTTGGAGCTGTCACTGAACCCTCACTCCTGCCGGTAAAGTTCTACATCTCACATGTACTGATCGTGCACCACAATCCTCCTCTACTCGCAGGATACCATCAAGAATCTAACCGCTAATGCGAGTAGTGATAAACCTATCTTTTACCCATGCAGAGATGCAAATGCTCTACTAACATATGCAGGAAAGCGGTGGTACGGAAATGCTCAAGCTCAGCTGGCTGTAAATAAAATCATACCTGCGACGACACGATCCGCTGCCGGGGTGCCCTCCTCCTGAGCCGCATAAACTCGTCCATTGGGTGCTGAAGGTCGTCGTCCCGTCTGTCCCAATGTCGTGACCCACTCTGTCTAACAGTGTACCGGAGGGGCTTCCGCTTCCTGAATAGGTAAGGGGGTGCTGTAGCGATAGGCCGCACTAACAAATGGCTTGGGGGCAAGCTGCTCGGAAATGTCCTAACTCTCCACATAGGAAGCACCGTCCCTGTCTCTGGTCACACTATGATGGTGGATGGGGCCCGCCAGAGATAACACACCGCTTTTGTCGCCGATGCCGATGCTGTTGCTGCCGGGGGTCCTGCTGCTGAGACTGTTGCCACTGTTGATACTACTGATACTGCGGCTGTTGCGGGGGTCCACCAGATCTCTGGCGCCTCTGAAACCCACGATCCTCAGAGTGAGATCGTGGAGGTCTCGGCGGCTCCTGCCTACTCGTTTGTCCCCCGTCCTCAGGCACTGGGCGCTTCACGCCCGAACTCCTACCTAAGGCCGTGTCCTGCTCAGTCATCACCTCATTCCCTGGTTCCACGTAAAGGGCCTGCTCCATCGAGGCATCCAGGGTCTGCAGTCTGTGCGAACGGACGAACTGATAAATATCCCGGTGCAAGCCTCGCTCAAACATATAGATCCGATGCGCCTCATCTCTAGACGCGTGTGGTACACTGGCCAACAACCGGTTGAAGTCCTCAATGTACACTAGCACAGTACGGTCTCCCTGTCGGAGATTCTTCAACTCCTCCTCCAGCCTCTATCTGACACTCTCCAGGAAGAAGGCTCCAAGAAGAAGGCTGCGGAACTCTGCCCAAGTGAGCAGCTGGGTCCTAAGCGGACCAATAGGTTGAACTCGCTTCCACCATGCCTCGGCATTGTGCTCCAGAAAATTCGTCGCCAGAAAACCTGAAACCTCTCCTCGATAAAAAAAAAATCTCAAAGAGTCGCTCCATCGCTGTGATCCATGACTCTGCCTCCCATGGTTCCAAACTCCGCCCAGAGAAACGAGGCGGGTTGAGCTAGCGGAACCTCATCAAGCAATCTACAATCTCTCGCTGCTCTGCAGGGGTCAACTGTCATGCTGCCCCGGACGGTTGTCCGCTGGTAACCGGCGCAATAGGGGTTGCCGGTACCGCTAGTACTACAGGGGGTGCGACGGCTGGGGAAGAAGGTACAGGGAAACTTTCAGGCAGTGCGGCAACCATCTGTGCCCTCTGCTCAAGCATGCGCATCATCCGGTCCATGACCTCCTTCTGGCGTCGGGAAGCCTCCTCCTGACGTCGGACAGCCTCCGACATCTGGGCCATCTAAGCCCGAAGGTCCTGTACCTCACTCTGTTGACCCTGAGCTAACTCCTCCTGCTCAGGCTCATCGGAGGAATAAGGTTGGGAACGCGTCCGCATCCTGCGTCGGGGAGGCATCGCGCTCACCTGCAACAACATTCAAACATCATGACAGAACAAATACTCGACCCAATCCAGCGAAAGTCTAAAACATGTCATCCATTCCACAGCATTATGTTATCTGCAGCCAACATAATCACTTAGGAGAATAAACATACCAATCACTCATCCCGTCCCATATGAGAGGTATAAAACTCAATCAGGACTCTCGCTATAAGTCACGACTCTCATGTAGTCATCCTACAGTCCAACCACAAGCCTAGGGTTTCTAAATCCACAACGACCTACAACCTAGGCTCTGATACCACTCTAATCTGTCACGCCTCGGGGTCGAAACTACGACCTAGGCCCGCCAACAGATCCGCCGCCCATACGGGAAGCGCCGTATAGACGAAGCGTTTAACCTGCAAAAAGAAGGATACTATAGCTATATAGATATCAAAGCTGAAAAGTAAACTACTGAAATAAGAAATAATACAACTCCAAAAGTACAAGTCTGAACCTCACTACAAAAGTCTCTCAAAAATAAAACTCTCAAAAGTAACTAACAACAATAATCCAGCAGACTGTACTACTAAGCTCCAAAAAGGGGTACAGCTATACTCCAAGGACGGGTAGGGAACTAGCTCGTGACTCCCTTACCTCGATCAGCAACAGAGGAAACAGCAACTCTCCCAGGAGACTCTGCAAAACAAAGGAGGGGAAAGAGGAAAAACAAGGGGGGAAACCCCCAGCGGGTGTGAGAACTACAACCAACAGTAGTTCTCAATGGGTACCGCCACCAAGCCCGACGGTCTGCCCACTAAGTCTACTAGAGGCATAAGATAACAAGAAAACTGTAATAATGAAAAGATAAGCTGGAAAGAATCTACAGCTATCATGCCTCTATCTACAATGCTCAATGAGTGATACAGATGAAAATGATGCATCGACTCTAACCCAAATACTCAATCAACACAATCACAGTGACTGCCACAAAGGGTCCAGTCAAACCTGCGCCCACCTACTGGCACTACATCCACGGAGGACTGGACTTACGTAGGGTGTCCGTGACTGCCTAAAAAAGGCCCAGCCAGAGGGACTGTCGCGATAGCAAAATAACAGGCCTAGCTCCGGAGCGGCACTCGAGGGGCGCGACCCCACCGAGGAAAGTATCCACACATCTCTGTCGAGCTCAATATTGCTCATGCAAGCTATAGTCCAATCCACGATCAACATGATCGATAGTACCAAAATCACCTCTCCAACTCACTAACAAGAAAAATACTCGAACAGTCAGGACCGCTGTCAACCCAACGGCTCCATAAATAGGACATCAACTCAACATGCAAGCTCACTAGCTGGGTATACTCCACAGCCGACAACAATGAAGGGTCCGGGAACCCCGAAAGACTAGAACCTACAAACCAAATCAAACAAGAATAGGCTCTAGACATAGCCTCTCGTTGTTCTCGACCCAAAGAAAAGGCAGCCCTTAGAACCCTGACCACTCGAATCCTCTCGAGTGAGGAAGTTTACAGGAAAAATGTGACATTTATTACTGAAAACCATTTTAATTTGAGAAAAACCCATTTTTAATGATTTTTAGTTCCTTTTAGGAAAAACAGTTAGAAAACAAGTTTTATTCCCAAACCCCAAAGGGCTAATGCCTTCGCCCAATCAGACAAGAACAAATTCCGGCGACCCTTCGATGTTTGGAAGAAAAACATTGGTTGACTAAAATCATGTGTGTCCAAAAAGGTTCTAGGTTCAAGGTCCTACTATCACTGGTATACTACTACCACTAACACAGTGGTGACACATAAAACTGAGAAACCCGACATCCCGGGACCACCGTTTACCCAAACGGCTCTCGCCACAGGATATAAGACCGGCTACATCTACCAGACTCCACTCTGCCCTCAAGCACGAGTGTAACATGCATCCCACACTAAAAATAAATCCCGACCACTCGGCCCACTACCCGGGCGAGGAAAAACACTATGTCCAGGAATAGAATACGAAGTGTGGATGCCTAGAGCATAAATGAATCTAGCCCAAGTAAGGATTTTCTACTAGTCTGGTTACACAAGCAACATATGACAGGGTGCTAGGTCAAGTTCCAATAGTAGCATTTAATCAACACAGATAGGAAGTAATAATCAACATGATCGGAATCACCACACTAGAAAATCCTATCTAATACAATATGCTTTCTAATACTGCTCACATAATGCATGCTCACTAACAATATAGAGTTAGAGAACCGTCCACCGGTTTTGGAGACGAAGCAACCCACCTGAAGCGCGCGTCAATCCAAGATCAAAAGGGCTAAAACAGAACGAGGATAATCCTCAAGTTCTCACAATTCCAACGAGCCCAAAAACACCAGAAAACTCCTCCTGGGTACAAAGATATAGTCTAAACATTGTAATAAGCAAAAACTCCCACAAACACATGCTGCTGTAAAATCAGTCCAGAAAATGCTTAAATACCACCTGCGAGATAATCTTCAAAAATTCCAATAAAAATACGACTGCGATCCTCGTGAAGCGTAGATGTCAAAGGAGTACTCACAGGCTGAAATCTGATACCCAAGCATGGAAATAAAAATCCGACAATCCTCCGCTATCCAGAAATACCACCAGCAGGAAAGGGATTCAAAGATGTTCCAGAAACCCGAATAAAAACCCAAAACTGAGAGGAGCGGAAAACATAAAAAACGAAGATCTACCTCTCGTGAAACCGACGCCGTGAAAATCGTCCAAAAATTTCTTTGGAGTAGCTCTGTGGACCTCGTGGACCGAAACGCGAAGGAAATGGGCCACCGAAGAAGAAACGTCGCACTGCGCCAAATCGCCGAAGCTGTCGATGTCGCGCCCTCCAAAAATTTCGAAACTCCCTCAAGAAATGCAGCACAAGAAGAGGAATAACTTCTCTACAGCACTCAACCACAGGGGGGCTCTGGAAAAAGGCCAAAAGGCCGAGCAAAGGGGCCTATTTATGGGCCCCTCCAAAAAGAACCCAAAAATTCAAGCTATTGGGCTTTCGGGCCCAACATTCGGGCGCCCGAAACCCTTTCGGGCGGCTACAGTGCCCAAACAGTGCCCCGGCCCGGCCGGCGACCCGCGCTCGGAATGCCCCAGTGCCGACACGTGGCACCCCCGCGCCCCGCGCGCCAGCCAATCGCGGCGCGCCGCGTGGCCGCGCGGCCCACAGCGGGAAGTGTGGGCCGCGGTTCACGGCGGGCCGCCCATGTCACTGCGCCCGCCAATAAGTGGGTGACACGTGGCCTTGCGCGGTCCACCGTGCACCGCGCCCGGCCAGAAACGCGCGTTGTCGCCCGTGTGTTGACCACCCAATCTGCGTGCGCCATGTGGCACTCCGCCGCCTTTGCTAGTCCCGGTGCACGCCAAGTGGGTCGTGGACCGGCCCACCCGAAAAATTGATCCGTTAGGCCCGTTTTGTCCAAAAATAGCCGATTTTTAACGTTTTCACGCGCTGAGTCCATTTATGGCATCCGTTTGACGCACAACGGGCTTGATACACCAATAATAGGTGTTTTCTCACCGCCGACCACCCAAACAAGTCGAACGGAAAATACCAGGACACCACAATAGAACCCTAGTTTTTGAAATTTGTAACGAAAGAAACGTCGTCTTCTTCCTCGAAGGCTTCGTCGGAGATCGGGATCGGGAATCGGCATCGTGGTGGGGCGACGGAGGAGGGAGCACCGACCGTTCAGGAGACCGGAAAGCGGAGGATGGAGCCGGGGATCGTACTGTCACCTTCGCCGACCAAGAGGTTGGATCTTGGTTTTTTCGATGTTATTCTTATTATTTTTGTGAGTTTTTCGTACTTTTGTGTGGGTTTTTGGGAATTTCCGTCAGAGCTTGGGGGTTAAACGGGAGGCCGCCGCCGCCGTCGGTTCAGACGGGAGGCCGCCGAAATGGAAAGCCGCCGCCGCCGTTGTATTAAACGGGAGGCTGCCGCCGCCGTTACTATGTTCACGAGGTCGACGCCGTAGTTGCCGTGGTCGCGGGGTCACCACCGGAGCCGCGGAGGGCAAAGAGGAAAAGAAAACAGCAAAAATGAGCCTTTTACTATGCCTTTGGCCCAGCCCAATAGCGCGGTCCATGCTCTAGGCGTGGACCTGGCGCAGGCGACCGCAGCCCGCGACGGTCAACTCGGTGCACCGCTCTCCTGCACCAGCCGGCCCAGCGACGTGGTCCACGCGCCAGGCGTGGACCTGGTGTACGCTCCCGCCCCCGCAACGGTGAACACGGTGCATGCTTTTCCCCTGCGCGACCCGGCCCAACCGCAGGAGCCTAGCCTCTCTCCGCGCGCGGCCCAACACGGCCCAACCTTGCGCAGTCCACTGCTGGCGTGCGCCCGGTCTTTGCCGCCACCGCTCCTTGCCGTGGACCCGGTCCACGCCTGGGCCCATGCACCGGCACCCAGCCCGAAGGCCCAGTGGCCCGTTCCCACGCGAGTTTTGGCCCGCTTCGCTCCGTTTTGTGTTTTTGAGACTGTTTCGCCTCCGCTGTTGTTGGGGTTGGTTGTGTGTGTGACCGTCGGATTTCCGGTTTGACCCACAGTGTACGAATTTGATGTGGACTCGGGTTTCCGTTGACGGAATTGATTTCCGGTTGTGACATTTTCACCGTCGGAAGCCCGAGTTGACATATGATTTACGAAATTGTGTTACGGGTGTGTTTTTAACAATGGTTTTTGGTGTAGTTCATGTTCGGGCAAGGTTTGAGGTGATTGTGGGAGTTTTCACGCATCGTTTTCTTCGCCATTTGATGTGGGTAATCTAACTAAGATAGGGGATATTGTTGGACCATTGTGTCCGGCCCTCCTCTTCCTTTATATTGTAATTTTTGGCATAACTGTTTTAAAAGTAAGAAATGACATGGTGTTGCATGTTTTGGCAAAATTAATACATACAAAAAGAGGACAAGGCAAGATGCTTGACTTTATCCGGTACAGCTACCACGATTTAGTCTACAGTTACAGGTTTTGAGGCTCTTGGCGCTATCATGTACACCAGCGGTTAGAAGTTGGTCTAAGGACCCGTGAATTTTACGCGGGGATTGCGTAGGGGCCCTTTGAGGTGTTAAGGGGAGGGTTAGAACAGCACCAAAGGATTGAGCAAGCTTGGTTATTTCTTAAGTCTACGGACTAAGGGATGGTATGATTAGAATGGATGTTTCGGTTTACGGTTTGTTGTCCTATTTACTTTTTGTACTCGCTTACAGCATATTATGATTATGTTATTGGTTATTTCCTTTCCTATATTTTGGTCACTGACTCCCACTATGTAACAGAATCCGGCGGGGACGGAGGAGAGGCGTCGGCTCACGAGTGACATTGCATTTTCGTCATTTCGGTGACCCTTTTTACTCCTCTTTTGTTTTACACTATGTGGATATGGATGGCATGATGCTTGAACAACTCGTATGTGGATGATGTGATATGAATACTTAGAACGTTGGAACATGAATGCCGTAATGACTTGGGATAATAAACTTTAATCTTTCAATCTTATCTTGTGATGGTTGGATATGTATGTGGAGGTTTTGAAAAGATAAAATGATTGCAAAATTGAATTTTAAAAACAAAGTGTCGAGTAGACACTATTTTAAAACCCTGTGGCATTATCCTTTCAAATTGGAGTATGCCGAGTGGGCGAATTTCTTTTGAATGATGTACAAGTTTATATGATCCCTTATGTGAGAATGTGTATGTTAAACTATTGAGGCTTGGTGATTGTATGTTGTGCGACGCCGTGCATATGTAAGGGAGACTCTGTCCGTTTGTGTAGTAACCTTGTATATGTGGCGGGTCTGGACACGTGCCGGAGGGTAAAAGGCTTTTAGAAAAAGAAAAAAATGGGTCGTTTTTCGCTTTCAAATTACCCTCGGCGCGTGACATACTCGTCCGATGGGCCCATGCCCTAGGAGCCACTATGCGCGCTACCCTCAAATAACGAGTCTCAAATCCGAAAGTGCCAATTCTCATTTCTCTTTTACCCTAGGTTATTTACTCTATGATAGCTTGGGTGCCCCTAGGACGCTAAATTGAGGTTAAATATTCATGTTTGCTCATCATTGTATACTCACCCTAAGTCCAACACTCTAGAGTCACTAATTGTCGCTAAGGACACCAAAACTCATATTAAGCACTCTAACCCTAGAGTTCGTTAACTCTATGTTGAAAACTCTATATTTTTCATCTTTGGTTTTTCCTAAGTTATATGACACTCGTTCTAACCTAGAGTTATCTCCTAAATTTTATGCCACACATTTAACCTCTTGACCTAGGTTTTCTCCTAAGTCAATATACCATTTAATCTCATGCAAGGATAACCTACATCTAGGTTTAATACATTTATCCCTTAGGGTTAAACCCTAATTGCTAAATAGCCATGAGTTCTCTACAAACCTACTCTTACTATCATGCTTATAACTTGAAAAGCAAAGGAAAAAAGTGGAGATCACCCTTTTCGGTACAATCCCCTATCTTGAGTTCTCTTTGAAAAAGGTAGGGTCAGATCTGTCTACTCACCACGAAATCCCCTAAAAATGGAAATATAACTCATAAAAAATCATTTTATCTCTTCTAAATCCATAAAAATCCAAAACTACCAAAACCCTAAAAACTTACCTCTTGTGCTTGCTCCAAAACGTGGAGAAGATGACTCATCTTTCCTTCCCAAGCCTTCTTTGGAAGCTTCCTTCCAATCTTTAGCCCTCCAAGAGATCAACTCCTTCAAAACTCTAAGCTATGGCTTTCTCTCCCAAGCTTCTAGAGAGAGAGAGAAGAGGGAAATGAGAAAGAGGTGGGTTATGTGTGTTTGGCTGTGAGGGGAAGGGGTTTAAACCATCTTAACTCTAGCTAAACTCTCCAATTAACCATGGTTCACCAACTCTGCACTTACTGTCAGGAGTTTGGAGTACCGGTGCGCGGGCTAGGGTACCGGTACTCGGGTTTTGATTTCGGTACGCCAACACTTTGAATCTCCAACCCAAGAGCTCAATTTTTCTGTCTTTTATAGGGTACCGGTACGTGCCCTGGGGTACTGGTACTCCATGCTACAACCTATAGTTTTGCAGATTTCAACATTTCGAGCTCGCTCTCCAACTCAATTTTGGTCCGAAAGGCTTTTGCTTTGAACCAACACACTCCTAACTTATTTTTAATAGCATTTTAAATATATTCGAAGTGATTTAGTTGCACTTTGCTATTTAGCGAAAGCTGGAGCATTACATTGGCCAAGTCCAAGAACCCGATATCTAGGGTTTCTCTTTACAGCTTATACACAGAATCAGAGGGCTTGAGACTTGGTGGGTGATCTCCAGAGGTCTAGCAAAAGGATCCCAACAAGTTAGATCTCCGGCAAAGTTGACGAGGGCGGCGCGCAAGGAACTCCGACCAAATTAGGGTTTCGGCTGCTCTTATGCTCCCGCCGACTAACCAGAGAGCTTCAGGCGATACGGCTGCACCAAGAGGATCCTCATGATGTCAAAAAGGCATAGAGTGATGTCTTGGTGCAAGAAAATCAAGAGAGAGAGAAAGACTCACATCTAGCCAAGAAGAAGAAGAAGAATGAGAAGTTCCTTCCCCGGCATAGTGCGGCGGAGCCCGGTGGTCGGGCTCCTCGAGAAGGGTCTCCAGAGAGCAAAAAGGGATCTCGAAGGGATCTCAGAGTGATCCCAGAGTAACTCAAGGAGATCCAGGACGTCTTCTTCCTCTCAAACCCAAGATCCAAAGAAAAAAGTTGGACTTCTTCTCTTCTCCAGCAATAGTAAGCGAGCGGTTGTGGGGCTCGTGGAGGATGCAAAGGGAATAGGAGGAGGCGATGGTTGCTATGGGGGGCTCAGATCGTGGGTGGCTAGGGTTCCAAAAAGAACCCTAGATACACTACATAAAACACATGCAACAAAATGCTATATAATCCCCCAAATCCTTAATATTTTTAACTAGGTCCTTAACTGTAGGACCAAAATGTTGAGAGGTCCCTCTCCAAGGACTTTAGTGCAATTTGATGGATAAAACATCAACATTTTTGCAAAACTACACTAAAATCCTCTATTTTTCACGTATTTTGAGGTCTTTGGTTCGTCAAACATAAAAACGGACGACACCACGATGTTCGACTCGACGAGACCTATCAAGTAGCGATTTTGTTTCGTCGCGTTTAGGTCTCGATAAGTAACATTAGTTATATCATTAGTGAAAAACCATACTTTGACACGCTTTTTGATGATTTTGGCTCGTCGAACATAAAAATGGATGACACCACGTCGTTCAGCTCGATGAGGCCGATCAGGTGGTGATTTTACTTCTTCGCGTTTGGGTCATGATAGCTCGTATTAGCCGAATCTTCAAGAACACCCCCGGTAAATCGAATTTCGAATAAAGAAATTCTAGAAATTCAAAATCAAATTTAAATTTCAAATTTCAAATTCATAGTTATTACACTCTGTGATGCTTTCCTAACACACAACTTTCACATATTGAACCATTATTATCCACCAAAAATAAATCATCAACCATATTCTTATTATGTAACAGATCAAGCCCCTTAAAACTCAAGTGATCATATCTATAGTGTCATAACTAATCATCATTTAGCACTACTTTTATTGCAATATGAACAAAAAAAAATTTATATTTTGTCTTCAAAATTTCAAAAAGTAAATCTTTTTTATTTTTATCTCTATAAATAGTGCACTTAGAATCTTCAAAAATAAGCGAATAACCTTTTTTCAAAAATTAGACCATACTAAAAAGATTCAACCCATAAACATATAAAATATTATTTATTTTTTAAATTCTAAAAATATTTGCCTTAATTGTATCTCTTTCATGCATGTCCTAAACATTGCAATCATCCACTATCGACAAATTAATAAAGTCCTAAACACGGCCTTTAATAGATTTGTACAAATTAATAAAGTTCTCTTCTTTTTCGTCTTGTGACTATTATAACCACTATCGACATACCAAATATTGCTAGCAACTTTTTTTGATGAACGACATGCAAAAAGTACATTATCATTTTCATTCTTTTTTTGAGCAAAATTAACGTTTTTGTTGTTTCAATTGATAAAATCGCTCGGCCAAATTTTTTATAATAATAATATTAAATATTTTTATGATTATAGAGCTGTTATTTCTATAGGTTCTCTAATTTTGATTATATTATCCTTTACGGTTTCTGTTATTGTGTCCACCCGATTTACCGCCGCAACATCTACCACGGCCTCGACCTCTATTATGGTCACCAGATGCTGAAGCTTGATAATTATAAGTATCTGCTTTATCTTTTTCATTGCATTTTGATTTACTTTAAAAAGTATACTCAGAAAAATTTTCAATTCTATATTTTCATTCCTCATGTGCTAAAACAGAACCAAAAAGTTCACTACAAGATAATTTAGATAAATCTTTTACTTATTCTATGGCAGAAACTATATCACCGTATTTTTTCGTCAAACTTCCTAAAAAAATTTCAACTACTGTTTGAACAGTAATTTATTTATCATAGGTACATCAAGGTAACTAATTTTATAATTCTAAAATAAAATATATGAATATATTTTTTATCCATAAATGAAGTCTCAATTTTTTAAAAAATAAATAAATTTTTAATTATGAGTACCCTTTCGTTTTCTTGGTATTTTTTTCTGTATTCTATCACATACTTCTTTCGTTCAGGTAGCGGCGGTAATGTGGAAAAATATTGAATCGTCAATAAATTGCTGAATAAAGAAAAGCGCATTCGCATCTTTTTTCAGATTCTCTCCAGTTATTTTCTTGCATCATTTTTCAACAAAATTTTATATATCTTAGGGTCGTAGTAATGTTCGCATCTTCACACTAAAAATCATAATTATCTCTTTTGAATATCGAAATTTCTTATGCAATTCCGTTTGGCACTGTTAAACGCCATCGATACCTTCTTCTCTTAAAAATAAGACTGTGATACCACTTGTTATAGCGATGGATCTCCAACAAATATCTTTCGATATATTTGTGATATATAAAAATTTTCACAAAAAATAAAATAAAAAAGAGAAGAGAAAAATAATAATAAAATAAATCTAGTATACTTTGATGAAAACTAACTAAATTAATTAATTTATTAAAATAGCAAAACTAGACCTTCATATACGGCATCTTAGGCTACCATTAATTAATGAAAAATACTAGATGTACACCCCAATTAGGGTGTACATCTTACACCCACCCCATTCTGGGATGGGGTGAATTTTACTCGTCCCATCGATGGGACGAGTGAAGGAATACCCATCCCAGGATGGGATGGGTGTAGAATGTACACCCCATTTGGGGTGTACAGGTAGCACTTCTCTTAATTAATTATGGCGACTTCCGACTTCTTTAACTACAATTGTCTTCCCTCTTTATTTATAATTTATTATATAAAATCTTACGGATGACCCACCTAATTAGATTTATTTTTATTATAATTTAAATAATTAAATATATTAATTAGATTATCTCTCTCATTACATACATGACATTCTCTCTTATTAAATGATATAAGACATTTATTTGTTATTTAAAAATATTAAATTAATTTTTTAATATTACTCTCTGTCTATGCGCACATCCAGAAAGAGACAAAGTGAACTCTCTCCCTCTCTCTCTCTCTCTCCCTCTCTCTCTCTCTCAACACACACAAAGAGACAAGTGACTTGGGAAAGGATATTAAAAGGTGCATGTACATTAGTACAGGAGATTATTTTTAGGCTCCGTTTGATTCGGGGATAAGAAAAATTTTGTTATACCGGGAATAGGTATAGATTATGGTATTAGCAAGAATTAGTGTAAATTTATGTTTGGTTGGGTTTATAAGTTATACCGGGTTTAAAGAAAATTATGTTTGGTAAATTATATAGGAATAAGGAGAATAAGATGAATAAGAAAAAATTATGTTGGGTTGAATATAGAGGAATAAGAAGAATTCAGAAATAATAAATATATATATATTGACTATTTTGTCCTTTATGATATAATTTATAAATAAAATAATTTATGATATTAATCAACCTAATAATAAATTTAAATTAATATTAAAAAATTTAAAATATATTTAAAAATAAATAATAAATGTTTAAAAGTACTTAAAAATGATAGAAAATTTTAAAATAAAATATTTAAAATTTTTGATTCATTATAATTTTCAAACCATTAACCAATAGATAAGCAAATTTTAAATATTTTCTTTTAAAATTTTCTATCGTTCTTAAATACTTTTAAATATTTTTTAAATTTTTTAATATTAATCTAAATTTATTATAAGGTTGATTAATACCATATTTTTTTTTATTTTTCAAATGCTACATAAAGAGTAAAATAACATCCATCAAATTTTTGTTGAGTTATTTAATTTAATTATTTATCAAATTAGATAATGACTAATTTGATAAGTAGCAAATTTTTATAAATATAAATTTAAAATTTAACTTCAATTAAAACTTTATATTTATAATAGTATAAATTATATTCAAATTAAAATTCAAATTAAAATTTAACTTCAATTAAAATTTTAATTTCTCGATTCCCGTGCTCAATTTGGAGACGACCCAATTCCAGGTTGGGGTGGGAATCGGTATTCCCACCCCCATCCCCCTTATTCCGGGTTTGTAGGAATACCAATTCCTACAAACCTTATTCCCGTTTGGGAATGGTATCGGGGATAAGGGGGTTATTCCCCCCTTATCCCCGTTACCAAACGGTACCTTAGTGTAGGGATAAGATGGATTCTAAGAACACGTTTGGTTTAGAAGAAAAAAAAAAAGAATTGAAAATAAAAATAAAAATAAGTTGAAATTAAAAATAAAATAATTAAAAAAATTAATTTATTTAGTTAGAAATTAGAATTAGAATATGTCTAAATTAAAATTAAAAAAATTTAAATTTTTATTAAAAATTTAAATTTATTATTCAAATTTTTAATCAAAATTTGAATCTAAATTTGAACTTACAAAGCGAATTTAAAATTTGAATTTACACTACAAATTCAAGATCAAAATTTAAATTTAAATGTAAAACTATTAAATTAAAATTTAAATTTTAAATTTATATTTTGAATTCAAATTTAAAATTACATTATAATCTAATAAATTTATATAATTTAATTTGAATTCAAATAATTATTAGTAAAAAAAAAAATCAATTACTCCGGAATCAAAAGTTGACTCCTATGAAGGTGGAAGTCGTTTTAAAAAAATGTGAATTCTCTCAAATAAAAATCGAAATATCGATTTCTCAATTCAAATACTAATAATAAAAATAAGTTATTTTAATTTTTATTTCAAATCTTAATTATTTTAAACTAAACATGTCCTAAATGTCAATTTTTTTACTAAAATAAAACTATACTATAGTGACACTTTTAAGTGTCCCTAAAATTTAAAATAAATACTGCTGAAAAAAATACCGACACTTGTTATTAGTATCGCTATATATACAGTCGCTAGGGTGTATAGCAATATATTACTGTAATATGTTCAAAAAATATATTTATATAATCTAATTTTAAATATAGATAGAATATAAATAAAATACTTATTAAAAATATCATAAAAATATATGTTATAATCTAATTTGATTATAATGTTTAATTTGAACAGGATTTCAGTTGGACTCTATGTCTAGGGCTGGTGTGACTCATGGTGTACACAGTGGAGTAGTTTGGATGTTGAAAAACTGAGGAGATCTACCAATCATGCATGTAGGGTTAGTTTCTATTGATGTGACAATTTATAAATAGGCTCTTAAAAGTGGTGGATCCACTATATATTATTATTGAGCTATTATACCTAAGGTACAAGTGATGCATGTGTCTTGAAATAAAAGGCCATTACAGTGCATGTGTTTTAACTCAAATATCAATTGGATCTATCCTCTTGTTATTAAAATTTTAATATATATATATATATATACATATATAATGTCACTGCTCATTAGATCTGAAATAGGAACTTGGGATTTAGACACTTTTCACTCCATGTTAAATTAATTATAAAGTATTTTTTTATTTTGCGGGAGTTTCTCGCTAGATAATTTTTAACATAATGCTTCTCTCATAAACATTTATACATACATACAATCAGTTAAATATATATAGAGAACAATGAGATAGTTTTAAAACATATATTTTAGGATCTTTTTTAGTACTCAAAAGTATTTGCGTGATTTTTTTTGAAAAATGCATGTATACCCAAATTAATGCATAGCACATTAATTTTGGCATCTCCAGCAAAGTAAGAAGCTCAAGTTAAAGCTACTACCAGTGAAGTTCAAAATCTCCTCTTTTTTTTTTCTTTTTTTTTTTTTTCCTACCACAGCAAAAAATCGTAAGATTTTATCTAGCAAGCAAGGAGAAAACAAACATCCAATTAAAAGAATAGAAAAACATGAAAATAATTATTATTCTTCAAAATTTTTAGCTATTAGATAATATAGTATTCACTATAACAAAACTATACTATAGCGACACTTTTAATTAAGTGTCCCTAAAATCTAAAAAAAAATATTTGTGAAAAAAATATCGATATTTGTTATTAGTATCGCTATATGTGCAGTCGTTAGGGTGTATAACGATATATTATTATAATGTATCCCAAAAATATGTTCCTATAACATAATTTTGAATATAGATTGAATATAAATTGGACACTTGCAAAAAAAATATCACAAAAATGTGTCGCTGTAACCTAATTTTATTATAGTAATTTTTTATATTTATATTCAGAAATTTTTCTTACTTTTAAACTTGAAACTTTTGTATAGATCCAAAATATGAATTTAAATTAAAAAAAAAAAAATTAAATAACTCTACTGACAAGACTCACACTCGATCAGAAATTTTTACACTGATATCATATAAAATTATATGAAACATGTGTTATTTTTCAAAAATTTAAACTATCAAAAAATAATATTTTAAATATTTATATTCAACATAAAGTTGAATAATATGGTGTTACCTGCTACATGAGGACTCATGACAGTGATCAATCTAGGCTTTTAGCTGTAGCAAACTTAGAACAAGACCTTCAATGATAAAACAGATAAAATCATATATATATATATAGACAATTAAAACTTTCACTGTAGCACAGCTGCACAGGTTGTGTTAGGTGTGGTTTAGCTGCAAAGAATGATGAGAAAGACAATGACAGTGAGGAAGGAAAGAGACCTTTCTGTCGGGCAACTGTAATTTTTCATTTTTTTTCCACATGTACCGACAGATTTGTAGAATCTCGTTAAGCCAGTTTAATGAGCAATATGATTTATTTTATATTTTAATTTTAATTTTTTTACAATTTAAATAAATTTGTTCGAAATTTTATACCGCGCGTCTTTAACAGTAGATTAAAAAAGGTCGGCACCTGTAAAAAAAAAAAAACAAAACAAAACAAAAAAAAAGAAAAAAAAAAGAAAAAAAAAGAGGGTGCTATTCCTTCAAATTTTCATTACTTTTGGAATTTTTTTTTTTCTTTCTTAAATTTGTCAACCTTTCCCAATCCAATCTCACCTTAATCATTTAATGCAATTCATAGTTATCCTCTCCTTCCAACTCTCTTTCAAGGTGCAAAAGAATGTTTTGCATTTAATAAAACTTCTTTTTTGCCACCAATTTATAACTAATAATTAAATCAGTTGCTGATTGTTCCTAACACAAATAGTAAAAAATTTAATAATTGGTCTCCTAGATTTCAAGTTGGAAATATAATTACTTCATAATTTTCAACTAAATTTATTTTTAAAAAAATAAATAAAACTGATAACGTAGTATCTTTTCGTCAAAATAAATTTATTCGAACCATCCAATTTTTAAGCTGAAAAAATTGTAATTTATTAAGCAGTCACCATTTAAACTATTAAACATGATGAATAGCAGATAAAGATATGATGCACGAAAAAATATCTCAAATGAAATAAAATTTGCATATTCTTTTAGATCAACAAATTTCTCGAAATCAAATATATTAAAAAATTAAATATAAATAAATTGAAATTTTTGGCTTCAAGTAGTTATTTCTAAATGGTACAAGATTTTGTTGATTAATTATATATATATATATATATATATATATATATATATATATATATATATATATATATATATATATATATATATATATATATATATATATATATATATATATATATATATATATATATATATATATATATATATATATATATATTTACATTCATTTAGTTTTCATTGTATTTATCAGCTTCTCATTCTCTTTTAAGTTGGAAAAGGAACCTACTTTCAATCAAACGTTTTTAAATCTCATGATATATATATATATATATATATATATATATATATATATATATATATATATATATATATATATATATATATATATATAGAGAGAGAGAGAGAGAGAGAGAGAGAGAGAGAGAGAGAGAGTCCGGCTACTATACTCTTATGAGTAAAACCTTTTTCGTACTCATAAGTTTTCAACCCTTGGATTAAAAAATGTACGGTTAGGATTATAGTGGTCCCCTATTAGTTATAGTACTATTTCACCAACAACCCACGAAACCTTAGGAAAACCACTATCATCCTAACCGCACATTCCTTCATCCAAAGATGAAAAAATTATGAGTATAAAGAGGTTTATACTCATAAGAGTATAGTAACCCTAGGTTATATATATATATATATATAGTCCGGCTACTATACTATTAATAGTACGAAGTCATTTATGCTATTAAGTTTTCTACCCTTAGATCAACTCCTTTGATAATTTTCACCCGTTAGATTTTATTATTTTCCAACTACCTATTAAACCCAAAAGGCCCACTATCATCTCAACTACAAAGTTTTTAATCCAATGAATAAAAACTTAATAGCACCAATAACTTGGTATTATTAATAGTATTCCAGCCTAACTCTATATATATTTATATATTTATATATATATATATATATATATATATATATATATATATATATATATATATATATATATATATATATATATATATAACTTATATGTTTTTAAAAGCACACGAACATTCATGCTTGTGAATTTTTTACCATTAAATTTGTATTGTGATTTGTACTTTTTATTTTATCTTTCTCTTTCTTTAGTTGACTTTATAAAAAATACAAATTCTAATACAAATTTAATGATAAAAAATTTACAAATATAAGTGGATTTGTGCTTTTAGAAGAATATAAGCTCTACTCATATATATATATATATATATATATATATATATATATATATATATATATATATATATATATATATATATATAGCTTATATGCTTCTAAAAGCACAAGCATATTCATACTTGTGAATTTTTTTACTATTGAATTTGTATTGAGATTTGTACTTTTTACTTTATTTTTCTCTCTTTTTAGTTAACTTTACAAATATACAAATCCCAATACAAATGTAATGGTAAAAAATTTATAAACATGGATGTGTTTGTATTTTTAAAAGCATACAAGTCCGGCTATATATATATATATATATATATGGCAATTTTTTATGTACCCCTAAAATTTTTCCTGTTTTTATATTTACCCCTCTTAGAAGGCTAATATTAAAATTACCCTTCTTACGTTCCAACTTTTTTCTAAAATACCCCTGAAGTTAAACTCTGTTAGTGTACCGTTTAGAGCTGTCGTTATCTGTGTGAAATTACTATTTTGCCCTTTTAAATATACCCTTCTACCATAACCAATTTTTCTTATATACCCTTAAAATTTTCAATAGTTTTGATAGATAGGGACAAAATATGTATATCTAATAGTTTTCAACTCCGATTATTATTTAACTCTAGTTTAACCCTAGTTAACTTAACAAAGGGAAACGGTAGGAGTATTTTTAATAACGGTGGAACGTATGAAGGATATATTAGAAAGAAAAAAATAAGAGGGGTAAATTAGATATTTCTTCAGATTTCAGGGGTAGACAGGCAATTATCTATATATATATATATATATATATATATATATATATATATATATATATATATATATATATATATATATATATATATATATATATAGTTATGCTGGAATACTATTAATAGTATCTAAGTCATTGATACTATTAAGTTTTAAATTTTTGAATTAAAAAATATATGGTTGAGATGATAGTAGCCCCTTGGTTTAATATGTGGTTGGAAAAATAATAAAATCTAACGGATAAAAATAATCAAAGTAATTGATCTAAGGGTAGAAAATTTGATAGCATCAATAACTTAGTCTTATTAATAATATAATAATCAGATTATATATATATATATATATATATATATATATATATATATATATATATATATATATATATATATATATATATATATATATATATATATATATTGTTTCTTTTTCTCCTGTCCATAAGCTCTCTTTGTTTATTTTTATTTTCTCCATTATTTAATAACCACTCAAAGGCTACCAACTTAGATCCATCAAATTTGCGAATAGAGTTTTTAATTTATTGATTCTTCAACTTGGTCAACATGTCATCCTAAAGGAAAAAGCTTTTTTTTTCTCTGCAGGTATCAATTGGAGGTGTTAGATGTGTTTCAAAAATTAATTATTATTTTTTATTTTATATTTTTAATTTGTCGATAATTTTACGGTGCAATAAATTTCACAAAATAATTTAAGAAAAAAAAAAGAATGTCTATAACATAAGCGAAGGGCTCGGACTGATAGATCTAAGCATCGGATGGGATGTGCGGAGGCGAAAGCTCTGCGGTACGGATTGGATCCGATAAGAAAAAATTTATTTAAAAAATTATTTTTCCTTCTATTTTTATATTAGAGGTGATTCCGTAATACTTTGAGATTATTATTCTTTTTTTTATTGTATAATGAAACCTCTTTTTTTTTCGGCCTTAATTTTTTTCTGCAAATTTTGTTTTCATGTAAATTTTTGTATTTTTTATTTTTTTTCATATATTTTATAATTTATTATTTTACGATCATCATTTTTCATTTCTATTTATGTACTTATAGTATAGTTGTAAGGAATTAAAAAACTTCAATATGCTTCCCAGTGATTTAGTTCAGTTTTATTTTACTATCATATAATTTAAAATATTATATTTAACTATCAAGTTGGTTTTTTACTTTTAGAAAAAAAAAGAAATTCTACTACTAAATAGAACAGTAAAATAGAATTCTTTGATAATTATAGAATAGATAAATATAACCTTTTGAACTAAATAACGATAAAATAAAAATATGCTAAATTACATTAATAGCTAACTTAAATATTTTGAACCGATAGAAGATATATAAAAGTTATACTGAACTATAACTTTATCCTATAATTTCCTTATGATATATAATTTTTTAAAAATTATTGTAAGAAAAAATTGCTTACCTAAAATAATTTTTCTCAAAAATAATAATTTACAATATTTTACAATATTTTATTTCTCCACTAAATTGAAAAAGCATGTATAATGAAATTTGGGGTGACAATAAGATTAGGAAAATAATTTTTGTATATCCAAATTCGACTGTACATTTTACACCTCATTTATTCTGAAGTGGTCAGAATAAATTTTACTGGTCACTTCGAAGTGATCAGTGACTAATAAAAAAGTTTCTATTCACCTAAAATCGGATATACGTACCGATAGCATTACTCATCAAATTATCCCAATATAGAAAAAAGAATATTTAAACATCAATGATAAGAAAAATAAATTTATCTTTAGTTTAAAATTTAAATTATGATCAATTTGGGCATATATATATATATATATATATATATATATATATATATATATATATATAGTTATATTTGATGTAGTTTAGTCTCCTCTTATAATTCTAATGCACCAATTAAGTGCTAATCCAATAATTCAAACAATAAAATTGACTTAATATATACTATTGATGAGTTGGATGTGGTATAAAGAAAAAGGTTTTTTATTAATTCATAAGCATAGTGCAGTGGTGTATTTGTGTTTTTCAATATATTAGCAGTTTATAAAAATAATATTTTGACGGTCGGAATCTAAGCTTTTAAATTTAAAACTTAGTTATTTTGTATTTCTAGATAAATTTATTTTTTAAAAATTAATTAATTAATTAATTAATTAACATGCAATCTTTCTCTCACATCATTTATGATTAGTGAAGTAAGCTCTGAATGAATCAAAAAAGTAAAAAAAAAAAAAAAAAAAAAAAAAAGTTTAATATTATAGAAATTAATTTTGTCTACATAGAAGAAGATTTTCTCCAGGTGAGATATCCTCTTTTTTTTTTCTTTTTTTTTTCTTTTTTATTTTTTGTTTTTTTGTGGTTTCATCAATAATAAGTGACATCTCAGGTGGGGATGGAAATGAATAGAATATTATCTGATCCAATCCAACTTCAAATTCAAAAATTATCATATATGAATTAGAATTTAATTATTATCCGATTCATATTTTAAGTTAGAATTTTTTTTTGCTTTAGAATTCGAATTTACTATTTTTTCTTCATATTCGGATTTGAACTTTTTGAGTCCGAAATTAATTTTATCATATTTTTAATATGTAACATAGCCTTTGAATTCATATTTAACATTATTTTAAAAAAATACTCATTTTTTTTTTTATGAATCTTTTTTAAAGATTTAAAAACTTTCTATATATATAATAAAATTTCTTTTCGCTTTTAGTTAAATATATTTATTAAAATTTTTATTCATATTCGTATCCGTCTGATATTCGAGTCATATCCGAATCAATTTTGGTCGAATTTAGATTTAAATTTTAGTACCAGAGTAATATCCGAATTCGAATTTAGATTAGACATAAAAATATAAATATGAATATGAATTAGTCACTCTCGGAATCATATCTAGTCCGTTTTCACCCTTACTTTATTATTATTATTATTATTATTATTATTATTATTTTATGGTGTGAATGAGGCAAAATAAAATAAAATAAAATAAATAAATAAATAAAGGTGATAGAGAAAGATCCGACCAAAACAATAATATTGCAATTTAGTCCATTTTATTTTAACCTTTAAAATAGGTTGGATAAAAATAAATCACGTTAACATGACCATCACATTAACACAAATCATACGAATACTAATATATATATATATATATATATATATATATATATATATATATATATATATATATATATATATATATATATATATCAAAAGAAAAAAAAAACTTTGATTTGCCCCATATTATTTATCATATATTTTTTTATCACTTTATGATTTAACAAATATTACTTAATAATTTTATGGTTTACATTTTATGTTACTGGAAAAATTTTATATTGTTAAATAAGATGCCAAAATGTTATGATGTGCAAAACACAAAATAAAAAATATAAGAAGAACTTTACAAGTAAATTACACTAGGAAATTTTAGTGATTTGTAAACTATATCATTTTATACTTAAATTTTTATAGCAAAATAAAAATAAATTATAAAATAGTAAAGTAAAGCATTAGACTCTGTTTGGACATTAGAGTAAGTTATTTAGAAATAACTTATTTGGTATAAAAAAAATTTAGTATAATTATAAAAAATCTGTATAATTTTTATTTCTTAAATAATTTTGATATTCATAATTTGATATAATAGTATATTTTACATACAAGATGATTTATTTTATTTAAAAATTTAATTCTAAATATTTGATCATATTTTTTATCTATCAAATACAATTTTTTCTAAAAAAATTTAAAAATATATCGAATAAAATATTCATGCATCCAAACTGAACGAACATGATGTTGGTAAGAAAGAACAACAGTAAACTAATTAAACATCTTTAAATATCAATTCTTTTTTTTTTTCTTTTTTCCAATGTTGGTCATCGTGACTTAGAAAATACAAAACCTAAGTTTGAATTTTATATATACAGAAATTCGAATCTTCGACCTTATATATAATCTGCGTCTCGACACCCAACCACTAACAAATACAAATTGTGATTGGGTGTGCAGGTATTGCATACCTCCACAAAACATGACACCTTTCTTTATCAACTGCTCTTCATGGCATCACTTTGTTCAAGTTTCAAATCACAAATAGAATGGGGAGGAAATTAAATTTGGACAAGCTAACTTATACACTATGCATTTAATTTAATCTATTAAATGAGACTTTAAAGCATGTGTCCTACCAAAGATAAATAGCATCATTAAAAATACACAACTGTTTAGGATGGATCTCAGTTTCTACTAAGTAACAGTACTATGCTTACAAACAAATCCTATAAAAATTTATAAAATTATATTTCTGACCACATTTATTTAGTTAATTACAGTATTGGTGCCTGATCTTTAACCGGTTTTTTCACTTTGATCCCTTTTTCACTTTTATAATTATTTTTTTATTAATTTTGATTGAATAGGTTATGGAAACCTCGATAAACCCCGACATAATCATAGCACCGACTTCTTCGAGTTTTGATAAGAGTTTGATAGAACGTCGGTTTGTAAGATGTTTCAAAAGAAATAGTTGGTATATGATAAAGGACAATATTAAAGGCGATCCGCGCATATGAGAGGGTAGGGACCAAATGTGCAATTAAGCCTAAACATGGTGGCCAAAAAAAAAAAAAACAAATAAATAAAATTGGGTAAAAGTTGGAGACCAATAGTGCATGCAATTAACTTATGCTTAACCAATGATTTAAAAATAATATTTTAAATCCAACCAATTGGTTGTGTAGTTTGTGAAGTACTACTCCTAACGCCTAAGGCAAACACAATTCCTAGTAGCTAGGTACACATCAGTAGTTCATGAACATGCAATCTAAGAGTAAACAATCACAATTATATAAAGATTGTAATTAATTTTGTCTTCTAATAAGTTGAATTTTTGTAACAATTAACAAAAGAAATCAGTGTTAGAGTTTATTTATTTAAAGTGATTTAAAACTTTTTTATGATTTTTGGACCTTTTGGGTGGCTTAATATTTACTCAGTTTTTTTTGTTATCATGCGGTGCCACTCGGCTCTTCGTGCTAACACTGATTGTCGTTCAATGCTGCTTGGCTCTTCCTGCTCACACCCGCGTAAGCTCTTCTTGTTGTTACCTGGTGCAGCTCAACTTTTTTTGTTGTCGCCTACCACTCGACTCTGCCTACCACTCGACTCTTCCTGCTATTGCTACTCGACGCTTCCTACTAACGATGCCTACCACTCGATTCTTCCTGCTGTTGCTACTCAACTCTTCCAACTAACGTTTCGTTCGATTCACCTTCACTTAACCTTATCTCTTTTTTTTTTTATCTTTTTTGAAATTTTTTGGCTAACAACTTAAATGACTTATGGAGAAATTGGTCCATTGGCTAATTTGAGAAAGGTTAAAGTGCCAGTTGGACCCTTGCCTCCCTATTGGCTGAATGAAGTAGCAGGTACTGCAACAACCAATCTCATATAAGGGAGTAGGTGCAGGATAGGAATCTCAATGAGTACGGATACCTAAAGTTTTATTCAAATTTGAATCTGAACGAAATAAATTTATTAAATATTAAACAGATATGAATTCAGATATGGATATAAAAAATGAAAACCCGACGGATTTGAATTTGAATATGAATTTTGATTGTACCCGATCCGAATCCGAACCCGACCCAAATCCGAATTGATTTTACGTTATATAATATATATATATATATATATTTACGTTATATAATATATATATATATATATATATATATATATATATATATATATATATATATATATATATATATATATATATATATATATATATATATATATATATATATATATATATATATATATATATATAATATTATATTTAAATTTATATTTTAAAATTTTAAATTTAATATAATATATTTTAAAAAAATTTAAAGAAAAAAATAATAATTATTTCGGGTTTGGATTTTCGTGTTCGGATTCGGATCCGGATTCGGATTTTGAATTTTTGGTCGGATTCAGATTTGGATATGAATTTTTAAAATTCGTCAAATTCGAATTTGGATTCGAATTTGGTAGTCGGATTTGGGTTCGGATTTGGGTTGAAATTTTTAGAAATCCGCCTCAAATTCGACCCGTTGACATCCTAGTGCAGGACGGACCGGGATGGGTGGTTTTTCATCGTCTTCTTCTTCTACACTGAACTTCTATTGAGTTTTTATTATTCTATTTACATTACTAGATTTCTAAGAGCTATTCAAATTTATAATGCGCTATCGTAGAGACATACCGAAGAAATTGCTTCCGGTTGTTGTATCGTTAAAGATGATCAACAAAGCCTTGCACTTGAAAAAGGCAATCTCGCTTCTAGGCCATGTATTCTTGCATGCGGGTTTCAAAACAGTAGTTTAAATATTTGCATATTTAAAATTGTTTTAAAGGTTGATTTTTCGTTAAAAGAATAGAATAGAAAGATATTTTCAACAACCAGAAGATCACAAGGTGGCTGGATGGGATCTCAAATTGATTCCTTCGCAAAAGATGATAATACAGAATCTGTCCAATTTATACCAACATTAGTTGACCCACACCCTATAAATCAGTCAAAATCCCAAACTATATATAATCTCAACTTTTTATACCTTCCCTCTTCTCTTCTCTTCTCTTCTCTTTCTCTTCTCCCTCTCTTTCTTTTCTCTATCAGATAAACAAGGCAGCTTTTTATGAATTATGATAGAAAGAATTAACAAAAAATTGAAGCAAAAAACCCACCAACAAGTTTCACTGAAAAAGCCAGAGTGAAGAAAAGAAAATGTGCTTCAAGTAAGGCAGATTTTCATTCATTGCTCCTTGTTTTGGTCCTGGGCACTAGTCCAGTATGTTTTCACAACCAAGAGAAGCTTCTCCCGCTGCAGCGGGCCGTCTTCGTGATCCACAATCTGGCTATCCCACCGCATGCCGTCGGCGATGCTCTTGATCTTTACCAGGATGTCGACGTCGTCTCTGAAGATCACCGTGCCCTCCGGCCTCAGGATTCGATCCATCTCCAATAGAATGTCTTCCGTCTCGCACCTAAATCACACATACCAAAAAAATCAAAAAAAAAAAAAATCATCAATCATTAAGAGATTCAACTTAATCTAGTCATTCGTATAAATCCTTAAACGTAGGCTAAAATGCAGAAAACCTTACAAATAAGAGTGTGATTGCGCGCTACTCAGCAATGTAAAATCCTCATATTTGAGGGGGCATAGTAGACGTTACCTGTCCTTGTAGAGGGTGAACACTGAGTCAGCATGAATGAGATCATATGTTCTTGGATAAGTAGACATGGCCTCGCACCTGCAACAAATATAAAGAACACCATGAATAGTGAGAAGAACTTGAGAGCACTAGTACTGTGGACTAGTTTGTGCTGTAACTCTCACCAATCCTGGTACGTGCCGATGAGCCCGCGCTCGTAGATCACTCCGAGAGTGTGGATGTTTGCCGCGGTCGGGACCATGTTCATGACCCAGACCGGATTGTCGATGAGCGCGGCGGCAAACCCGCCGAACCGGGCATTCATGTCGAGCAAATTGCGGTACCTGCCCTTCTGCCCTAGCTGGTTGATCACCGTCTTGTAGTACCCCACCCTCTTCTTCCACAGCTCGGTGTCCTGCGAGAACATCTCGGCCGTCACTCCCTGAAGGCTTCCGCTACTGATCCTCGGCGGCACCGCCGTCAGCCTCTCCGGCCAATTCTTCAGCTCTCCCCCCGACACCTGCTCGATGCTAGCCACCTCGGGCAGGGCAGTAATGCAGGTCTCCATCTTGTTGTACCTACGAATATAAGTCGTCGAAAGAAGAGTAAGTTTACCAGATCAAACTTTCTGCAGTTTTTTTTTAATATGTTACTCAAAAGCGAACGAGTGTGTGTTATATACCAGGCAGCATCAGGATCTTGAGCAGGGCAGAACGGCGGGGATTGGACGAGCTTTCTGCTGGCCTTGCAGTGGATGTGGTTGACGGGTTTCTGCCAAATTGCAATGTCTTCCATCTCCTTGATCTTGTTCCAGCAGAGGCTCTTGGCGACGGCTTCGATCGCGCTCTGCTCCGCGCTTAGATCCTCCTGAGTCCTCTGCCACCCCTTCCAGTGGCGCTTCCAGTTGATCGGCGGCCCCGACAGGATCCAGTACCCACCGGGCCGCAGAACGCGATCAATCTCAATCAAGTACTGCCCATCTGCCAATGTAAAATACCAACTACTACTTTAGCCTAACAAACAGGACAAGAAACAGTACAAGATTCCTGTTATTTGTTTGATTGAAAAAAGTGTGGGACAGTGGCAGAGCCTGGAGGG
The DNA here is from genome assembly GCA_029204045.2 of Tillandsia leiboldiana. Lineage (NCBI taxonomy): Eukaryota > Viridiplantae > Streptophyta > Magnoliopsida > Poales > Bromeliaceae > Tillandsia > Tillandsia leiboldiana. The sequence goes on along the minus strand of CM055069.1, from coordinate 6,908,621 downwards.
AAAGGGAGAAGCAAATCATTGCTCACACCTGGTCCACAACTGAAGTAAGGAACCACCCAACCCCATTTTTCAACCTCGGCTCAGTAAAAATTTAAGGGCCTCTTTTACGTTCTCAGAATTTAAATTTGTTTTATTGACAATAACAAATTTAATTCTATGATAGAATTTCTGTCTAATATTACATTTCATTTTACACCAAATTAATCATATAAAAACTTATTTATCTCCTGTACTCAAATTTATTCCTACCATATCAGATTTTTATGATAAAATAAAATTAAGATTTGGCAAATTCCAATCTCCAATCGGATGCTACTTACAACTTAAATTCTCTCTCTCCCTACATCCAATTTGAGCATGGATCGAGCAGTTCCTTAATAAGTGCTGTATAGTATATAGCACATTTAATGATTTTGGGCCTAATTTTGAGATAAGTCGATGATGATGATGATGATGATGATGATGATGATGGACCACACACAGTACTCTGCTACATTTTGGACACACCAAGGAACAGTAGTAGATGTGCAGCTAAATTATTACTGAAAAAGTTTTTACAATAAAAGCTTGGGATATGTGTTCGGATTACCGTAGAGGTGCCAGGGGATGAGGCAGCGCGAGCAGTGGGCCATGTCGAAGGCCCGGGCGGGGTAGGGGAGCCGGTTGGAGGCAAGCACACCGATCATGGCGGGGACGCCGCGCTCCAGCGCGAACTGGACCTGCGCCTCGTGCGTGTCCCGCGGCGCAAACGACATTGTGATTATGTTCCGAGACAGCAAATACGCACCCCAACTCGCCACCTAACAATGTATGTTACATTGCATTTCGTATGGGTAGCAGTAATAACAATAATAGTAATAATTGATCGTCCCTAGCGCAAATGATAAAAAATTTGGTGCTTGATATTCGAGATCCCAAATTCGAATTTTAGTTGCTTCACATTTCTAACTAAATTTATTTTAAAAATAAACAAAACGAATAACTTATTATCACTCTCTCTCTCAAATAATAATAATAATAATAATAACGGCAATAGTAATAATAATAAAATCAAATGTAAGCTTACATTTCACAATGATAGTACAATGTACGTGAATCAGGTAAAAATGTAGGAAGACCCCTCAACTATAGGAACTCTGAAAGAGACCCCTCAATTACCCTTTTTCTCTACTTGAATTGACGCGCCCTAAACTTCTACTTCTACTTTGATTAAGTGATTCCAACTAAGAAATTTTTTTATCAAATTTAACAATTAAATTTAATAAATCTCAATCAAGCATTTTTATCTTCAAATTATTTTAATTACCTTATAAGTTGAAATTATGGCTATCTATTTTTAACTATTTTAAATTTATTTATACAAAATTAATTAATCAAAATAATTATAGCCATAAAATTTTTAGTTTATTTAACTAAAAAATAATTCAATTTTTTTTAAAAATAGTAGTAAAGAGAATGTGAATTAAAATGGGTTCTAATTTATTTCCACCTAAAGTTACGAAGAAGGTGAAATAATTATGTTTGCTAAAAATATCTTGCTATAATTATCCAAATTTTACCCAGAAAAATTAAAAAATTAAAATATATAAATAAATAAATAAATAAATAAATATATATATATATACATATGAGACATTTATTTCAGGGTTACTGAATCATCCAATGTATCAGATAAAAATCATAAAGATTCGCTATAAACGAGGAAACGCCACAATTCCCCACTAATAATTCCAGGAAAAAAAAAAAACGCGCTTTTTTTTTTTTTTGCATTAAAACCGAACCGGATTAAGGGAGGAGGTAGATATTTAAGGAGACACCCATTTTTTTCCAACTTTTTTTCCAACTTTTTTTAACTTCTAAATTCTTAAATTAACTTTTATGCAAAAAATCTAATTTTTTTTTTTTTGGATAAAAGTGATTAAAACAATCAAAATTTTATCTAATAGATTTAAAAAAATATAAACATTTAAGAGTTTTGGTAAAATTGAAGGTTTTTAAAATTCTCTGCAATCCGCATGCGCATAAAATCGTGCGCATGAATATCTGCAGCAGAATTAATCTGTGCATTAGACAGCAAAAGTTAATTTCAACTGTGGATGCACAAATTGAATCACTTTATAAAAATTATGCATAAAAAATTTTCTGCACGTAAAAATACAGGGACATCGCCTGTCCAGTAGAGAAGAAAATAAATAGAAAAAAATAAAATCATTATTTTTTTATTTAAATTTAAAAAACTGAATTATGTAAAGCATGATGACTAAATTTATAAATAATTAAATAAAAAATTTTAAATAGTTGATAATTCAGAGGGATGAGAAAGAGTGAAAGAGTGTGGGGTGTGTGAAGTGACTGACCCCACAGCCGGTGTCGAGGGCGGTGCGGACGGCGCCGGAGCGGAGGGCGGGGACGAGGCGGAAGATGTCGTCGATGTAGGCGTCGGCGCCGTTGGGGAACATGGTGCCGCCGCCGGGGAAGCGGAACTTGTCGCCGTCGACGCGGATCCAGTTCTGCACGGCCTTCTCGACGGTGAGCTCCTTGTGCGGGACGTTGGCGAACCACGCCACGCCGCGGCTGGCCGGCCACGGGAAGGGGTTGCGGTAGCCGCCAGGGGCAGGGACCAGGCACTTGAGCGCCTCCCCCTTACCGGGGCAATGCCGCTCCCTGTACACCAGTCGCTCCCTCTCGAACCGCAGCGACCGGTCCCGATCCTCGCACGGCGTGTACTCCGCGTACTTGGCGTCGCACGCCGGGAACCTCCTCCTCCTCCTCCCCACCGCTTCCCCCTCCTCCTCCTCCGCCGCCGCCGAGTGGTGCGCCGCGAAGTCCAGCGCCGAGGCGGGGGCTGCCCCCGCTCCGCCGCCGCCGCCGGAGGCTGCGCGCTCGCACGGCGCCGCCGAGAGGACGACGGCGGCTGCGTTGCCGGCGTGTTGCCAGACGCCGAGGAAGTAGGAGGCGGAGCAGAGGAAGGCGACGAAGGCGACGGAGAGGACGTTGGTGCGCTTCATGTAACTCTGGTAGAGCCTGCAGGCTCCGCCGCACGGCCAAGAAGCCCCCGCCATGGCCAATTAGGGAGGGGGGGAGGAAGAGGATGATCGATGAGGCTTGGCTTAGGGTTGAGATTTGGGGTAGGAGAACGATGAGTAGGTATTTATTAGTTAGTAATGTATTTATTTTATTTATTTATTTATTTGGTATAAAACAAATAAATAGATAGATATAAATAAATTGGACAAATTAAGGAGGAGGAGGAGGAGGAGGGGTGGTGGTGATGTATACAAGGAAAGAGAAGTGTGTGGTTTTTGATATTATTATTGGGAGTACAAATGGAAAATTACATAGGGAAGGGTGGGAGATGGGTTTTAGAATTTGGATGCATCTGAGGAGGGGAAAGATTCAATTAAATTTAATTAAATAATAATAAATATATATATATATATATATATATATAATATAATATATGGTGAGTACTGTACCCTCTTGCTTGTGTAGGTGGGATTTAGGGATATAATAGGAGCAATGCTACCTGTACACCCCGAAGGGGTGTACATCATACACCTCCACCATTTTAATGGTGACGATACTTTTTACGGGTCACATCGAGTGACCCATTATCACACCCCCACCCTTAGATGGGTGGGGTGTATGATGTACACCCCGAAAGGGGTGTATACATAGCATTTTCCATATAATAGAGTCCACCATGTGATAGTTAATTACTATCTTATTTTGAAAAAGGTAAATTACAAATTTGACCTTTAAATTATGATGTGGGAGATATTTTAGTGTAAATTTAAATTTTTGATAATTTAAATTTTTATAATTATTATTATAATTAAATTTTATAATTTAAATTAGTTGGCTAAATATTAATATATTACTGATTTAAAAGTAACAATTAAATATTGAGGGCGAAAATAAAACTTGCAAAAATAATACAGTTTTTTTCATTCTTATTTTTTTTATTTAGATTTTATTTTTTTATTTTTATTTTTTTAAAAAAATTAAGTTGCTTTGGATTGACTCACTAAAGCTTTTAGTACCGTATCATTATTTTTTATCAATTTTTTATTTTTAACTATTAATTTTAAATTTTTTCGATCACTAAATAAATAATATTAAAAAAATTTAAAATTTATTTTCTAAATTTTTTAAATATTATAAATCAAGTCTAATAAAGTAAATCATCAATTCGAAAGTTTCAGCATCAAAACCGACTTGATTATAAAGTCCAACCTATGTGCTTTTAGATGCTATCAAATTATTTTCGATACTAAATTTAATTTAGAGTATTTAAAAAATATAAAAATCAAATTTTATAATTTTTTTATATTATTTATTTATCTAGTAATCGAAATATTTTAAATTCAACAGCTGAAAATAAATTATTTATAAAAAATGATAATATGACACTAAAATTTTATATTAAAGATATTGATCAAATCTTGATGTGACCGTTAAACTTGCAAATAACTCATCACGACTATCAAAATAATTAATTTTGAATTCCTTCGAATATTAGATAAATAATATTAAAAAATTTTAAAATTTTTTTTTAAAATATTTTAAATATTTTAAATCAAGTTTAACAAAAACCAACCATCAATTTGAAAATTTCAAATCAAAAATGACTTGATAGTACGGAACCCTAACTCACAATTATATATTAAAATAATATTTTATAATAAAACTACATTATTTAAATAATATTAAAAAAATAATTAAATATTATAATTTTTTATGTAAAGTAATTATAATAAAAAATACTTATACGTGAGGGGGACAAAGTGCAGGTTTTGGATCAGATACTGTGAGCGAAGTAGTAGGAACAAAGAAGCATGGCCGTTGGTGGCCGTTTTGGCTTTTTGCTCGCCCGTTACCTAATTCCAACTGCGGCAGACTGCGTTCCTCTTACTTTTCCCCGCCTATTGACTGTCTCGTAAGAAATTTGGGGACAAAGAATTTGGGGACTAAATCACACAATTATCCCTAAACTTTAAGTGACTTTTCATTTTGGTTCTCAAATTTTTGGTTTCAAAATATATATATATATATATATATATATATATATATATATATATATATATATATATAGATATATATATTAAATTTTAATTTATTATAATTTCTAACTCAAATTTTTTAAATTATTATAATCAAATTACAGAATCAAAATTAGTTGGCTAAATATTGATAATTTATTGATATAGAAATTATGTGATATCTTAATTATTATAGCATCATCAATAACAATACTTTATATCATTTACATTAATAATTTGTCAAAATTTAGTAAAAAATTTGAGTCAGAAAATTATAATAATAAATTAAAAATTTAAGTAGCAAAATATCACGGCTTCAAACTTTAAATAAGATTTCCATGTAGTAGCGTAGAGTAAATATTCTCGCTGGAACTCGATGGTGCAATTTACTCGTAATATTTGGAACAATATCTTATGCCTTATTTGGCATTGTTATTATTTTTTATTTATTTAAAATAAAATTTATATATGAAATAATGTATGAGTGGATAATGAATTATGTGCCACCCTAATATTTAAGGTATTTATTTGTCAATAAAATATAAAAATTTCGAAGCAACTTTTTGTACTTTTAAAATATTTTTTAAAAACAGTGATTTGTTACTTAGCCAGTGCTCACAAATTAGCCAATCACATATAGCAAAAGAAAAATTCTTTCACTAGTACATTAAATTATTGAGAATTATTGTTCAAGAATCGAAATAATGACAACAAAGAAGCCTAATAGGGCCTTAGTGTGATAAATATTTTAAAATTTTGAAAGTATTTATAGTATTTCTTTTCTAAAGGGTTTGCATGCAAATATGATGTGTATGAGTATCCAATGTGCCAATTTTCATTTGGGTTGGGAGCATTTTATTTTATTCTATTCTATTTTATTTCACTTTTTTAATTTGAAAAATTAGACTTAAAATAAAATTATATTTCAGTCTTATTTTTCAAATTCATTTAATTATAAAAAAAATAGCAGTTCTCGTCGTCCTGGAATAAACTGATATAAAGCGAAAATTACTGTTTCATCATTTTTTCTGAAATAATTTTGTTTCCACTTGACAACAAAGTTAATTAAAGTAAATATAATTTTAATTATTGTATTAATTTTTTAATTAATTTAATATTTTGACTGATCTAATTATTTTATTAACTAATTATCTAACTATTAAATAATTATCTAATTTATTTATTAAATTATTTATAGTTAATTAAATTATTATTTAATAATACTCTTTGTTAGTTATTTTATTAATTAATAATACTCTTTGGTAGAGTTATCTAGCAGTAATTTATTAAATAAATTTAATTATTATTTAATTAATATTTTTATATTAATTAAGTAGATAAAATATTATTATTTTAAAATTATAATTACTCTTATTCTCACTATTCTAATAAAATTAGGTTATAGTGGTTATAGAAATATTTTTTTAGGACACTTTTATGCAAGTGTTCAATCTATATATAAAATTAGATTATAGAGATATATTTTTAGGATACTTTGCAGTAATGTGTCGCTATACATCCTAACGACGGCACATATAGCGATACTTATAATAAGTGTTGATATTTTTGTCAGCAGTATTTGTTTTACGTGTCATTTTTTTAACTCGTTTGAGTATGCCAACCACGTTGACCAACTCTCTTATGACGTAACAATTTTTAATTTCTAGCTAAATTTATTTTAAAACTATCTTTCTCTTTCGTACACAAATATATATAAAATAAAAATAAAACTTATCGACATATTGTTGTGTTACTTGTGTATCGAACAAAACAACTGTAAAATCAAAATTAATTTTTATTGCTTCGAATGATATTATAATTTCTCTCACTTATTACATATTTAATTATCAATTAAGATAAGAAAATGAGAGTAATTTCTCTCTTCGGTTATGGTGTGTAGCCACAAAGAGTTGATTGGTTTTTTTTAAAAAAAGATTTAGAGAGATCACGTGCTTGGCACGTTTAAACTGAGAGACCCTTTATTTCCTCACGTGAGACACGAATTTATGTTGAATTGTATTCTTGATGTAGAGAACTGAACCAGTCTAAAAAGAGTCGAATGCCTTGAGACTTTGTGGGAGCAACATCTCGTTTCATGCCAGTCGAAATAGAATTATATTTAAGTCAACTAATTTTATTGGTGATGGAACAGTTCGTTGAAATTTGAGCCGACACTGAGGCTAATTATTATGAGGATAAGCGAGTTTGACGTACTCTCTATATATATCCTGTCACGCCGCGTTGCGCTGTCTGGTCAGCGCCGCCAAGTCACTTTTATCCTTTTTGTATCCAACCGGTTGTCCTATAAATAGTAAAGAGAGCGAGTTTACTCGAGGAAGCCCGGTTGGAGATTGTGAGAGACCAACTTGAGCAAGAGACCAACTTGAGCTGAGAGGGACTAGAATCTTCAGCAAACTATGGAGCTCGAGAACTTCTCCTTTGAGTCAGCTCGTATCCGAATGAGTGTTTCTTGACGATCTTAGCAGCCGACCGCCATCTTCAACAAGTGCTTCAGCTTGAGGTGGAGGATATTGTCAAGTATGGGTGATCTCTTACCTTGTTGTTTTTGAGTTTTGGTTCATTGTTAGTTTCTTACCTCTATGTGTGAGTAGGGGTCGTAGTGAAAGTGTTGTATAGAACTCTATAAGTCCTGAGAAATTGAACCCCAGAAGTTAGTGACTTTGTGTTCAGATGTTTCGTTTTGTGGATCTCAGAGTTGAACCGTGTGGGTTGTGGAACCGAGAGATCGGTTGTGTGTGACAGTGTGGTAGTAGGAGTAGTCTAAGAAAAACTAGAAGCGAGTACTCTAGTGTATTCGTGAGTTGGGTACTTGGCTTTCAGACTATTGTGCGGTGTAAGAGTGTTTGAATGAGGAGAAGGTCAATACTTTCGACTCCTCTGGAAACGAATGTATAGAGCTAACGATGGGTGTGGTGACGTGGGTCTAACCCGACCTCCTATTCGATGTTGTGGTAAAATACTCACCGGAGGATGTCGTGGGTACGTCCCAATTCTGTAGACGTCACACAGTTTGTAGTGAAATATCCACTAAGGGTGACATGGATTGGTCTCGGCTCTCCTGGTGGTAGGATTGTTTAACCAGATGGTGGTGAGTACGAGTTCTTTCGGCGCCCCACTTGGCATTCGGCACCAATCTGGGGAGCGTACAAACAGCCGATTTAGCCCAGATAAATGTATAGATCGCCGATAGGAGTGCAGTTCGATGATTCGACCTCCACTCGGGGTTCGTACAAGTCAACCGATTGGGGAAGGTAAGACCCTTTCAGCTTTAACATAGGTAAGATGTTTTTGGAAGATCTGTGCCGAGGGCGCTGGTAGGTGTTGTGGTTTCAATTGGGTGTTCGTGAGGTATCTGGGTGTTTCTTTAGCCTTTACTGTTTTCCTTATCGGTGTTATTATCTCTGATTTACTTTTGTTGATGCCTAATGTAGACCAAATAAGTGTAGAACATTTTTTCTCATTGATTGAACCAACTGGAAACTTTTCTTAGTTCTCACTCTCTATTATTTACTCTTTTAAGGTGTTGGATCGGTTGGTGAGGCGCGTGACCGCGGTAAGAACGTGGTTGAGTAGCAGAGCTAGGAGTCTAGCCAACCATTCATGGCAATTTGTCGTTCGGTTATTGTTTTGTTGAGTCGGTGTGATGATCCGGATCTTCGCAGTACTATTGCAGAGTGTTCAGTGGCTTCTGGAGGCCTATGTGGTGTGATAGAGTTGGTTGTGCACGAATCGGATCTCAAATTTGGACCCAGCACGAAAATCGAATCAAGTTTGCTTTTTCGGGGGCTTCCGGCAAATTTTAGGATGGGAATTTAGCGAAACGGACATCGGATTTGGACTCAGCACGCGAAAATGATAAAAATGAGCTATTTACTTGCATTTTTCGGACATCGGAGCACATTTTTACTGTTCCGGCGGACGGGGCAGCGCCGGTGGCGACGGGCAGGCGGCGGAGCAGGCGCGGGCACAGCGGCGGGCAGACGCAGGCAGGTGCGGAGCGCGAGTGGGAAGGTCCACGGCCAGGCGCGTGCACCGGGACGAAGGAAAAGGTGCACCGCCACGTGGCAGCACCTGATTGGCCGGGCTTTGTCAATCGCAGCGGCTGGGCGGCGCCACGTGGCGATATCTGATTGACCGACAGGATCCGGAACACCCGGCGCTTAGACCGGGGGCGTGGACCACATGAACCACGTGGGGGACACGTGGCACCTCCTCATTGGCGGGCTCAAGCCGCCCACGGCGGGGGACACGTGGCGCAACCCAAGCAGGCTTTCATTGCTGTTTCGTGTAGCTGGACACGCGGCACGTTCCGAGCGGGCTTTCACCGCTGTTTCCTTTTCGGCCCAGATCCGGTGTGGAGCCCGAATGTGGTTTGGCTATAAATAGCCATCTTGGGGCTGGCTTTTGGAGGCTTTCTGAGATCCGATCTTCGAGCCGATTTCGACAGTGTGTTTCTACTTCGAGTCTTCTTCGATTTTTGGGGTTTTGGAGAATTTTTCGTGATCGTTTGTTATTTTTCCCTGCTGCCTGATCTCGAGAGTCGCGACGTTTCTTCGACATCGGTTTTTCCCGTCGACTCTTCGTTGGAGAGCTCCCCCGAGCTGATCCTTTGGAGTTTTTCACTGATTTTTTCGCGGCAGCGTTTCCGCGACAGGTAGGTCTTCGATTTTGATATTCATCGCTCTGCTCCATTTTGAGTTTTTATGGGAGTTCGTGCAGCATCTTTAGACCCCCTTTTTCTGCGACACTTTTCTGGACAGGGCTGAGATGATCTTGCAATTTCTCGGTCTACGGTTAACGAAATTTGGTGTTTAAGCACTCGATTGACATCTACACTTCGAGAGGATCGCAACCGTATTTTTTGTGGAATTTTTGGAGGGCATATCAAAGGAGGTAATTTCTTGTTCTGTGGACAGATGTGCGATAAGATTACTGTTTTGAGTTATTTGACCTTATCGCGATGTTCGGCTTATATCTCAGCGACCGGGAGGAGTTTTTTGATGATTTTTGGTGCGTCGGAATCGTGGGAACCTGAGGATCACACACGTTAAATTTCAGCTCTTTTGGACTATAGACCGACGTGCGCATCCAGGTGGGTTGGATTTTTCTCCAAGTCTGCGGACTTCCTCCTAATTCTAGTAGTGTAGCTCTTCTCTTACTAGAATGGTTATTATCATCGATATTTTGTGATAGAGTTGTGTGATCGCATGTATTTAGCCAAACTGTTAAAATATCGTCACATGGGCAAGGTTCTTGTATGTTCTAGTTCCCACCCCTTTTGCATTTCTTTCCTGGACATAGAGCTTCTCCTCGCCCGGGTAGTGGGCCGAGTAGTCGGGATAGTGTGGGATGCATGTTACACTCGTGCCTGGGGGCCAAGTTGAGTCTGGTAGTGTGGCTTGTACTGTGCCAGTTTTGGGAACCGTTTGAGTAAACGGTGGTCCCGTATCATCGGGTATTCCTTGTGTCGTTGCCGCCACCTAGGTTGTGGCCATGGTATGCATGTGATATCTGTGACGCCCCACTTCCCAGGGGGTCACCCATCCTAAAACTACTCTAGCTCTAGCACGCTTAACTCTCATGTTCCTCTTGGATCTTGCTACCATCCAAAATGCTATAGCCGGGTTAGAGATTTAGTCCTATTATATCATTTATATAGAGGACTAATCCAAATTCCGGGGGTGTCGCATTCTTCCCCCCGTTAAGCCCTGACGTCCACGTCAGGCTCAAGCACACTCACAAGCACCAGGCGATGTGAGACTCGTCTCGCTAGCCTTAGCCGACCTTGTGAGGAGCTGCACTCCACTCACAACGGTCATTAGCCGGGGAGCCTCGCTCTACCCGCTATATAACCCTGGCTCAGCCGAGACTCATCTCACATTTCCGGCTGGTGAATGTCTCTGATACCAACTGTGACGCCCCACTTCCCAGGGGGTCACCCATCCTAGAACTACTCTAGCTCTAGCACGCTTAACTCTCATGTTCCTCTTGGATCTTGCTACCATCCAAAATGCTATAGCCGGGTTAGAGATTCAGTCCTATTATATCATTTATATAGAGGACTAATCCAAATTCCGGGGGTGTCACAATATCAGGACCTTAAACCCAGGATATTTTTAGACACTCATGATTTTAGTAATAATTGTTTTTCCTTCCGAAGTTCGAGGGGTCGCCGGAGCCTGTTCTTGTTTGATAGGGCAAATGCACTAGCCCTTCGGGGTTCGAAAAATAAATCTGTTTCAACTGATTTTCTCAAGAACTAAAATCTATAAAAGAGGTTTTCTCAAATCAAGACGGATTTCTAAAAAGTGAGCTATTTTTATCCTCACTCCGAGAGGGTTTGAGTGGAAATAGTTTTCAGCAATAAAGATCATCTTTTCTTATAAACTACCTCACCCATGAGGGTGAGTGATCTAGGTTCTAAGAGCTGTTTTCCTCCTCAGGTCGAGAACAACGGAAGGTTATGCCTATAGCCTGTTCTTGTTTGATTGGGGTTGTATGGTATTAGTCTTCCGGAGTTTTCGGGCCCTTCGTTGGTACGGCTGTGGAGTATTTCCAACCAGTTTCCTTTTAGTGGATTGAGTTGGAGTCCTATTTTGGGAGCCGTTTGGGTTGACAGTGATCCCGGCTGTGGAGTATCTCCAGCCAGTGGGTTAGTGTTGTGAGTTGGACATTGTCGATTCGATTGATCGTGGATTTGGATTATAGCCTGAATGAACCATATTGAGCTCAACAGAGATGCGCGGATACATTCCTCGGTGGGGTCACGCCTCTCGAGTGCCGCTCCGGAGCTAGGCCTGTTACTTATCTTTCGCAATTTGTCAACGCAGTCCGAGTGGGACCGCCTACGTAATTTCCGTTCTCGTGGGAATGCGTGGTAGTAGGTTGGCGCAGGTTTGACTTGACCCTATGTGGCAGTCAGTGTGATTGGGTTGACCGAATATATTGCTAGTAGAGTCGATGCATCATTTTCATCTGTATCACCCATTGAGCATTATAGATAGAGGCATAGTAGCTGTAGCTTTTATTTCAACTTTTCATATTACCTGTTTACCTATCTTATCGCCTCTAGTAAACTTAGTGGGCAAACCATAGTGTTGGAGACGGTACCCACTGAGAACTACGTGACGGTGTAGTTCTCACACCTGCTGTGGTGACAGGTTTTTCTGAGGTAGTTGTCCGGCTTCTGTTCGAGCGGAGGCAGCAGTTCGAGGTAAGGGCGTGGCCAAATAGTTCCTTACTAGCTTATTCGAGAGTCTGAGGTAGATGTTGTTAAGGATTTTGTTTTGGCGCATTTCGTGAAAGTGTTAAGTCTTGAAGATTGAAGATGAATGAAGTTTGGATCATATACCTCAATCTCAAGAAAGAAGAATTCAAAAGGATCAGGTAAGTTTAACTAAATATTTTTGGTGATCCGAATACTTCTTGTAGTGTAGAAACACTTGGAAGAATTTCTTATTGCATAAAAATCAAGAACTGATCATGAGACTTGTTCAGGATCCAGATCAGATTGTTCAATCCGGATCCCGAAGGTGGTTCGTTCATACACCAGTTCAATCCGGATCGTAGCTTCCCTTGATCCGGATCCCGAACATTGAGTTTACCATTTTCCTTGAACGATCCGGATCAGGCTTCGCAATTCGGATCCCGAACGTTGATGTTTGGTGAAATGTATGAACGATCTGGATCAAGCACTTCGATCCGGATCCCGAACCTTCGTTTTTCTGGAATTGCCTGACTCGTTACGACGATCCGGATCACAGCTAATCCGATCCGGATCGCCGTCGTAAAAATTTCCAGAAACGACAGTTTTTTATCCTTATCTTCTTCCTAGGGTTTCTAACCTATAAATAGACCCTATGATTCTTTTTCTAGGGTTAATCCAGATAATCCACATAGAGCCGTCATAATCAAATATCATCTTATACGGCCCTAGATCCACATATAGAGAAGAAAGGAAATCATTAGATATTACTCTATGTTTCTTCATCTATATTGATTAGTTTGATTCTAGGTTTTCATACTCACATCTTGAGTTGAATCGAACTAATGAATACTTAGATGGTATTTCCTATCTATCTTTGATCTAAGTATTCGGCGGATCATCACCACCCAAAAATAACGATTTACCCCAAAATCGGCGCGTGGACTCGCGTGGCCTTGTGGATTCAAGGTGCAACCGCTCTCGTGGATTCGGAGCGAGGTACGTTCGTGGATTCGAAGCGTGCTACTGGGTGAAGACCGTGGATTCGGTCAGACGTCGTGGGCTCGACGTTGGACGCCGTGGATTCGGCGTTGGACGCAGATCGTGGATTCGAGACGCGTTGCGGAGCGAGCGGAGAAGATCAACTAGGAGCGTATGGAAAAGGTTGAGTCGTCTGTGAGTACGGTATATCACCTTGTACGTGTTTAATTCTAGTGGATTTCACCGTGTTATCGGTCCCGTGGTTTTTTACTCCGGTTTGGAGTTTTCCACGTAAAAATCTTGCGTGTTCATTTATATTTCCACATTGGGTTTTTATTGCGCAATGATTTTTTGAGTGTTTATTGTTTACACCTATTCACCCCCCTCTAGGTGTTTTTTCCCATATTTAGATCCATTATTACATATAACCCAACAAGTGGTATCGGAGCGGGAATAGGGTTGTAAACAATGGTTGAAGGTGGAAACATCAACAGACCCCCATTCTTTGATGGAACAAATTATGCGTACTGGAGAGTACGGATGAAAGCCTTTTTATGTTCCATCGACGAACGGGTGTGGCAATCAATTGAATTAGGATGGTCTAATCCAACTGAAATTATTGCTGATGTTCGCACCATCAAACCTAGGTCGAAGTGGACCAAGGAAGAGTTAGATTCATCTTCTTACAATGGCAAGGGAATTAATGCTATTTTTAATGCCTTATCTCAAACTGAATTCTCTCGCGTCTCGGCATGTGAGACTGCGAAAGAAATCTGGGATGTTCTTCAGGTTACACATGAGGGAACTAACCTCGTGAAGATTCAAAAGCTGCAAATGCTTACGAGGAGATTTGACTCTATTTTCATGGCAGAAAATGAATCTTTCACGGACTACTATACACGATTGCAAGACATCGTAAACTCATGTGCTAACCTGGGAGAGAAGATTCCAGAATTTAAGGTTATAAGAAAGATCTTAAGAACTCTTCCTGAACGATTTCGCCCAAAGGTTACAGCCATTGAAACTATTAAACACCCGGACGAAATGCGTGTAGAAGAACTAGTTGGTTCATTACAAACTTATGAAATGACATTTACTACTAACTATTCTTCGGGAAAGGCATCCTCTTCTAAGTCTTCAGGTTATGCTTTGAAAACAACAAAGGAAGAAGACACGGATTCATCCTCCTCAGACGATGACGAGAACCTATCTATGGAGGAATTTGAGAAGCAGCTCGCTCTCTTGACAAGGAAGTTTCGCCGCAACTTTCGAAGGGGTAATTCAAGTAAAACTCCATCCTTCGGAAAGTCGAAGAAAGGCAAGGGTACTTCAAGTTACAAGTCAAGAAAGCAAGAGAACTTTTCAAAGGATAAGAAAAGTTCAGAAGGACAAGTCCAATGCTTCAAGTGCCGAGGATACGGCCATATCTCAACGGAGTGTCCAACTAAGAATCCGTCGAAGAAGAAAGCGATGCAAGTCGTCACATGAGATGACAACTCAACGTCAAATGAGTCATCCTCAAGTGATGAAGAAGAAAGCGCAACGGCATTCCACGCGTCCACATCTTCACCCTTCATGTGCTTAATGGCAAGTAGTTCAAATTCATTGTCCAACTCCTTCCGGGCTGAAAAAACTGCAACGGATGATGAATCAAGTAACTCTGAAGGTGAAGATTTTGTTTTAGCCTACCACAGACTTTTGAGGGATTCAAAGAAACTGGCTAAACAAAACAAGGGGTTGAGAGGGAGATTACAGGATCTCGAAGAAGAAGTAAAAAGGGTAACTTCTCTCTCGACCGATCTTGAAGTGGAAAGGGATAATCTGATAAAAGCAAATGTTTTCCTTCAAGAGTCCAATGAGCTTTTTGAGAAGGAACATACAAAACTTGTGACGCCCCACTTCCCAGGGGGTCACCCATCCTAGAACTACTCTAGCTCTAGCACGCTTAACTCTCATGTTCCTCTTGGATTTTGCTACCATCCAAAATGCTATAGCCGGGTTAGAGATTTAGTCCTATTATATCATTTATATATAGGACTAATCCAAATTCCGGGGGTGTCACATTCTTCCCCCCTTTAAGCCCTGACGTCCACGTCAGGCTCAAGCACACTCACAAGCACCAGGCGATGTGAGACTCGTCTCGCTAGCCTTAGCCGACCTTGTGAGGAGCTGCACTCCACTCACAACGGTCATTAGCCGGGAAGCCTTGCTCTACCCGCTAAATAACCCTGGCTCACCCGAGACTCATCTCATATTTCCGGCTGGTGAATGGCTCTGATACCAACTGTGACGCCCCACTTCCCAGGGTGTCACCCATCCTAGAACTACTCTAGCTCTAGAACGCTTAACTCTCATGTTCCTCTTAGATTTTGCTACCATCCAAAATGCTATAGCCAGATTAGAGATTTAGTCCTATTATATCATTTATATATAGGACTAATCCAAATTCCGGGGGTGTCACAAAACTGGTGGATTAAGCGGATCACTTCTCAAAGCTCTACATCGAGGCCCAACAAGATAAATTGGAAATGACAAAGACCATTCTCCAACTAACGAATGACTTAAAGAGATTTTCTTCTGGAAGGAGTAAGTTGGATAAGCTTCTTGGTCTTGGTCAAACAAATCGGCTCGGCCTCGGGTACACTCAAACTGGAAACAGTCCAATTTCGAGTGGGACAGTTTTTGTGCCTCAGTCGGTATCTCCTCCTCCGACACCGGAATTCACGACAAACAACGACAACAAGCCTACTTCTTTCTCTTCGGGATCGTCAAGCGCAAAGGTATGTTTTCGTTGTGGTATTTCAGGGCACATAAGGAGATATTGCAAGACAGGAGCCAAACGCTCAACTCAGACATTTCTTGCAACGACTACCAAAAAGGTGATTCCTTAGAAATCAAATGCAAATCATACAAAGAAGGACTTTTCAAAAGAAAAGAACATTGGTAGTACTTCAAGCAAGACGATGACAAAAGAAAAAGATCAATCATACAAGACGTCTTCATCAAGGAAAATTTCTCAACCACTGCCAACATACTCTAAAACTCAAAAGGTTTGGATATGCAAAGGTGAAATCTTTCCTTGCCTTTAATCTTCCTACGATTAAATATTGTGTAGTTTTTGTATACTATTTTTTCTTTTTGGACCGACCCGTCAACCATCTTTGGGAGGTAAATGGTATATTTTCTTATTGGTTGATGATTTCTCTAGGTTTTCATGGGTAGCATTTTTTAAAAGAGAAAGCTGATACGTTTGATTCTTTTCATGAGATTTGCCATCGTATTATGATTGGAAAGAATGAAAAGATCAGTCGTGTTAGAAGTGATAGAGGTAGAGAATTCATTAATTCTAAATTCATCGATTTTTGCACTTCCAACGGCATAAAACATGAATTCTCAGCACCCTATACACCTCAGCAGAATGGTGTTGTTGAGCGCAAAAACAGGGTTGTTCAAGAGATGGCGCGTGTGATGCTTCATAGCCGGAATTTACTGCTACATTTTTGGGCTGAAGCTGTGAACACCGCTGTCTATGTCATTAATCGAGTGTATTTGCGCCCAGGAACTTTAAATACACCATATGAGCTGTGGTTTAGTAGAAAACCGGATATCAAATACTTTCGTATCTTTGGGAGTCGATGTTTTATTTTGCGTGATCGCGAAAATCTTGGTAAGTTCGATTCTCGAAGTGACGAAGGGATCTTTTTGGGTTATTCTACAAATAGCAGAGCATATCGGGTATTTAACATGGAATCTAAAACGATTGTAGAATCTATAAATGTTAAAGTAGATGAAGCTTTTCACTTTGCATCTGAAAAATCTACCCTCGATATCTCTCTTGATGATGATACTCCTGTAAGTGCATCTTCTCATGATAATACTTCCAATATTAATGATGCATCTAATGGTTCTTCAAGTTTATCTGATATGCAGGAATCATCTCATGTACCTCCGAGTACTCCGTTACAACAAACGTTACGAATCTCCAAGGATCATCCTGAATCAAACATCATTGGAGACCCACAAGAAGGAGTCAAAACTCGGAGACAGTTGGTTTGCGGATTCGCTTGCTACGTTTCCTTGATCGAACCAAAGAACATCGATGAAGCTCTTCAGGATGACTACTGGATTAAAGCAATGCAGGAAGAGCTCCATCAGTTTGAGCGAAACAAAGTCTGGGAATTAACAAAGCCTCCAAAGCAACACAATGTGATAGGTACCAAATGGATTTTCAAGAATAAGAAAAATGAAGATGGTACCATCATCAGGAACAAAGCACGTTTAGTTGCTCAAGGCTACTCTCAAGTAGAAGGTATATACTTTGATGAAACTTTCGCCCCTGTAGCTAGACTCGAGTCCATTCGTATCTTATTCGCGATAGCTTGTCATTTTAAAATAAAATTATTTCAAATGGACGTTAAGAGCGCGTTTTTAAATGGGTTTTTAAATGAGGAAGTTTATGTGGCTCAACCGAAAGGTTTTGTAGACTGTAAACTACCTAACCATGTTTTTCGTTTGAAAAAGGCTCTTTACGGGTTAAAACAAGCACCGCGAGCATGGTACGAAAGGCTAACAAAGCACCTATTGGATAAGGGCTATACTCGAGGGGGAGCTGACAGGACTCTCTTTGTGAAGCATTATCAAAATAACTTCATTGTTGCACAAATCTATGTCGATGACATTGTTTTTGGAGCAACAAAGGATAATGATGCTTCTAAATTCGCTGAAACCATGGAAAGCGAATTTGAGATGTCAATGATGGGCGAATTGACTTATTTCCTTGGATTGCAAGTGAAACAGAGTGACGAAGGCATCCATTTGTGTCAATCCAAGTATGCTTTGGAGTTGGTCAAAAAGTTTGATCTAGAAAATTGTAAAGATTTTCCAACTCCAATGGGAACTAGCAATAAAGGATTAGGAAGTGAATCTTTTAGTGAGAATGTAGACGAGAAACTTTATCGGAGTATGATTGGAAGTCTACTTTACCTCACGGCTAGTCGCCCGGATATATCTTTTGGTGTTGGGATCTGCGCGAGATATCAGTCTGCAACAAAGGAGGTTCACCTGAAAGCGGTGAAACGGATCATCCGATACATTAAAGGAACCATAAATTTCGGAATTTGGTATCCTATGGGAACAAGTTTAGATATTATTGGATACTCAGATGCCGATTGGGCAGGATCTGTGGATGACCGGAAAAGTACGAGTGGTGCATATTTTTATCTTGGTCATTGTCTTGTTGCATGGCATAGTAAAAAGCAAAACTGCATTGCACTCTCGACTGCCGAAGCGGAATATATTTCAGCGGGTAGTTGTTCAACCCAACTCATTTGGATGAAAAGTGTGTTGAGCGACTTCCGGATTTCAGCAACTTCGGTAACAATTCTTTGTGACAACACTAGTGCTATAAACATTTCCAAAAACCCTGTGTTGCACTCTAGAACAAAACACATTGAACTTAGATATCATTTTCTTAGAGAGCTAGTTGAATCAAATACTCTTCAACTGTCATATATTTCAACTGAAGATCAATTAGCTGATATTTTAACAAAACCTTTGGATCAAAAACGTTTTATTCATTTGCGTAAAGCAATTGGAATGCTTTCCTTGAAATAAACTTCTTTTTGAAACTTTTGCTTAGGTTAGGTTTTGTTTTTGTGTTTTTGTTCATTATCTATGCTTAGACATAGAATATTAATTGAGCATTAGTTTGATTGACTTTAACTGCATCCTTTTATATATTTAGAAATCTATTATGCTTTAGATGTCATAATATTTCATTTGATGCAATGATCATTTATGTCAATTAACTCATCTTTGTTTTGATCAAAGTCAATTTCTCTCTCGATGATCTCTTGGTATAGTTTTTATCTTATTTGACTGTTTAGTCGAGTATGAAATCGAGATCAATTTTTGGCTAAATACTTTATATCTTAAATAATTGATAGCCAATTGAGGCGGAGTCAAAGAAAAAGTATTATGCTCAAAAGATGTGGAAAGAGTTACATCCCAATGAGGAGTGTGAAAACTACCACCACATGGAGGAAAGAGCTACCACCTCGGTCGTCCGAGTACTGTGTGCAGCTACCACATGTATACCAAGCAAGGTTTTTCAAGTTTGATTAAATAAAATGCATGTTGAAATACTTGACTCTGTCAAAATTTCAAGGTTGGTATAAGGTGGGATTTTTAATGAAAGATGCTCAAAGAGCCACTCTCTTCAATAAATTGACTAGATACATTATCTAATTTATCTGGGATGTTAGACATCTATTGATCTTTGTATTTCATTTTCTTTACCAAATTGATGATTTGATAAAGACATTACTCATAAGATCAAGTTAGATGTAATTGAAGTTGTTCAACTTTAAGGGATTTAATTTTTATAAATTTTCGTTTCATTTGTTGGATGTTATTGATAGATTTGGTATAATCTAGTTCTTGTTGTATGAAACGATGATTTTCATTTAAAGTTGATACACAAAAGTGCTTACAATCTTTTTCTGGTTTTTCTAGAATTTCTCTGAATTTTTTTAAAGAAAAAGTTGGAGCCGATCCGGATTGGACCTGCCGATCCGGATCCCGAACGCAGATATTCTTCTGCGGGCAGACGATCCGGATTGGACCTGCCGATCCGGATCCCGAACGCAGTTTTTCACTGCGGTAGCCGATCCGGATCGTAATCACGGACTGATCCAGATCGCGGCTAGGGTTTTATAAAGAACAAAAGGGTTTTGATTTCTTTTACTCCAATCTTTTGTTCCAAAGTTTCCAGAGCTTCTCTCTCTAGATTTCATCCATCTTGGAAGCTTTCAAACTCAAGTTCTTCAATTCCAAGTAAGTTTTATTGATCAAAATCTCGGTTTTTCACCGTTTTTTCTTATTCCTCCTCAAAACGTGATGAATTTCTTGTATCAATTTCGTTTGTGGATGGTTTTTGATCAAATTTCTTTTGAAATAAGAACTCTGGGTAGATTAGTTTTGATTATATGCTAGGTATTCTCAAGATAAACGGATTTTTGGTCTTCGATTTCAAAAATTTCGGTTTTAGGGCATATAATGGGAATTTTCCAAAATCATGCAATTGATCTATTTTTAAAATTTCTTTTGCAAAACTAATTTGATTCCTAGTCTCTCTACACGATAATGTTTGTTTGGGTACAATCTTTCGAATTTTTCAAACTTACAAAATTTCGTGTTCTTGAGTTGCTCTTCACAGGATTTCAATCCTCTTAAGGCACACACAGCTATGGAATTCTCATGGATCATCTTGCTGTTAGTCACAATAGTGCATACTCGAGCAACCAATAAACTGAAAAGAGCCAAGAAACTTCAACGAAAAGGTGAATTTGATCTGATTAGTGACTCGGAAACTGAAGCAAATAATGATGAAGTAGACTGGGACGTGTTATTGGATGACGATGAAACAATGCCCGTTAAACCTGAACAAAAGGCTTCCAATGAATCAAAAGGAAAGGCACCCATTAACACAGGAAAAGCACCTATGTCTCCACCAACTATCTCTGTGAAAAGAAAACGTCTGGCTCGACGCTTTGGACTACCACGAGACGTTAACATCAACAAGCCGATAGTTCCTGACTCCCCGCCTCGCGTGGAAGGAGTGTTCGTCAGCATAGATCGCCTTCGAGCTTTTGAACATCGTGAATGTATCGGTGAACGACATGTCAACATTGAAGCTCTCCGAAATCACTCACCAGAGTTTGGAACTTTAATTGAGCAAGCTAATCTCATTCAAGTCTGCCGATTCCCTGAATTACTTGGGTATTGCTTGTATCGTGTGAGAACCTTCTACACGAATGCAAGACATCTTCAAGAAGATGAACGTGGCTCAATGCATTTCTATACAAATATCCAAGGGATGAAACTTAAAATCACTCCGCAATTAATCGACGAAGTCCTTGGAATGGAATCCAACACATCGGGGATCAATTATTTGACGGGAAGAAGTTTGACGAATGCCTTGTGGCAAACCGTGATTGGAAAGATTTGTTTGGAAGGAACTGAGTCAGCTGATGGGAAAAGTGTAAAATCCAAACATCTTCGACTGGAGTACCGATTTCTTAATTTCATCACATGTTACAACATTCTTCCTAACATGCAGACCAAGTTAGTGAGATGGGATAGAATGCTGTTCTTATATCTCATAGGTCATCCCTCTGAGGCTGTAGGATTGAACATGAACATCCCCTACATAATTTGGAATAGAATGTCAAGATATGTTGTGCATCCTCATCCTTCTGAGCGACTTTCTTTTCCATTAATCATCATGAGGATCTTACAAAAGTTTGACATTGACATAAGCTCGACATCATATCAGCACTGTTGGGGGATGATAGATGAGTCAACGATTGTGAAGTCACTTCACAAATTACCACATGTTACTCCGACACCCTCCACTGGAAAGAAACCTTGTGTCGGCACCTCTGCCCTCACCGTCTCAACAAGCACCCGGCGCGGAGTGATCAAGCATCGGTAACTTCGATTTTCAAGCAACAACAGCGCCTATCTTTTCAAAAAGAGCAGATCAACAAAGAGCAGAGGCGAATCTCCGAGGAACTCGAGATAATCACAGCATCCCAAATCACATTAACCAAGACGGTCTCGTCGATAAAGAAGTTAATGCAGAAAACGTTCTCGAAAATGGGATACACCGCCTCGGATGACTCAGATTCAAGTGTTTGAATCGTTTGTCTACTAATTCTCTTGTGCAGGAACTTTATTTTCTTTAACCTCTTTCTTTGTGCAGGTTTTAAGATTTCAGTTTTTTAGTTTTTAGTTTTAGTTTTTAGTTCTCAAACTTGAACTGTTAGCCATTCTCTCCATTTTGGTGATCTTTGGCTAATTTTTGTGACAAAAAGGGGGAGAGAGAAGAGTATAAACAATTGAGACAATTGAGACATTGATACAATGTGGTTGTGACAATTGAGACATTGAGACATTGATACAATGTGGTTGTGAGAAACTTGAAACTATAGAGGTAAGTATAACCTCAACTTGACCTCAACTTGAAAGGTAAGTAGAACTTCAACTTTCGGTTTTCATTTGTGTTTGAATGCATGCCTCGGCTAACTTTCGTCTAACTATTTGGGCATGTAATATAACTAACAAGTTGATGTTCACTAACATGACATTTGGATTTTGATTGCATAGAAGATATGTTGGTGTTTTAACTATGATCAGTTTACATATCTGAATGTATAAATGTCATGGTAAGTGTAAATGAGTATAAACTTCATCTCTGTATGTGGTTTTTGAATGATATAAAATTCTTGAGGTATCTAACGATTTCTTTTGTCAAGAATGATTTCTTTTTGCAGAGAGTACAGATGTCTAAGTCTAGAGTCTGTTTTAGGAGTTTAACTCATGTATTTTATTTTGGATCTCCATTGTAAATTTTTGTTGTATGGTGATAGCAACAAAAATATCTTTTTGTATTTTCTTGAGTGGATCTATGTTTTGTCACGAAACCGCCAAAGGGGGAGATTGTTAAGGATTTTGTTTTGGCGCATTTCGTGAAAGTGTTAAGTCTTGAAGATTGAAGATGAATGAAGTTTGGATCATATACCTCAATCTCAAGAAAGAAGAATTCAAAAGGATCAGGTAAGTTTAACTAAATATTTTTGGTTGATCCGAATACTTTCTTGTAGTGTAGAAACACTTGGAAGAATTTCTTATTGCATAAAAATCAAGAACTGATCATGAGACTTGTCAGGATCGGATCAGATTGTTCAATCCGGATCCCGAAGGTGGTTCGTTCATACACCAGTTCAATCCGGATCGTAGCTTCCCTTGATCCGGATCCCGAACATTGAGTTTACCATTTTCCTTGAACGATCCGGATCAGGCTTCGCAATCCGGATCCCGAACGTTGATGTTTGGTGAACTGTATGAACGATCCGGATCAAGCACTTCGATCCGGATCCCGAACCTTCGTTTTTTCTGGAATTGCCTGACTCGTTACGACGATCCGGATCACAGCTAATCCCGATCCGGATCGCCGGCGTAAAAATTTCAGAAACGACAGTTTTTTATCCTTATCTTCTTCCTAAGGTTTCTAACCTATAAATAGACCCTATGATTCTTTTTTCTAGGGTTAATCCAGATAATCCACATAGAGCCGTCATAATCAAATATCATCTTATACGGCCCTAGATCCACATATAGAGAAGAAGGAAATCATTAGATATTACTCTATGTTTCTTCATCTATATTGATTAGTTTGATTCTAGGTTTTCATACTCACATCTTGAGTTGAATCAAACTAATGAATACTTAGATGGTATTTCCTATCTATCTTTGATCTAAGTATTCGGCGGATCATCACCACCCAAAAACAACGATTTACCCCAAAATCGGCGCGTGGACTCGCGTGGCCTTGTGGATTCAAGGTGCAACCGCTCTCGTGGATTCGGAGCGAGGTACGTTCGTGGATTCGAAAGCGTGCTACTGGGTGAAGACGTGGATTCGGTCAGACGTCGTGGACTCGACGTTGGACGCCGTGGATTCGGCGTTGGACGCAGATCGTGGATTCGAGACGCGTTGCGGAGCGAGCGGAGAAGATCAACTAGGAGCGTATGGAAAAGGTTGAGTCGTCTGTGAGTACGGTATATCACCTTGTACGTGTTTAATTCTAGTGGATTTCACCGTGTATCGGTCCCGTGGTTTTTTACTCCGGTTTGGAGTTTTCCACGTAAAAATCTTGCGTGTTCATTTATATTTCCGCATTGGGTTTTATTGCGCAATGATTTTTGAGTGTTTATTGTTTACACCTATTCACCCCCCTCTAGGTGTTTTTCCCCTATTTAGATCCATTATTACATATAACAACAGATGTACCATAATGGAGAATTTTTTATTGTACTGGACGTATGAGGTTTCGTTGGATATATTCTGAATGGGAGATGACCTTTGTTTTTGAAGTGTAATCTTTTCAGATGTCCGTAGTTGCTTCTGTAGCTACTTATTCTATTTCAGCTCTGATAAAGTTTAGCTATAGATATGCCTTTTCAGGGTTGGACGCTTCACCTATGCGGAGTTTCCGTATAGGTGGCCGATTGTGGCGAGCCTGGGTGCAGTTTTGACGCAGGGGGAGTGGCACAGACAGGGGGCTCGATTGTTTGCTTCTTTTGTATCTGAACCAAAGGAATAGAAATAAGATTATTATTTTGAATTTTATCTATGATTAGGGGCATCATGTTGATTACATTTAAGGAGTGCGAATGAGACAGACCGTTCGTTCGGATTAAGAGCAGCTTACCTA
>CM055069.1:6777859-6883995 GCA_029204045.2 Tillandsia leiboldiana | reverse complement strand
TAAGAATCCGTCGAGAAGAAAGCGATGCAGTCGTCACATGAATACAACTCAAGTCAATGAGTCATCCCAAGGATTGAAGAAGAAAGCGCAAACGCAATTCCACGCGTCCACATCGGTCACCCGTCTGTCTTAATGGCAGTATTCAAATTCCTTGGCCAACTCCTTCCGGGCATGAAAAACTGCACATATGATCCAGTAGAATCTGAGGTGAAGATTTGTTGAGGAGCCTACCACAGACTTTGAGGGATTCAAGAAACTGGCTAAACAAACCAACAAAGGTTGAGAGGGAATATTACAGATCTCGAAGAAGAAGTAACAAGGGTACTTCCTCTCTCGACCGAATCTTGAAGTGGAAAGGATAATCTATAAAGAGCCAATGTTTCCCTTCATAGAGTCCAATGAGCTTTTTGAGAAGAACATACAAACTGTTGTGACTCCCCACTTCCAGGGGGTCACCCCTAGAACTACTTAGCTCTGGCACGGCTTAAACTCGCATGTTCCTCTTGGATTATTGCTAACCATCCCAATCTATAGCCGTGTTAGAGATTTGGTCCTAGTATCTCATTTATATATAGGACTAATCCAAATTCCGGGGGTTCACATCTTCCCCCCTTTAAGCCCTGACGTCCACGTCAGGCTTCAAGCACACTCACAACACCAGGCGATGTGAGACTCCTCTCGCTACCTTTAGCGACCTTGTGAGTAGCTCACTCCACTCACAACGGTCATTAGCCGGAAGCCTTGCTCCTACCCGCTAAATAACCCTGGCTCACCCGGACTCACTCATATTTCCTCCCGAGCTGGTGAAAATGGCTCTGATACCAACTGTGACCGCCCACTTCCCAGGGTGTCCACCCATTCCTGAGAACTACTCCCCTAGCTCGATAACGCTTTAACCTCTCATGTTCCTCTCTTAATTTGCTACCATCCAAATCTATAGCATCAGAGTTAGAGATTTAGTCCTATTATATCATTTATATATGGACTAATCCAAATTTCCGTGGGTGTCCAAAACTGTGGATTAAGCGGATCACTTCTCAAGCTCTACATCGAGCCCCCAACAAGAGAAATGTGGAAATGACAAAGCCATTCTCCCAACTAACGAATGACTTAAAGAGATTTTCTTCTTGAAGGGATTAAGTTGGATAGCTGCTTGGTCTGTTCAACAAATCGCTCGGCCTCGGGTACACTCAAACTGGAACACAGTCCAATTTCGAGTGGGACATTTTTGTGCCTCAGTCGGTATCTCCTCCTCCGACAACCGGAATTCACGACAACAACGACAACAAGCCTACTTCTTTCTCTTCGGGATTCGTCAGCGCAAGGTATGTTTTCGTTGTGGTATTTCACAGGCACATAAGGAAATTGCAAGACATGCGCAGCACCTCAACTCCGACATTTCTTGCACGACTACCAAAAAGGTTATTCCTTAAAATAAATGCAAATCCTAACAAAGAAGGATTTTCAAAAAGAAAAGAACATTGGTAGTACCTGGTCAAGCAAGACGATGACAAAAGAAAAGATCATCATACAAACGTCTTCATCAAAGGAAATTCTCAACCACTGCCAACATACTCTAACCTCAAAAGGTTTTGGATATGCAAAGGTGAAATCTTTCCTTGCCTTAATCTTCCTACGATTAAATATTGGTATGTAGTTTTTGTATACTATTTTTTCTTTTTGGACCGACCCGTCAACCATCTTTGGGAGGTAAATGGTATATTTTTCTTATTGGTTGATGATTTTCTAGTTTCATGGGTAGCATTTTTTAAAAGAGAAAGCTGATACTTTGATTCTTTTCATGAGATTTGCCATCGTAGGAATTATGATTGGAAAGAATGAAAAGATCATCGTGTTAGAAGTGATAGAGGTAGAGAATTCATTAATTCTAAATTCATCGATTTTTGCACTTCCAACGCATAAAACAGAATTCTCAGCACCCTATACACCTCAGCAGAATGGTGTTGTTGAGCGCAAAACAGGTTGTTCAAGAGATGGCGCGTGTGATGCTTCATAGCCGGAATTTACTGCTACATTTTTGGGCTGAAGCTGTGAAACACCGCTGTCTATGTCATTAATCGAGTGTATTTGCGCCCAGGAACTTTAAATACACCATATGAGCTGTGGTTTAGTAGAAAACCGGATATCAAATACTTTCGTAGCTTTGGGAGTCGATGTTTTATTTTGCGTGATCGCGAAAATCTTGGTAAGTTCGATTCTCGAAGTGACGAAGGGATCTTTTTGGGTTATTCTACAAATAGCAGAGCATATCGGGTATTTAACATGGAATCTAAAACGATTGTAGAATCTATAAATGTTAAAGTAGATGAAGCTTTTCACTTTGCATCTGAAAAATCTACCCTCGATATCTCTCTTGATGATGATACTCCTGTAAGTGCATCTTCTCATGATAATACTTCCAATATTAATGATGCATCTAATGGTTCTTCAAGTTTATCTGATATGCAGGAATCATCTCATGTACCTCCGAGTACTCCGTTACAACAAACGTTACGAATCTCCAAGGATCATCCTGAATCAAACATCATTGGAGACCCACAAGAAGGAGTCAAAACTCGGAGACAGTTGGTTTGCGGATTCGCTTGCTACGTTTCCTTGATCGAACCAAAGAACATCGATGAAGCTCTTCAGGATGACTACTGGATTAAAGCAATGCAGGAAGAGCTCCATCAGTTTGAGCGAAACAAAGTCTGGGAATTAACAAGCCTCCAAAGCAACACAATGTGATAGGTACCAAATGGATTTTCAAGAATAAGAAAAATGAAGATGGTACCATCATCAGGAACAAAGCACGTTTAGTTGCTCAAGGCTACTCTCAAGTAGAAGGTATATACTTTGATGAAACTTTCGCCCCTGTAGCTAGACTCGAGTCCATTCGTATCTTATTCGCGATAGCTTGTCATTTTAAAATAAAATTATTTCAAATGGACGTTAAGAGCGCGTTTTTAAATGGGTTTTTAAATGAGGAAGTTTATGTGGCTCAACCGAAAGGTTTTGTAGACTGTAAACTACCTAACCATGTTTTTCGTTTGAAAAAGGCTCTTTACGGGTTAAAACAAGCACCGCGAGCATGGTACGAAAGGCTAACAAAGCACCTATTGGATAAGGGCTATACTCGAGGGGGAGCTGACAGGACTCTCTTTGTGAAGCATTATCAAAATAACTTCATTGTTGCACAAATCTATGTCGATGACATTGTTTTTGGAGCAACAAAGGATAATGATGCTTCTAAATTCGCTGAAACCATGGAAAGCGAATTTGAGATGTCAATGATGGGCGAATTGACTTATTTCCTTGGATTGCAAGTGAAACAGAGTGACGAAGGCATCCATTTGTGTCAATCCAAGTATGCTTTGGAGTTGGTCAAAAAGTTTGATCTAGAAAATTGTAAAGATTTTCCAACTCCAATGGGAACTAGCAATAAAGGATTAGGAAGTGAATCTTTTAGTGAGAATGTAGACGAGAAACTTTATCGGAGTATGATTGGAAGTCTACTTTACCTCACGGCTAGTCGCCCGGATATATCTTTTGGTGTTGGGATCTGCGCGAGATATCAGTCTGCAACAAAGGAGGTTCACCTGAAAGCGGTGAAACGGATCATCCGATACATTAAAGGAACCATAAATTTCGGAATTTGGTATCCTATGGGAACAAGTTTAGATATTATTGGATACTCAGATGCCGATTGGGCAGGATCTGTGGATGACCGGAAAAGTACGAGTGGTGCATATTTTTATCTTGGTCATTGTCTTGTTGCATGGCATAGTAAAAAGCAAAACTGCATTGCACTCTCGACTGCCGAAGCGGAATATATTTCAGCGGGTAGTTGTTCAACCCAACTCATTTGGATGAAAAGTGTGTTGAGCGACTTCCGGATTTCAGCAACTTCGGTAACAATTCTTTGTGACAACACTAGTGCTATAAACATTTCCAAAAACCCTGTGTTGCACTCTAGAACAAAACACATTGAACTTAGATATCATTTTCTTAGAGAGCTAGTTGAATCAAATACTCTTCAACTGTCATATATTTCAACTGAAGATCAATTAGCTGATATTTTAACAAAACCTTTGGATCAAAAACGTTTTATTCATTTGCGTAAAGCAATTGGAATGCTTTCCTTGAAATAAACTTCTTTTTGAAACTTTTGCTTAGGTTAGGTTTTGTTTTTGTGTTTTTGTTCATTATCTATGCTTAGACATAGAATATTAATTGAGCATTAGTTTGATTGACTTTAACTGCATCCTTTTATATATTTAGAAATCTATTATGCTTTAGATGTCATAATATTTCATTTGATGCAATGATCATTTATGTCAATTAACTCATCTTTGTTTTGATCAAAGTCAATTTCTCTCTCGATGATCTCTTGGTATAGTTTTTATCTTATTTGACTGTTTAGTCGAGTATGAAATCGAGATCAATTTTTGGCTAAATACTTTATATCTTAAATAATTGATAGCCAATTGAGGCGGAGTCAAAGAAAAAGTATTATGCTCAAAAGATGTGGAAAGAGTTACATCCCAATGAGGAGTGTGAAAACTACCACCACATGGAGGAAAGAGCTACCACCTCGGTCGTCCGAGTACTGTGTGCAGCTACCACATGTATACCAAGCAAGGTTTTTCAAGTTTGATTAAATAAAATGCATGTTGAAATACTTGACTCTGTCAAAATTTCAAGGTTGGTATAAGGTGGGATTTTTAATGAAAGATGCTCAAAGAGCCACTCTCTTCAATAAATTGACTAGATACATTATCTAATTTATCTGGGATGTTAGACATCTATTGATCTTTGTATTTCATTTTCTTTACCAAATTGATGATTTGATAAAGACATTACTCATAAGATCAAGTTAGATGTAATTGAAGTTGTTCAACTTTAAGGGATTTAATTTTTATAAATTTTCGTTTCATTTGTTGGATGTTATTGATAGATTTGGTATAATCTAGTTCTTGTTGTATGAAACGATGATTTTCATTTAAAGTTGATACACAAAAGTGCTTACAATCTTTTTCTGGTTTTTCTAGAATTTCTCTGAAATTTTTTTAAAGAAAAAGTTGGAGCCGATCCGGATTGGACCTGCCGATCCGGATCCCGAACGCAGATATTCTTCTGCGGGCAGACGATCCGGATTGGACCTGCCGATCCGGATCCCGAACGCAGTTTTTCACTGCGGGTAGCCGATCCGGATCGTAATCACGGACTGATCCAGATCGCGGCTAGGGTTTTATAAAGAACAAAAGGGTTTTGATTTCTTTTACTCCAATCTTTTGTTCCAAAGTTTCCAGAGCTTCTCTCTCTAGATTTCATCCATCTTGGAAGCTTTCAAACTCAAGTTCTTCAATTCCAAGTAAGTTTTATTGATCAAAATCTCGGTTTTTCACCGTTTTTCTTATTCCTCCTCAAAACGTGATGAATTTCTTGTATCAATTTCGTTTGTGGATGGTTTTTGATCAAATTTCTTTTGAAATAAGAACTCTGGGTAGATTAGTTTTGATTATATGCTAGGTATTCTCAAGATAAACGGATTTTTGGTCTTCGATTTCAAAAATTTCGGTTTTAGGGCATATAATGGGAATTTTCCAAAATCATGCAATTGATCTATTTTTAAAATTTCTTTTGCAAAACTAATTTGATTCCTAGTCTCTCTACACGATAATGTTTGTTTGGGTACAATCTTTCGAATTTTTCAAACTTACAAAATTTTCGTGTTCTTGAGTTGCTCTTCACAGGATTTCAATCCTCTTAAGGCACACACAGCTATGGAATTCTCATGGATCATCTTGCTGTTAGTCACAATAGTGCATACTCGAGCAACCAATAAACTGAAAAGAGCCAAGAAACTTCAACGAAAAGGTGAATTTGATCTGATTAGTGACTCGGAAACTGAAGCAAATAATGATGAAGTAGACTGGGACGTGTTATTGGATGACGATGAAACAATGCCCGTTAAACCTGAACAAAAGGCTTCCAATGAATCAAAAGGAAAGGCACCCATTAACACAGGAAAAGCACCTATGTCTCCACCAACTATCTCTGTGAAAAGAAAACGTCTGGCTCGACGCTTTGGACTACCACGAGACGTTAACATCAACAAGCCGATAGTTCCTGACTCCCCGCCTCGCGTGGAAGGAGTGTTCGTCAGCATAGATCGCCTTCGAGCTTTTGAACATCGTGAATGTATCGGTGAACGACATGTCAACATTGAAGCTCTCCGAAATCACTCACCAGAGTTTGGAACTTTAATTGAGCAAGCTAATCTCATTCAAGTCTGCCGATTCCCTGAATTACTTGGGTATTGCTTGTATCGTGTGAGAACCTTCTACACGAATGCAAGACATCTTCAAGAAGATGAACGTGGCTCAATGCATTTCTATACAAATATCCAAGGGATGAAACTTAAAATCACTCCGCAATTAATCGACGAAGTCCTTGGAATGGAATCCAACACATCGGGGATCAATTATTTGACGGGAAGAAGTTTGACGAATGCCTTGTGGCAAACCGTGATTGGAAAGATTTGTTTGGAAGGAACTGAGTCAGCTGATGGGAAAAGTGTAAAATCCAAACATCTTCGACTGGAGTACCGATTTCTTAATTTCATCACATGTTACAACATTCTTCCTAACATGCAGACCAAGTTAGTGAGATGGGATAGAATGCTGTTCTTATATCTCATAGGTCATCCCTCTGAGGCTGTAGGATTGAACATGAACATCCCCTACATAATTTGGAATAGAATGTCAAGATATGTTGTGCATCCTCATCCTTCTGAGCGACTTTCTTTTCCATTAATCATCATGAGGATCTTACAAAAGTTTGACATTGACATAAGCTCGACATCATATCAGCACTGTTGGGGGATGATAGATGAGTCAACGATTGTGAAGTCACTTCACAAATTACCACATGTTACTCCGACACCCTCCACTGGAAAGAAACCTTGTGTCGGCACCTCTGCCTCACCGTCTCAACAAGCACCCGGCGCGGATGATCAAGCATCGGTAACTTCGATTTTCAAGCAACAACAGCGCCTATCTTTTCAAAAAGAGCAGATCAACAAAGAGCAGAGGCGAATCTCCGAGGAACTCGAGATAATCACAGCATCCCAAATCACATTAACCAAGACGGTCTCGTCGATAAAGAAGTTAATGCAGAAAACGTTCTCGAAAATGGGATACACCGCCTCGGATGACTCAGATTCAAGTGTTTGAATCGTTTGTCTACTAATTCTCTTGTGCAGGAACTTTATTTTCTTTAACCTCTTTCTTTGTGCAGGTTTTAAGATTTCAGTTTTTTAGTTTTTAGTTTTAGTTTTTAGTTCTCAAACTTGAACTGTTAGCCATTCTCTCCATTTTGGTGATCTTTGGCTAATTTTTGTGACAAAAAGGGGGAGAGAGAAGAGTATAAACAATTGAGACAATTGAGACATTGATACAATGTGGTTGTGACAATTGAGACATTGAGACATTGATACAATGTGGTTGTGAGAAACTTGAAACTATAGAGGTAAGTATAACCTCAACTTGACCTCAACTTGAAAGGTAAGTAGAACTTCAACTTTCGGTTTTCATTTGTGTTTGAATGCATGCCTCGGCTAACTTTCGTCTAACTATTTGGGCATGTAATATAACTAACAAGTTGATGTTCACTAACATGACATTTGGATTTTGATTGCATAGAAGATATGTTGGTGTTTTAACTATGATCAGTTTACATATCTGAATGTATAAATGTCATGGTAAGTGTAAATGAGTATAAACTTCATCTCTGTATGTGGTTTTTGAATGATATAAAATTCTTGAGGTATCTAACGATTTCTTTTGTCAAGAATGATTTCTTTTTGCAGAGAGTACAGATGTCTAAGTCTAGAGTCTGTTTTAGGAGTTTAACTCATGTATTTTATTTTGGATCTCCATTGTAAATTTTTGTTGTATGGTGATAGCAACAAAAATATCTTTTTGTATTTTCTTGAGTGGATCTATGTTTTGTCACGAAACCGCCAAAGGGGGAGATTGTTAAGGATTTTGTTTTGGCGCATTTCGTGAAAGTGTTAAGTCTTGAAGATTGAAGATGAATGAAGTTTGGATCATATACCTCAATCTCAAGAAAGAAGAATTCAAAAGGATCAGGTAAGTTTAACTAAATATTTTTGGTGATCCGAATACTTCTTGTAGTGTAGAAACACTTGGAAGAATTTCTTATTGCATAAAAATCAAGAACTGATCATGAGACTTGTTCAGGATCCGGATCAGATTGTTCAATCCGGATCCCGAAGGTGGTTCGTTCATACACCAGTTCAATCCGGATCGTAGCTTCCCTTGATCCGGATCCCGAACATTGAGTTTACCATTTTCCT
The DNA here is from genome assembly GCA_029204045.2 of Tillandsia leiboldiana. Taxonomy (NCBI): domain Eukaryota; kingdom Viridiplantae; phylum Streptophyta; class Magnoliopsida; order Poales; family Bromeliaceae; genus Tillandsia; species Tillandsia leiboldiana. The sequence continues at coordinate 6,875,612 of CM055069.1, read as the reverse complement.
TGAACGATCCGGATCAGGCTTCGCAATCCGGATCCCGAACGTTGATGTTTGGTGAACTGTATGAACGATCCGGATCAAGCACTTCGATCCGGATCCCGAACCTTCGTTTTTCTGGAATTGCCTGACTCGTTACGACGATCCGGATCACAGCTAATCCGATCCGGATCGCCGTCGTAAAAATTTCCAGAAACGACAGTTTTTTATCCTTATCTTCTTCCTAAGGTTTCTAACCTATAAATAGACCCTATGATTCTTTTTCTAGGGTTAATCCAGATAATCCACATAGAGCCGTCATAATCAAATATCATCTTATACGGCCCTAGATCCACATATAGAGAAGAAAGGAAATCATTAGATATTACTCTATGTTTCTTCATCTATATTGATTAGTTTGATTCTAGGTTTTCATACTCACATCTTGAGTTGAATCGAACTAATGAATACTTAGATGGTATTTCCTATCTATCTTTGATCTAAGTATTCGGCGGATCATCACCACACAAAAACAACGATTTACCCCAAAATCGGCGCGTGGACTCGCGTGGCCTTGTGGATTCAAGGTGCAACCGCTCTCGTGGATTCGGAGCGAGGTACGTTCGTGGATTCGAAGCGTGCTACTGGGTGAAGACCGTGGATTCGGTCAGACGTCGTGGACTCGACGTTGGACGCCGTGGATTCGGCGTTGGACGCAGATCGTGGATTCGAGACGCGTTGCGGAGCGAGCGGAGAAGATCAACTAGGAGCGTATGGAAAAGGTTGAGTCGTCTGTGAGTACGGTATATCACCTTGTACGTGTTTAATTCTAGTGGATTTCACCGTGTTATCGGTCCCGTATTTTTTTACTCCGGTTTGGAGTTTTCCACGTAAAAATCTTGCGTGTTCATTTATATTTCCGCATTGGGTTTTTATTGCGTAATGATTTTTTGAGTATTTATTGTGTACACCTATTCACCCCCCTCTAGGTGTTTTTTCCCCTATTTAGTTCCATTATTACATATAACCCAACAGATGTACCCTATATGTGAGATTTTATTATTGTACTGGACAGTCTGAGAGTTTCGTTGTATATTATTCATAATGGGAGATGACCTTGTATTTTGAAGTGTAATATTTTCAGATGTTCAGTTTTTGATTCTGTAGCTACTTATTCTTATTCAGCTCTGATAAATGTTTAGCTATAGATATGGCTTTTCAGGTTGGACGCTTCACCTATGCGGAGTTTTCCGTATAGGTGGCAGATCTGTTGGCGAGCCTGGGTCGCAGTTTCGACGCCGGGGAGTGACAGCCAGGGGGCTCGATTGTTTGCTTCTTTTGTATCTGAACCAATAGAATAGAATAAGATTATTATTTTGATATTTTATCTCTGATATTGTGCATCATTTTGCTTCCATTTAATGAGTGCGAATGAGACAGACCGTTTCGTTCGGATTAAGAGCAGCTTACCTATTCGACGGGAAGTCTGTGCATGCACCTAAAGAGATCAATCGGCGGTTCCGGGGTGTGACGCCCCACTTCCCAGGGGGTCACCCATCCTAGAACTACTCTAGCTCTAGCACGCTTAACTCTCATGTTCCTCTTGGATCTTGCTACCATCCAAAATGCTATAGCCGGGTTAGAGATTTAGTCCTATTATATCATTTATATAGAGGACTAATCCAAATTCCGGGGGTGTCACATTCTTCCCCCCTTTAAGCCTTGACGTCCACGTCAGGCTCAAGCACACTCACAAGCACCAGGCGATGTGAGACTCGTCTCGCTAGCCTTAGCCGACCTTGTGAGGAGCTGCACTCCACTCACAACGGTCATTAGCCGGGGAGCCTCGCTCTACCCGCTATATAACCCTGGCTCAGCCGAGAGTCATCTCACATACTGTGACGCCCCACTTCCCAGGGGGTCACCCATCCTAGAACTACTCTAGCTCTAGCACGCTTAACTCTCATGTTCCTCTTGGATCTTGCTACCATCCAAAATGCTATAGCCGGGTTAGAGATTTAGTCCTATTATATCATTTATATAGAGGACTAATCCAAATTCCGGGGGTGTCACATTCTTCCCCCCTTTAAGCCTTGACGTCCACGTCAGGCTCAAGCACACTCACAAGCACCAGGCGATGTGAGACTCGTCTCGCTAGCCTTAGCCGACCTTGTGAGGAGCTGCACTCCACTCACAACGGTCATTAGCCGGGGAGCCTCGCTCTACCCGCTATATAACCCTGGCTCAGCCGAGACTCATCTCACATTTCCGGCTGGTGAATGGCTCTGATACCAACTGTGACGCCCCACTTCCCAGGGGGTCACCCATCCTAGAACTACTCTAGCTCTAGCACGCTTAACTCTCATGTTCCTCTTGGATCTTGCTACCATCCAAAATGCTATAGCCGGGTTAGAGATTTAGTCCTATTATATCATTTATATAGAGGACTAATCCAAATTCCGGGGGTGTCACACGGGGCATGACACTTGAATAGGTAATTAATTTTGTAACATCATTTTGGTAGAGTAATGTTAGTTGATTTTTTTTATGGTGTGTGACGCCCCACTTTTTAGGAAGTCACCCATCTTAAAGCTACTCTAGCTCTAGCATGTTTAACCCTCTTAACCTCTTGGATCTAGTCACCTTCTAAAATGATAGAGCTGGGTTAAGAAGTGTAGCCCTATTATTGTAGTGTTCTGGTATTTCGTGGCCTTGCGGACGTGCGCAGTTAGCTGACCGACGTATTTGAAGATGGTCCGGTCTAGCGGAAACCATTTTGTGTAAAATCAACACGAAAACGGGCATAGGATGGCGAATTAATGAGAACTGTAGTTTCTACGAATTCGGGCGCCTGAATCATGGTTCCAGGCGTCCGAATCCCTAAATACGGGCGCCTGAATCATGGTTCCAGGCGCCCAAATCCCTAAATTCGGGTGGTTCGATTTCAGCTTGTTGGAGTCCGGAGTTGGGACAATTTGGGCCTTGGTCTCCCGGACGCCCGAATCCCGATTAGGGCGCCCGAAATTATCTTGATAGCGCTGGATTCATATTAGTTTTGTCGTTGATCTGTAAGTCCGTTTTACCTAAAACTAATTTTTCCTATAAGAAGACTCAAAAAGGGATTTTTTAGTGCTTCCTTCCTTTGATTGGATCCTTATCCACTCATCTAACCCCCTCAAAACCTTCCCTGGACCCATTGGAGGAAAGGCAACAGCAATAGGAGCTTCACCCCATGACTGTTTGAGCACCTTAGGAGCCCGTTCTTGCTTCCAAAGCTTCCTCTTAAGAGAGCAGATCGCACGCGGATTGTGCGAGTGGACGAGCAGAGCGACTGGAGGTAGATCTACCTGGCGATCAAGATAGGTGTGGATACTTTTTGGGTTTTCATGGTTTTCTTATTGATTTTTTGAGGTTTTGGGCTCCTTCGTCCATGGATTGGAAGGTTTCTTATCCATTTCTTTTGGATTTCTTCTCTCTAAAGCTTGGAGTTTGGGGGACTCTTCTTCTTTTCTGGAGCTTGGTCCTAGAGGCTTGAGACTTGCAGACGTGGTGTTCTTGGGATTGGCCGTAGGTTGCAGAGATCCTGTTCTTGTACCTGTGGAACTCTAATTGCTCCATGCAGTGGATCGAGCAGCGATGATTTCTTGCCGTGGTTGGATTAATTAGCTTTTGAGGTGGGTTTAATTTCACCAAAATAGACGAACTCTCTATTATGTTTATTTTATTTTGAGATCCAGTATGCTAGAGTATAGTTAGGATTTTTATGTTATATCTGATACTGTTGAAAAATAGTAGAAAATTATATTTGAACCCCTGAATATTTTTGGTGCAAAATAGATAGTTGACACTAGAAAAATAATTAATATAATATTTTAACATGAATTTGGACGCCCGATAAAATATATGTACAGTGCCTGTACATGTTCATCGTTTTTATATTTTTTTATCATCCTAGGTAGAGGGTTATGAGCGGTCGGGTCAGTGTAGGTTGCATTTACGCTCGTGTCTGGAGGCCGAGTGGATTTTTACAGCAGTGTATAAATTGAGTTCTAGTGTTAGGAGCCATTCGGGTTGACGGTGGTCCCGAACTATTGAGTGTTCCGGCCTATGTTGTGGGCATGTTGAGAGTTGTAAGTAAGTTGATTTGGTTGATTATCGGATTTGGAATATAGCCAACATGAGCCATATTGAGCTCGACTGAGATGCACAGCTTTTCTCGGTGGGGTCGTGCCCCTTGAGTGCCGCTCCGGAGCTATATCTATTTTATGCGTGAAGTCGATGTAGCCCATTTGGGCACCCTACGTAATTCCAGTCCATTGTGGATGTAGTGGTAGTAGGTGGACGTATGTTTGATTAGACCCGTAGTGGCAGTCTGTGAGATCGGGTTGACTATGAACATTATATGAGATAGATGCAGTTACATTTTTTCCCCCTTTCGTTGAGCATAATAGTTAGAGGTATAGTAGCTATATTTTTTTCCAGCTTTCACTTTCCTGTTGTTTAGCAGTAATTTACTTATGACTCTAGTAGACCTAATGGGTAGATCGTCTGTCACGCCCCGGGTGTAAACCAGAACCCGGGCCCGTCCACAGATCCGCCGTGCACACAGAATTTCCCGTGTACACGAAGCGTTGGTAACCTGCTCAGAAATAAAAGATTTAATAAAGGAGCATGAAACAGAGCTAAAATAAAACTACTACATCTCAGACTACAGCTGGAAAGTAAAAGCATAATAAAAACTCTCAAAATATACAAGTGTCTCTCCCAGCTCACGAAATAAGTACAAACAGCTGGCAAGAGCCAGACCCAAAATAAACTACAACTGTCTGAGAAAGAAAAGGGTACAACTGGTACACGACTAAGCTTGAAGTCGGGGTGGATGAACTACCTAATCCGCTAACTGCTTGCCTCGCTCTGCCCGAGACGGCCCTGCAACTCCCGCAGAAGACTCTGCAAAACAAAGGGAGAAAAGAAAAGAAAAGAAAAGAAGGACAATGGGGGGTGAGAACTACTATAAAAACAGCAGTCTCCCCTAGTGGGCAAAACCTCAAACTCTGACGGCCCACTAGGACAACTAGAGGCAAAAAGGGAAAAACAGTAGTAAGCTATAAAGGCTACTGATAAGATAAACTATCACTACTATGCCTCTAAATGCAGTATCTAAAGAGATGACTGTATGAATGCATCAGAAAACTGTATCTGTCCAAATACCCAATCATGTGCCCCCAGTACAACTGGCATTGCCTGCTCAGCGGAATCTGCACACAAGGCTCGAAACCGCGGGATCGGCCCGCACGGCTCGCATCCCAACATCAGTATCAGACCGGCACACAAGGCTGGGTCCGAAAAGCCTACCTCCGGAGTGGCACTCGAGGGGAGCGACCCACACGAGTATAGTATCTCAGTAACCAATATCTCAGTAACCAATATCTCAGTAACCAATATCTCTGTATAGCAGGACTTTCATCATGACTATGATCAAAGTGGGAAAATCCATCCACTAATGAAACCCCAATCCCCAATCTGGTGCAATAATACTCAATAAGTGGAAAACTCCATCCACTAGAGTAATCTGATACCCAATCTGATGCATAAGTAAAGTATCCGGTCAACCGCCCAAAGTCCGCGGTCGCCGCAACAATCCCTCAAGTCCAATCTGATAAAGTAATCAACAACTGGCTAACCGCCTACTGTCCGCGGTTACCACAATGCCCCACGATCCATAATCGAGTCTAATCTGACCCCGATTCGATGACCTCGACTACACTATCCCATACCCCTGCTCTAACTCGAGCAATATGTAACTGAATAGAAAGGAGAACAACTAAACATGGTTTCTCCTAAGTCATGTCCCAATATGTAGTGTAGCAGAAAAAGGTGGCCTAGCTAAATGACCATACAAGCATGCAAAGTTCTTTACTTGATAAAGCAATTACAAGCATTCTAACTTTTACAAAACTAAGTGCATGGGATCTCCAATGTACATGATGCATAATACATGATCCAGGATACAATCTTAAAACATTAACGACTAACAATAGGCTTCTCAAGATGCGAGCCCTAACCACGTGCTCCCACAAGAATAAAGAATTTCCCTAACACTTTGCTTTTCAAGATACAATCACTTCCAATATGTTGTTACAAAGAGAGGAACTCACTAACAATTAATCTTTCCAAATATGAACTCTAACCACATGCCCAAACCTTCCATTATACATACAACATGATTTGGATTAGCATAATTCCAAGTGTTTAAACTACACCTCTAAAGCAAGGAAACACAACTTACTAACATTTAGTTCTCTAACCATGCGAGTAGTAATAATGAATCCATGATCTCATACAAGCATGCTAGGTCCATTACACAATTCCAACTAGCAACATGATCAAGCAACACTCTAATATGCCTAGTGGGAAATCGAAAGTAGGAGGTTTACAACAACACCCACCTCGAGCGCTAAATCCTGGTCCCAAAAGTGATGTCCACGCTCGGTCCAAACAACCTCCACAAAACTGTACAACATTCCCCAAAAGAACAAACAACATTAATCACACAATACAACCCAAAATCTGTCCCAATTACAGCAGTCCACTATATGTCTGTTTTCACCTGTGAAATATGCCCGGAAAAATCCAAGATAAATACTGACACGATCCTCGCGACGAACCCGTCGAAACGAGTACCAGCACGTTCAATTCCGAGTTTTCTACGCTGAGTTACAAATTCTGCAAGAGCAACACCCCAAACCAAACTGCACCAAATTTCTGTGTCAAAGAACTACAGTGAAAGGAGATCTTCACCTTCGAGACAAATCCAGAAAAATCTCAGAAAAATCCAGGAGATTCCTTGCGAAAAGAAGATGAAGTTTGCCTTTTGAATCACCTCGATCCGCTGCCTGTGCGCAAAGATATGGCTAGTTCATCGCAGCGCTGTCCAAAAATCCGCGAAGGAAAATGGGTCAAATGGGTGCTCAAAAAAACTCCAAGGTCAGCACGGAAAACGAGGAACCTCAAAACACCGGAGTTGAAGTCCTACCTGTCGAGAGTCCAACGGCGCAAGAATCGCCGGAAAATGAGGTCGGGGTGAGTCGGGGCAGCCCAAACACTGAGAAGGGGCGAAGCGGGTTGCCGGAGAACGAGCGTCGCGCCGCGCCGTAAAATCGCGAACCTCGGGATGCGTGCCTCCAAAAATCCTCCAAGTCCTCCAATGGATAGTGCACTAAGAGAGGGAAAAGTCTCCTGAAGAACTCACTGCGAAAAGGGGTCCAAAAAGCCCAAAAAGGAAGCAGGGAAGCCTATTTATAGGCTCAGCCCAAAACAGTGCGGGCCGGACTTTCGGGCGCAAGATTCGGGCGCACTGCGCCCGAAAGTCCGGTCGGACGGCTCCCATCCGACGCGCCCGAAACTTCCTGGTGCGGCCACGTGTCCCTGCAATAGGAAACAGCGGTGCAAGGCTCCCGCCGCGCGCCACGCGTCCCTCACGGTCAACGGCGGTAGGTACGGCCCGCCAATGGCGGGCCGACACGTGGACCGCACTCACCCGCACTCGAGTGCGGCCGACAGCGCCGCCTGGCGCCTCTGCGGGCACGCGCCCCGAGGCGCCCCCCCCGTGCACCCGTGGACCGCGCCCCCCGTGAGCCTGCCAATGCCAGGCCGACACGTGTCCACGCACCCGGTCCACCGAACCCGCACAACTCAATGGTCCGCGCCGCGTGCGCCGGCCACTCCGGGCACGCCACGCGTCCCCCGCCCGCGGTCCATGCACCGCCGCGTCTTCCCGTGGACCGAGCTGCGTGAGCCGGCCAATGATAGGCCGCCACGTGGCTCCAGGCCGGTCCACGGTCACCCCCATGCACCGAAAATTCCCGAAAACTTCCGGAAGCCCGTTTTTGGTCATCCGGACTCCAAATTTAACAAGCAAATAGCCGTTTTCAAGCGTTTTTCCACGCTGAATCCAAATCCAACCTCTGTTTGGCCCAAATCCTTTTCTAAAATTCGGCAAACGCAGCCGAAGGCCAAATCAGCAAAAGATACCTCACAGGGTCCATCTGTGGCATCCCTTTGATGCACTATGGGCCAGGCACACCAACAAAAGGTGTTCTACACAATGGATTCACCAGAAAAGTTGCAAGGAATTCCGGACCACTACATCCTCCCCCACTAAAAGGAGTTTCGTCCACGAAACAAGAAAAACAACCAGACGTACCTCAACCGGAAGCTTTGAACAGAAAAGGGGTAGGTACCTTTCATCACCATCTCTAGCTCCCAAGTAGCCTCACGCTCATCGTAATCGCTCCTCAAGACCTTCACATACGGAATGGCCCGGTTGCGCAGTTCCTTCACCACACGAGCAAGAACTCGCAACGGGCGCTCCTCATATCCAAGATCCTCGCCGATCCCCAAAGAGGTGAAGCCGGTCATATGCGAAGGGTCCGATAAAACGGGGACTAAACTTCCCACGAACTCCAAATCCCAGACTTCTTCCGAAGGCAAGACCTTCAAAGACTTGATCACCAATCTGAAGCTCTAGGTCTCGCCGCCGAGTATCGGCGTAGCTCCTCTGATGGCTCTGGGCCATCACAAAATGTCGGCGGGATAATCAGGCTTTCTCCTCTGTCTCCAACAGTAACTCCGGTCCCAAAGTCCTCCTCTCACCCACGTCACCCCAATACAAGGGCGACCGACACATACGTCCATCCGCGCCTCGAACGGAACCATCTGAATGCTCGCCTAATAGCTGCCGTTGCACGCAACCTCAACCACTGCTAAGTGCCGGTACCACTCTCCTCCAAAATCCATGACACATGCTCTCAACATGTCCTCGAGGGTCTGTATGGTGTGCTCAGGCTGTCCATCGGTTTGTGGGTGGAACGCTGTGCCACATCGGAGCTGGGTCCCCCCCCAAGGCTGACTGTAGACTCCCTCCAAAAGTGATACAAGCCTCGGGTCCCTATACATCCTAGTCCTACCAGAACGAATGGAAAAAGGTGAATAATGGACCCCTCACAACTCTGGTCTCTGTACCGTAGTACTCTCGAGCTGTCATGTGCAAAATCCCCTATATGATCTGCCTGAAGCTGTGATCCGATCCTCGTCGAGTGGGGGTCCTCACTCTGTGTCTCCCTAATCCTGGCCAGCGGAGTGGGGCTGCAAGATCATAGACATGAGTCTAGCAGAGACCCCAGGGAATACTATCTCAATCTGTAGACGCCTCACTGCTCCACCAGCGGTGCCTGCCACGTGATCAACATGCTCAAACTCTTATGATCAGTGTAAATATCACAGTGCTCTCCGTAGAGGTAATGCCTCCACAACTTCAACGCAAACATCACAGCCGTAAGCTCCAAATCGTGAGTAGGATAATTCTTCTCATAATCCTTTCATTGCCGTAAGGCATAAGCAATTACCCTACCATGCTGCCACACAACACATCCCAAACCGCTGGGAGAGGCGTCACTGCAAATCATAAATCCATCGCCCCTCACTGGCAATGCCAGAAGTGGTGCCCAAATCAAGTTCCTCTTCAGTTCCTTAAAGCTCAGCTGGCACCGTTCAGTCCAAACAAACCTTATTCCCTTCCTTGCCAAACTGGTCAGGGGAAAAGGGCAAAGAGCTTCGCAAAGCCCTCCACAAATCGACGGTAATGACCCGCTAAGCCCAAAAGCTATGGACCTCAGTAACCGTCGTCGGTCTAGGCCAATCCCGAACAACAACAATCTTCGTCGGGTGAACTGCCACTCCTGCGGCTAACACAAAGTGGCCTACAGATGCAACCTCCCGAAGCCAAAATTCGCACTTTTCACCCTCGGCATACAGCTTCTTCTCTCGTAGAAGCTGCTGCACTATCCTCAAGTGCTCCACACGCTCAATATCCCTCCGGGGGTAAAACACAATGTCGTCAAAGAACACAACGACAAACAGGTCCAAGTACGGCTGGAATACCCGGTTCTTCAGATCCATAATATAGCAGGGGCATTAGTTAAACCAAAAAGCATAACAGGGAACTCATAATGCCCGTACCGGGATCTAAAAGCCGTCTTGGGGATATCCTCGGCCTTCACTTTCTGCTGGTGGTAACCTGATTGGAGATCAATCCTCGAGAAGGCACAAGCCCCTTGCAGCTGATCAACTAAGCCATCAATGCGCGGCAAAAGGGGGTACTCGTCCTTGATGGTCACTAAATTGAACTCTCACACAAAGTCGTAGTGAACCATCCTTCACTTTTACAAATAGCACCGGCGTTCTCCAAGGCGAAACACTGGGTCCAACAAAACCCTCAACCTTCAAGTCCCGAAATTGCGCCTCTAACTCTCGCAGCTTAGCCGGTGCCATTCGATAAGGAGCCTTAGAGATTGACGTAGCTCCTGGAACTACATCAATCAAAACTCAATCTCCCTAACCGGCGGCATACCAACCAACTTCAGGGGAAAACATCCGGGAACTCGTGGGCAAAAGGGATATCCGCGAGTTCCGATGCCGCCGTAGGCTCCTCCACCACACTAGCCCAAAAAGGCTATGCATCCACTGCGGATCATCCGCCTCGCTCAGGAAGTCGCAACCACTGAGGTAAAAGAAACATCCTGACACCCTCTATACACACACACCTCCTGGCCTGGCTCGCTAAAGGTAACAGTCCTCGCGGCATCATCAAAAAAATCGCAAAGTATCGAGCCAGCCAATCCAACCCAAGAACTACATCAAAGTCCCTCAGCTGTCTCAAGACCAACAGGTATACTAACATAATCCCGAACTCGATCTGCATCGGGCAGGACCCACAACACTCCTCTACATGCAAAAAGATCGGGGAAACTAAACCTCTCGTGCATGTGGTAAAAGCCCTACCTCTAACCCATATGATGATGCAACTGACCTACTCAGGAAAGAATGCGATGCTCGTATAACAAATAAGACAAGAATCCAAATGCCAGTAATAAATCATACCTGCCACCGCACAGTCAGCCGTAGCAGAAACCCCCGCCAGTGCTAAGCCGCCCTGATCACTCAACATCGGCTGTCTCTCACCAGAAGGGTGGGGAGGCGAAACTCGGTCTGCCTGGGGACCTGTCGATGAAGCACCCGGTCGTAGCTGGGAAGTGGCAGGAACAGATGCCGAAGTCGGTGCCGCTGATGTCGCAAAAGGGCACGAAACTCGTAGGTGCCCGGCCTGACCACAGCCAAAACAACGCCCCCACCTCAGATCACAAGTGCCGGGAAAGTGCTGATCTCCACAGAAAATACAACTGCCAGGGACCCGTAACTGTCGCGGCTGATGCTGCCGTCTCTGAAGTCGTGATCGCGACCTCTGCTGGGATGCGGTAGGGGCCAATGCAGAAGGAGGTGCTACCAAGGTCCGAAAGGGGCACGTAGATCGGATGTGGCCTGGCTGCCCACATCGGAAGCATCGACCCTCCCTCAAGCTACAGGTATCAGATGGATGCTGCCCCCTACAGAAAACACACTGGGACAACGCCCGAGACTGTCGAGGCTGCTGCTGCTGCGGTGGCCTCTGAATCCTACCAGGTCCTCGTCGATCAAGACGCCCACGGCCCGGAGGCTGGGGCCGCGGGGGTCGTGATGGTCTCCCCGAACTGGCCTGTCCATCCTCATCGGGGGCTGGGCGTTTCCTGTCCGGACGTTGCTCTGAAGCCCCGGCCCCCTCGCCAACCGTCAAGTCACCCTGCCGCGCCAGTAACTGCTCCAGGCGCTGGTCCTGACGGAAGCTCCTCGCCACTAACTGGGTCACCAAAGCCCGCAGTTCTCCCAACTCGGCGGATACCGCCCGCTCAGACTCCTCAGAAGGTGCGGGGGTACCCCCGGTGGGTGAACGACGACGCGGGGACATCCTGCCACAGTAAACCAAAAATCAGCAACAAAACCCCACAAGACCCAATCTAGCGAAAGTCAAAGACATCCCCATATTTCTGCAACTTTATGTTGTCTGCAGCCAACATAATTGTTCAACAGAAATAGGGTATGTCGATCCCTCTTCACTCACTGGAAGAGTCAACTGACTAAAATCACCGACTTTCGCAAAATATCACGCCACTCATGCCCTAACATCCTAGGGTCTGCCAAAAGCCTAGGGTTTTTCTAAGTCCCAACTGACCTATCCCTAAGCTCTGATACCAAACTAATCTGTCACGCCCTGGGTGTAAACCAGAACCCGGGCCCGTCCACAGATCCGCCGTGCACACAGAATTTCCCGTGTACACGAAGCGTTGGTAACCTGCTCAGAAATAAAAGATTTAATAAAGGAGCATGAAACAGAGCTAAAATAAAACTACTACATCTCAGACTACAGCTGGAAAGTAAAAGCATAATAAAAACTCTCAAAATATACAAGTGTCTCTCCCAGCTCACGAAATAAGTACAAACAGCTGGCAAGAGCCAGACCCAAAATAAACTACAACTGTCTGAGAAAGAAAAGGGTACAACTGGTACACGACTAAGCTTGAAGTCGGGGTGGATGAACTACCTAATCCGCTAACTGCTTGCCTCGCTCTGCCCGAGACGGCCCTGCAACTCCCGCAGAAGACTCTGCAAAACAAAGGGAGAAAAGAAAAGAAAAGAAAAGAAGGACAATGGGGGGTGAGAACTACTATAAAAACAGCAGTCTCCCCTAGTGGGCAAAACCTCAAACTCTGACGGCCCACTAGGACAACTAGAGGCAAAAAGGGAAAAACAGTAGTAAGCTATAAAGGCTACTGATAAGATAAACTATCACTACTATGCCTCTAAATGCAGTATCTAAAGAGATGACTGTATGAATGCATCAGAAAACTGTATCTGTCCAAATACCCAATCATGTGCCCCCAGTACAACTGGCATTGCCTGCTCAGCGGAATCTGCACACAAGGCTCGAAACCGCGGGATCGGCCCGCACGGCTCGTATCCCAACATCAGTATCAGACCGGCACACAAGGCTGGGTCCGAAAAGCCTACCTCCGGAGTGGCACTCGAGGGGAGCGACCCACACGAGTATAGTATCTCAGTAACCAATATCTCAGTAACCAATATCTCAGTAACCAATATCTCTGTATAGCAGGACTTTCATCATGACTATGATCAAAGTGGGAAAATCCATCCACTAATGAAACCCCAATCCCCAATCTGGTGCAATAATACTCAATAAGTGGAAAACTCCATCCACTAGAGTAATCTGATACCCAATCTGATGCATAAGTAAAGTATCCGGTCAACCGCCCAAAGTCCGCGGTCGCCGCAACAATCCCTCAAGTCCAATCTGATAAAGTAATCAACAACTGGCTAACCGCCTACTGTCCGCGGTTACCACAATGCCCCACGATCCATAATCGAGTCTAATCTGACCCCGATTCGATGACCTCGACTACACTATCCCATACCCCTGCTCTAACTCGAGCAATATGTAACTGAATAGAAAGGAGAACAACTAAACATGGTTTCTCCTAAGTCATGTCCCAATATGTAGTGTAGCAGAAAAAGGTGGCCTAGCTAAATGACCATACAAGCATGCAAAGTTCTTTACTTGATAAAGCAATTACAAGCATTCTAACTTTTACAAAACTAAGTGCATGGGATCTCCAATGTACATGATGCATAATACATGATCCAGGATACAATCTTAAAACATTAACGACTAACAATAGGCTTCTCAAGATGCGAGCCCTAACCACGTGCTCCCACAAGAATAAAGAATTTCCCTAACACTTTGCTTTTCAAGATACAATCACTTCCAATATGTTGTTACAAAGAGAGGAACTCACTAACAATTAATCTTTCCAAATATGAACTCTAACCACATGCCCAAACCTTCCATTATACATACAACATGATTTGGATTAGCATAATTCCAAGTGTTTAAACTACACCTCTAAAGCAAGGAAACACAACTTACTAACATTTAGTTCTCTAACCATGCGAGTAGTAATAATGAATCCATGATCTCATACAAGCATGCTAGGTCCATTACACAATTCCAACTAGCAACATGATCAAGCAACACTCTAATATGCCTAGTGGGAAATCGAAAGTAGGAGGTTTACAACAACACCCACCTCGAGCGCTAAATCCTGGTCCCAAAAGTGATGTCCACGCTCGGTCCAAACAACCTCCACAAAACTGTACAACATTCCCCAAAAGAACAAACAACATTAATCACACAATACAACCCAAAATCTGTCCCAATTACAGCAGTCCACTATATGTCTGTTTTCACCTGTGAAATATGCCCGGAAAAATCCAAGATAAATACTGACACGATCCTCGCGACGAACCCGTCGAAACGAGTACCAGCACGTTCAATTCCGAGTTTTCTACGCTGAGTTACAAATTCTGCAAGAGCAACACCCCAAACCAAACTGCACCAAATTTCTGTGTCAAAGAACTACAGTGAAAGGAGATCTTCACCTTCGAGACAAATCCAGAAAAATCTCAGAAAAATCCAGGAGATTCCTTGCGAAAAGAAGATGAAGTTTGCCTTTTGAATCACCTCGATCCGCTGCCTGTGCGCAAAGATATGGCTAGTTCATCGCAGCGCTGTCCAAAAATCCGCGAAGGAAAATGGGTCAAATGGGTGCTCAAAAAAACTCCAAGGTCAGCACGGAAAACGAGGAACCTCAAAACACCGGAGTTGAAGTCCTACCTGTCGAGAGTCCAACGGCGCAAGAATCGCCGGAAAATGAGGTCGGGGTGAGTCGGGGCAGCCCAAACACTGAGAAGGGGCGAAGCGGGTTGCCGGAGAACGAGCGTCGCGCCGCGCCGTAAAATCGCGAACCTCGGGATGCGTGCCTCCAAAAATCCTCCAAGTCCTCCAATCGATAGTGCACTAAGAGAGGGAAAAGTCTCCTGAAGAACTCACTGCGAAAAGGGGTCCAAAAAGCCCAAAAAGGAAGCAGGGAAGCCTATTTATAGGCTCAGCCCAAAACAGTGCGGGCCGGACTTTCGGGCGCAAGATTCGGGCGCACTGCGCCCGAAAGTCCGGTCGGACGGCTCCCATCCGACGCGCCCGAAACTTCCTGGTGCGGCCACGTGTCCCTGCAACAGGAAACAGCGGTGCAAGGCTCCCGCCGCGCGCCACGCGTCCCTCACGGTCAACGGCGGTAGGTACGGCCCGCCAATGGCGGGCCGACACGTGGACCGCACTCACCCGCACTCGAGTGCGGCCGACAGCGCCGCCTGGCGCCTCTGCGGGCACGCGCCCCGAGGCGCCCCCCCCGTGCACCCGTGGACCGCGCCCCCCGTGAGCCTGCCAATGCCAGGCCGACACGTGTCCACGCACCCGGTCCACCGAACCCGCACAACTCAATGGTCCGCGCCGCGTGCGCCGGCCACTCCGGGCACGCCACGCGTCCCCCGCCCGCGGTCCATGCACCGCCGCGTCTTCCCGTGGACCGAGCTGCGTGAGCCGGCCAATGATAGGCCGCCACGTGGCTCCAGGCCGGTCCACGGTCACCCCCATGCACCGAAAATTCCCGAAAACTTCCGGAAGCCCGTTTTTGGTCATCCGGACTCCAAATTTAACAAGCAAATAGCCGTTTTCAAGCGTTTTTCCGCGCTGAATCCAAATCCAACCTCTGTTTGGCCCAAATCCTTTTCTAAAATTCGGCAAACGCAGCCGAAGGCCAAATCAGCAAAAGATACCTCACAGGGTCCATCTGTGGCATCCCTTTGATGCACTATGGGCCAGGCACACCAACAAAAGGTGTTCTACACAATGGATTCACCAGAAAAGTTGCAAGGAATTCCGGACCACTACATCGTCAGTCTTGGTGACGGTACCCACTGAGAACTATTTTGTTTATATAGGTCTCACACCCGTTCTTGGCGACCTTTTTGAAGAGACTTCTGCACTTGGTCCTCCGCCGACAGCCGCTGTTGATCGAGGTAAGAGAGTTGCGAGGTAGATCCCTACCCAAGTGTACTTGGACTTAAAGTCATCCCGTCCGATGACTATTTTGGATTTGTTGTATTGTACGGTCTTATTATTTTATTGTACTTTATTTTGTGCATTCTGGGAGACAATCCTGTATTATTTTGGATGTGTATCAGACATACGTCGGATTATGTTTTACTTTATATTAGTTTTATTTCAATTCTAATATATTTGTTTAGCATCGTAGATATTATCTTTTGCAAGTTTGACGCTTCACCTTTAGGGGACTTTCCGTATGGGTGGCTGATCTGTTGGCAAATCCGGATCGCAGTCCGACTCCGAGGTGTGACAATTATATCTTATATATAGGACTTTTAAACTCTGGGGTGTCGCGTTCTCCGCTCTTTTAAGTCCTGACATTCTTGTCAGGCTCAAACACACTCATAAGTATCAGGCGATGTGGGACTCATCTCACTTGCTTTAGCTGGCCCTAACGTTCTCGTAAGGCTCAAACACACTCATAAATACCAGACGATGTGAGACTAGCTTTGGCAGGCCCTGACGTTCTTGTCAGGCTCAAACACACTCATAAGTATCAAGTGATGTAAGATTCACCTGCACTCCACCCACAACGGTCAATAGCTCTCGTCAAGCTTAAACACACTCATAAGTATCAGACGATGTGAGACTCGTCTCACTAGCTTTACCCGACTTTATAGGGATCCGCACTCCACCCATAACGGTCATTAGCTGGGAAGCCGCGTTCTACCTGCTACATAACCCTCGGCTCGTGATTAGCTCTGATACAAACTATGACGCCCCAACTTTCCAGGGAATCACCTATTCTAAAGCTACTTTAGTCTTACCACGATTAAACCTCTTAATCTCTTGTGCCTAACGACTGCCCAAAATTTTAAAGCTAGATTAAGAGGTTTAGCCCTATTATATTTTGTTGGGTTATGTATAATTGGATCTAAATAGGGGAAAAAAATACCTAGAGGGGGGTGAATAGGTGTAAACAATAAACACTCAAAAATCTTTGCGATATAAAACTCAATGCAAAAAAATAAATAACACGCAGAGATTTTTTACGTGGAAAACTCCAAACCGGAGTAAAAAAACCACGGGACCGATAACACGGTGAAATCTACTAGAATTATAACACGTACAAAGGTGATATACCGTACTCACAGACGACTCAACCTTTTTCCATACGCTCCTAGTTGATCTTCTCCGCTCGCTCCGCAACGCTTCTCGAATCCACGATCTGCGTCCAACGCCGAATCCACGGCGTCCAACGTTGACTCCACGGCGTCCGACCGAATCCACGGTCTTTACCCAGTAGCACGCTTCGAATCCACGAACGTACCTCGCTCCGAATCCACGAGAGCGGTAGCACCTTGACTCCACAAGGCCATGCGAGTCCACGCGCCGATTTTGGGGAAATCGTTGTTTTTGGGTGGTGATGATCCGCCGAATACTTAGATTAGAAATAGATCGGAAATACCATCTAAGTATTCATTAATTTGATTCTACTCAAAATCTGAGTTTGGAAAACCTAGAATCAAATTAATAAAATAGATGAAGAAACATAGAATTAAATCTAGTATTTCCTTTCTTCTCTATCTGTGGATTTTTCTATTTCGGTCATATTTTTTCCATTTTTCGTCGTTACCCTAAAAGATGAATTAAAGGGTCTATTTATAGGTTAGAAACCATTGGAAGAGTATAAGAATAAAAAACTAACCTTTTTTGGAATTTTACAGGACGGCGATCCGGATCGGATTTAGGCGATCCGGATTGCAGTAACGAGACAGACAGTTTCCAGAAAAACAAAGGTTCGGGATCCGGATCGAAGTGCCTGATCCGGATTGTTCATACAATTTACCAAACACCAATGTTCGGGATCCGGATTGAACTGCCTGATCCGGATCGTTCATAAATTACGGTAAAAACCAGTGTTCGGGATCCGGATCAAAGGAGGCTACGATCCGGATTGAATTTGCGTATGAACTAACACCCTTCGGGATCCGGATCGAAGTGTCTGATCCGGATCCTGAACATGTCCCATGTCCAGTTTTTGATTTTTATGCAATTAGAAATTCATCCAAGTGTTTCTACACTATAAGAAGTATTCGGATCACCAAAGATAATTAGTTAAACATACCTGATCTTTTTGAATTCTTCTTTCTTGAGATTGAGTTACATGATCCAACCTTCTTTATCTTCAATCTTCAAGACTTAACCGAATTCACGAAATACGCCAACTCAAATTCCGTAACAATCTCCCCCTTTGGCGATTTCGTGACAAAACACAAATCCACTCAAGAAAATTCAAAAAGATATTTTTGTTGATATCACCATACAACAAAAATTTACAATGAGATCCAAATAAAGATAGATACATGAGTTAAACTCCTAAAACAGACTCTAGACTTAGACATCTGTACTCTCTGCAAAAGAAATCATTCTTGACAAAAGAAATCGTTAGATACCTCAAGAATTTTATGTCATTCAAAAACCACACACAGAGATGAAGTTTATACTCATTTATACTTACCATGACATTTATACATTCAGATATGTAATTGAATCATAGTTAAAAAACAACATATCTTCTATGCATTCAAAAACCAAATGTCACAACATTGTTAGTCAACATCAACTTGTTAGTTATATTACATGTCCAAATAGTTAGCAAATAGTTAGTCGAGGCATGCATGCAATCACAAAAGAAAAACCAAAAGTTGAAGTTATACTTACCTTCATCGTTCACAACTGGACAATCGAAGTTTCATTGTTCAACTGTTTTCTAATATTCTCTCCCCCTTTTTGTCACAAACTTTAGCCAAAATTACCAAAATGGAGAGAAAAGTTAACAAGTTCAAGAACCAAAAATGTGAGAACTAAAAGCAAAAATTAATACCTGCACAAAGGAAGGAATTAGAAAGATAAGGATTACTCAGATTCATCCGAAACTGATGCAGCCGAGTATTTGGAAGATTTTCTTTAATCGTTTGTTCATGGATGACTGCTTCTTGTTGACCTTTTTTATTTCTTCCTTTACTTCAATAAGTTCATTCGATATGCGTTCTTGCTCGTTGGAGAGCCGTTGCTGTTCTTTAAAAATAGAGGTAACCGATGCATCATCATCGGATGTTGATGGAGGTGCTTGTTGTGCTGCATGTGCTGGTGGGACTGGAGGTGGTGCTGCTGGTGCAGAGGTTGTTGCTTGTTGTTGTGCTCTTCGTCGGTGAGGAGGTGATTGGGGCTCATCTTGTTTTGTTGAGAGAGACTTTACAATAGTTGTTTCATTGATCGTTCCTAGACTGTGCATGTAGGAACTCGCACTTGTGTCAACTTTAAATTTTCGAAAAATGCGCATAATGATCATTGGATAGGGAAGTCTCTCTGAGGGGTGAGCATGTTCCACATAACGTGCCATCCTTGACCAGATGGCGTAAGGAATGTTTAAGTTTTCTCCCATTGCCACTGTGGGGTTTCCCAGAAGATAAAGGAATAACATCCTATCCCACCGAAGAACCTTTGTATTCATATTTGGAAGGACGTTATAACAAACAATGAAGTTTAAGTAGCGATACTCTGGTCGAAGCTCTTTTGAAAAGACGGAGTTTCCTGCCGACAGAGTATCTGGAAGACAGATTCCATTAACTACCACTCTCCAGGAGTTAGTGGAGAAGTTTTGACTTTTCAGATAATGAGGTCCATCAGCTCTGGCCTCCATCCCTAACACCTCTCCAATCAGTTGAGGGGTTATTTTAATCTTAACATTCTTAACCAATGTTTGAAAATCTCGACGTCCGCTCTCCTGATCAACTAGATAGCAAGCATTTTGATAAAACATCCTTACTGAGTGAAGACAATACCCAGTGGTCTCGGGGAAACTGCAAATGGGAGCAAGACCTGTCTGGTCATACAGACTCCCAAAAAGTGGAGATCGTTCCTTCAAGGCTTTGACATTGACATGTCTTTCGCCAATGCATTCCCTGTTCTCAAAATCCTTGATCATTGCAGAGCTGATAAAGTCTTGTGGAGGAGGCTGGTTAGCAACTGGCTCCTCAATGGAAATTCCTCGAGCACTCCCTCTCTTGCGGGCAACACTTTTTTTTTTTTGTTTTCACAGGAGTTTCTACCATTGGAGCTTTTCCTTTTTCAGCAGCAGTGGGCGGAGCCTTTGCCTTTGATGTCTCTGTAGGAGCTTTCCCTTTCGAAGCAGTGGGAGTAATTGCTTCAACTTGAAGCTCATCCCAATCAATGGATTCCGTCTCAGAGTCCGTATCGGAATCATTCTTTGTTTTCTTCGCCCTTTTAGCTTTCTTGGGCTTGATAGTATCTCTTGTATGGACCATAGCAGCCAGAAGAAAGATGACCCAGGTGATCACCATTGCTACAAGTTCCTTGTGAGAAATAAGGTCATGTGGGCAACAACTCAAGAACACGAAAAAATTGTTAATTTTCAAAAATTTGAAAAATCGTACCCAAACAATCATTATCGTGTAGAGAGACTAAGAATCAAATTAGTTTTGCAAAAAGAATTTTAAAAATAGATCAATCGCATGATTTTCGAAAATTCCCATTATATGCCCTAAAACCGAAATTTTTGAAATCGAAGGCCAAAAATCCGTTTATCATGAGAATACCTAGCATATAATCAAAACTAATCTACCCAGAGTTCTTATTTCAAAAGAAATTTGATCAAAAACCATCCACAAACGAAAAGGATACAGAAATTTCATCACGTTTTGAGGAAGAATATGAAAAACTGTGAAAAACCGAGATTTTGATCAATAAAACTTACTTAGAATCGAAGAACTTGAGTTTGTAAGCTTCCAAGACGGAAAAATTCTAGAGAGAGAAGCTCTGGAGACTTTTGAACAAAAGATTGAAGTAAAAAGAAATCAAAACCCTTTTGTTCTATATAAAACCCTAGCCGCGATCCGGATCAGTTCGTGAATCCGATCCGGATCGGCTACCCGCAGAGAATACCTGCGTTCGGGATCCGGATCGGCTTGTCCAATCCGGATCGGCTCCAACTTTTTCTTCAGAAAAATTCAGAAAAATTCTAGAAAATCCAGAAAAAGATTATAATCACTTTTGTGTATCAACTTTAAATGAAAATCATCGTTTCATACAACAAGAAATAGATTGTGCCAAATCTATCAATAACATCCAACAAATGAAACGAAAATTTATAAAAATTAAATCCCTTAAAGTTGAACAACTTCAATCACATCTAACATGATCTTATGAGTAATGCCTTTATCAAATCATCAATTTGGTAAAGAAAATGAAATACCAAGATCAATAGATGTCTGAAATCCCAGATAAGTTAGATAATATATCTAGTCAATTTATTGAGGAGAGTGGCTCTTTGAGCATCTTTCATAAAAATTCCCACCTTATACCAACCTTGAAATTTTGACAGAGTCAAGTATTTCAACATGCATTTTATTTAATCAAACTTGAAAAACCTTGCTTGGTATACATGTGGTAGCTGCACACAATACTCGGACGACCGAGGTGGTAGCTCTTTCCTCCATGTGGTGGTAGTTTTCACACTCCTCATTGGGATGTAACTCTTTCCACATCTTTTGAGCATAATACTTCTTTGACTCCCCCTCAATTGGCTATCAATTATTTAAGATATAAAGTATTCAACCAAATATTGATCTCGATTTCATACTCGACTAAATAGTCAAATAAGATAAAAACTATACCAAGAGATCATTGAGAGAGAAATTGACTTTGATCGAAACAAAGATGATTTAATTCACATAAATGATCATTGCATCAAATGAATTATTATGATATCCAAAGCATAATAAATTTCTAGACATATAAAAGGATTCAGTTAAAGTCAATAAAACTAATGCTCAATTAATGTTCTATGTCTAAGCATAGATAATGAACAAAAACACAAAAACAAAACCTAACCTAAACAAGAGTTTCAAAAAGAGGTTATTTCAAGGAAAGCATTCCAATTGCTTTACGCAAATGAATAAAACGTTTTTGATCCAAAGGTTTTGTTAAAATGTCAGCTAATTGATCTTCAGTTGAAATGTAGGAAATTTGAAGAATATTTGATTCAACTAGCTCTCTAAGAAAATGATATCTAAGTTCAATGTGTTTTGTTCTTGAGTGCAACACAGGGTTTTTTTGAAATGTTTATAGCACTAGTGTTGTCACATAAAACAGTTACTGAAGTTGCTGAAATCCGGAAGCCGCTCAACACGCTTTTCATCCAAATGAGTTGAGTTGAACAACTACCCGCTGAGATATATTCCGCTTCGGCAGTTGAGAGTGCAATGCAGTTTTGCTTTTTACTATGCCATGCAACAAGACAATGGCCAAGATAAAAACATGCACCACTCGTACTTTTCCGATCATCCACTGATCCTGTCCAATCGGCATCTGAATATCCTATAATGTCAAGACTTGTTCCCATAGGATACCAAATTCCGAAGTTTACAGTTCCTTTGACGTACCGGATGATCCGTTTCACCGCTTTCAGGTGATCCTCCTTTGGTGCTGACTGATATCTCGCGCAGATCCCAACACTAAAGGATATGTCCGGGCGACTAGCTGTGAGGTAGAGTAGACTTCCAATCATACTTCGATAGAGTTTCTCGTCTACACTATCACTAAGAGATTCACTTCCTAATCCCTTATTGCTAGTTCCCATAGGAGTAGGAAAATCTTTAGAATCTTCTAATCCGAATTTCTTTACCAACTCCTTTGCATACTTGGATTGACACAGATGGATGCCTTCACCATTTTGTTTCACTTGCAATCCAAGAAAGTATGTCAGTTCGCCCATCATAGACATCTCAAATTCGCTTTCCATGGTTTCTGCGAATTTAGAAGCATCATTATCCTTTGTTGCTCCAAATACAATGTCATCGACATAGATTTGCGCAACAATAAAGTTATTTTGATAATGCTTCACAAAGAGAGTCCTGTCTGCTCCCCCTCGAGTATAGCCCTTCTCCAAAAGGTGCTTTGTCAACCTTTCGTACCACGCTCGCGGTGCTTGTTTTAAACCGTAAAGAGCCTTTTTCAAACGAAAAACATGGTTAGGTAGTTTACAGTCTACAAAACCTTTCGGTTGAGCCACATAAACTTCCTCATTTAAAAACCCATTTAAAAACGCGCTCTTAACGTCCATTTGAAAGAGTTTTATTTTAAAGTGACAAGCAATAGCGAATAAGATACGAATGGACTCGAGTCTAGCTACAGGGGCGAACGTTTCATCAAAGTCTATACCTTCTATTTGAGAGTAGCCTTGAGCAACTAAACGTGCTTTGTTCCTGATGATGGTACCATCCTCATTTTTCTTGTTCTTGAAAATCCATTTAGTACCGATCACATTGTGTTGCTTCGGAGGCGTCGTTAATTCCCAGACTTTGTTGCGTTCAAACTGATGGAGCTCTTCCTGCATTGCTTCAATCCAGTAGTCATCCTGAAGAACTTCATCGATGTTCTTTGGTTCGATCATGGAAACGTAACAAGCGAATCCACAAACCAACTGTCTCCGAGTTTTGACTCCTTCTTGTGGGTCTCCAATGATGTTTGATTCAGGATGATCCTTGGAGATGCGTAATGTTTGATGTAATGGAGTACTCGGAGGTACATGAGATGATTCCTGCACATCAGATAAACTTGAAGAACCATTAGATGCATCATTAATATTAGAAGTATTATCATGAGAAGATGCATTTACAGGAGTATCATCATCAAGAGAGATATCAGGGGTAGATTTATCAGATGCAAAGTGGAAAGCTTCGTCTACTTTAACATTTATGGATTCTACGATCGTTTTAGATTCCAAGTTAAATACCCGATATGCTCTACTATTTGTAGAATAACCCAAGAAAATCCCTTCGTCACTTCGAGAGTCAAATTTTCCAAGATTTTCGCGGTCACGTAAAATGTAACACCGACTCCCAAAGATACGAAAATATTTGATGTTTGGCTTTCTACAAAACCATCGTTCATATGGTGTATTTAACGTTCCCGGGCGCAAATAAACTCGATTAATAACATAGATTGCAGTGTTCACAGCTTCAGCCCAAAAATATAACGGTAAATTCCGGCTATGAGGCATGACACGTGCCATCTCTTGTACAACCCTGTTTTTGCGCTCGACTACACCATTCTGTTGAGGTGTATAGGGTGCTGAGAATTCATGTTTAATGCCATTGGAAGTGCAAAAATCAATGAATTTAGAATTTATGAATTCTCCACCTCTATCACTTCTAACACGAATGATCTTTTCATTCTTTTCAATCATAATACGAAGGCAAATCTCGTGAAAAGAATCAAAAGTATCAGCTTTCTCTTTTAAAAATGCTACCCATGAATATCCAGAGAAATCATCAACCAATAAGAAAATATACCATTTACCTCCCAAGGATGGTTGACGTGTCGGCCCCATAAGATCCATATGCAATAATTCTAAGGGCCGATTAGTACCAACATGGTTCAAGTTCTTGTGTGCAGTCCTGGATTGTTTTCCCTTTTGACAACCACCACACACAATAGTTTGTTTAAGTGAAAGTTTTGGAACCCCCTTGACCACGTCTTTGTTTGAAATTCTAGCAAGTTCCTTAAAGTTTAGGTGACCTAGCCTTTCGTGCCAAAAAGTTTCATTATTAAAAGAGGCTAAGTTACAATTTTCAGAAATTTTATTGGGAACAACATAACAATTGTTTTCATATCTAACCCCCTTTAAAAAGAAAACATGGTCCTTATCAGTTACAATGCATTCAACAGATGAAAAATTAACTGAAAAACCATTGTCACAAAGTTGACTGATACTTATGAGGTTAGTCTTAAGGCCATCAACAAATAACACATTATTCAGAATCGGACCATCTAGAATAGCTACTGTTCCTTTTCCAATAATTTTGGAAGACTGAACGTCTCCGAAAACTACAAGTCCTCCGGAGATTTTCTCAAAATTTTGAAAACAGTTTTTGTCGCCGGTCATGTGACGGGAACAACCGCTATCCAGATACCAAGACGAATTATCATATGCATGCAAGGAAATATTTGTAACAAGACAAGGGAAGATTTCACCTTTGCGTACCCAAACCTTTCGAGTTTTGGTGTTCGTCGGAAATGATTGTGATGTTGATACCTTTGGTGAAGGCGTCTTGTTTGATCCATTGCTTTTCCTTGACGTCGTCGTCTTGTTTGATGAACTACCGGGGCTCTTTTCCTTCGAATAATTTGCATTTGATTTCCGAGGAATCGCCCTTTTGGTAGTCGTTGCAAGTAGTGCTTGAGTTGAGCGTTTGGCTCCCATCTTGCAATTTCTCCTTATGTGCCCTGCAATACCACAACGAAAACATACCTTGGTGCTTGACAATTCCGAAGAAGGGGAAGTAGGTTTGTTGTCGTTGTTTGTCGTCAATTCCAGTGTCGGAGGAGGAGATACCGACTGGGGCACAAAGACTGTCCCAACCGAACTAAAATTGTCTTCAGTTCGATTGTATCCGAGGCCGAATTTGTTTGATTGACCAAGACCAAGAAGCTTATCCAACTTACTATTTCCTGATGAAAATCGCTGTAAGTCATCCTTGAGTTGGAGAATGGTCTCTGTCATTTCCAATTTTTCCTGTCGAGCCTCGCTGTTGAGCTTCAAGAAGTAATTCGCTTTGTTCACCATATCTACATAATTCTTCTCGAATTGCTCATTGGACTCTTGAAGGGAAACATTTGCTTTAACCAGGTTATCCCTTTCTGCTTCAAGAGCGTTTGAGAGAGAAGTTGCCCTTTTTGCTTCTTCTTCGAGATCCTGCAATCTCCCTCTCAAACTCTTGTTTTGCTTTGCCAGTTTCTTTGAATCCCTCAAAAGCTTATGATAGGCAAGAGCAAAGTCTTCACCTTCTGAGTTATCCGATTCATCGTCCGTTGCAATTTTTTCAACAGTAGAGTTGGACAATGACTCAGATGTATTAGCCATTAAGCACATGAAGGGTGAAGATGTGGACGCGTGGAACGCCGTTGCGTTATCTTCTTCATCACTTGACGATGACTCATTTGACGATGAGGTGTCATCCCAAGTGACGGCTTGCATCGCTTTCTTCTTTGACGGATTCTTATTGGGGCACTCCGTTGAGATATGGCCGTACCCTCGGCACTTGAAGCATTGGACTTGTCCTTTAGAGCTTTTCTTATCCTTAGAAAAACCCTCTTGCTTTCTTGGTTTGTAACTTGAAGAACCTTTGCCTTTCTTCGACTTTACGAAGGATGGAGTTTTGCTTGAGTTACCCCTTCGAAAGTTTCGGCGAAATCTTCTCGTCAAGAGAGCAAGCTGCTTCTCAAAGTCCTCCATAGATAGGTTTACGTCATCGTCTGAGGAGGATGAATCCGCGTCTTCTTCTTTTGTTGTTTTCAATGCTAAACCTGAAGACTTAGAAGAGGATGCTTTTCCAGAAGAATAGTTAGTAGGAAATGTCATTTTATATGTTTGTAAAGAACCAACTAATTCTTCTACACGGATTTCGTCCGGGTATTTAATAGTTTCAATGGTCGTAACCTTGGATCGAAATCTTTCAGGAAGAGTTCTTAATATTTTTCTTACAACTTTAAATTCTTGAATCTTCTCTCCCAAGTTAGCACATGAGTTTACGATGTCTTGCAATCGTGTGTAATAGTCTGTGAACGATTCATTTTCTGCCATGAAAATAGAGTCAAACTTGCTCGTAAGCATTTGCAGTTTCTGAATCTTCACAAGGTTAGTTCCCTCATGTGTAACTTGAAGAACATCCCAGATTTCTTTCGCAGTCTCACATGCCGAGACGCGAGAGAACTCAGTTTGAGACAAAGCATTAAATAGAGCATTAATCCCTTTGTCATTGTAAGAAGAAGAATCTATCTCTTCCTTGGTCCATTTCGACCTAGGTTTGATGGTGCGAACATCAGCAAGAATTTCAGTTGGATTAGACCATCCTAATTCAATTGATTGCCACACCCGTTCGTCGATGGAAATTAAAAAGGCTTTCATCCGTACTTTCCAGTAGGCATAATTTGTTCCATCGAAGAACGGGGGTCTGTTGATGTTTCCACCTTCAACCATTGTTTACAACCCTATTCCCGCTCTGATACCACTTGTTGGGTTATGTATAATTGGATCTAAATAGGGGAAAAAAATACCTAGAGGGGGGTGAATAGGTGTAAACAATAAACACTCAAAAATCTTTGCGATATAAAACCCAATGCGGAAAAATAAATAACACGCAGAGATTTTTACGTGGAAAACTCCAAACCGGAGTAAAAAAACCACGGGACCGATAACACGGTGAAATCCACTAGAATTATAACACGTACAAAGGTGATATACCGTACTCACAGACGACTCAACCTTTTTCCATACGCTCCTAGTTGATCTTCTCCGCTCGCTCCGCAACGCTTCTCGAATCCACGATCTGCGTCCAACGCCGAATCCACGGCGTCCAACGTCGACTCCACGACGTCCGACCGAATCCACGGTCTTCACCCAGTAGCACGCTTCGAATCCACGAACGTACCTCGCTCCGAATCCACGAGAGCGGTAGCACCTTGACTCCACAAGGCCACGCGAGTCCACGCGCCGATTTTGGGGAAATCGTTGTTTTTGGGTGGTGATGATCCGCCGAATACTTAGATTAGAAATAGATCGGAAATACCATCTAAGTATTCATTAATTTGATTCTACTCAAAATCTGAGTTTGGAAAACCTAGAATCAAATTAATAAAATAGATGAAGAAACATAGAATTAAATCTAGTATTTCCTTTCTTCTCTATCTGTGGATTTTTCTATTTCGGTCATATTTTTTCCATTTTTCGTCGTTACCCTAAAAGATGAATTAAAGGGTCTATTTATAGGTTAGAAACCATTGGAAGAGGATAAGAATCAAAAACTAACCTTTTCTGGAATTTTACAGGACGGCGATCCGAATCGGATTTAGGCGATCCGGATTGCAGTAACGAGACAGACAGTTTCCAGAAAAACAAAGGTTCGGGATCCGGATCGAAGTGCCTGATCCGGATCGTTCATACAATTTACCAAACACCAATGTTCGGGATCCGGATTGAACTGCCTGATCCGGATCGTTCATAAATTACGGTAAAAACCAGTGTTCGGGATCCGGATCAAAGGAGGCTACGATCCGGATTGAATTTGCGTATGAACTAACACCCTTCGGGATCCGGATCGAAGTGTCTGATCCGGATCCTGAACATGTCCCATGTCCAGTTTTTGATTTTTATGCAATTAGAAATTCATCCAAGTGTTTCTACACTATAAGAAGTATTCGGATCACCAAAGATAATTAGTTAAACATACCTGATCCTTTTGAATTCTTCTTTCTTGAGATTGAGTTACATGATCCAACTTTCTTTATCTTCAATCTTCAAGACTTAACCGAATTCACGAAATACGCCAACTCAAATTCCGTAACATATTTCATATATAGCACTACTTTAAATTTTGGAGTGTCACATGGTATAAGTATTTGATTGGGCGTAAAATGCATCGAAAATTACTTTTCGACTTGAAATTTTATTTTTTTTGTGTTTGCTTTTAATAGATTTGAAATTTTTTTTGAGTATTTTCGTTTTAACTTTTTTATTTTCAACTAAAAATAAAAATTCAAGTTGTGCAAATTTTTTTTTAGTCAATATTTTTTTTTTTACCGAACCAAGCAAATATTAATAAAAAAAAATCCTACAAAACAAATGTTATAGAACTAAAAAAAAAAATTCATCAAATATTTTTTTTAAAAAAAAAATTAATTTTTTTTATTTACATACAACCAAACACCTAAGAGTGTCCTTAAACCAAGCCACATAAACATTCTTAAAACTTTGGTTGAGATTTTATTGTAACGTTATGTCTTTAAACAGAGTATAGAAAAGAGCAATGCTACCTGTACACCCATTTTGGGTGTACATCTTACACTCCATCTATTCAAGGGTGGGGGCTTCTCCATCTATCACTTCGAAGTGATTGATGGAATTCACCCCACCCTAGGATGGGTGGAATATAAGATATACACCCATTTTGGAGTGTACATGTCACGCCTCGCGTTTAGAAAAAGGGTCTATTTTTATTTTATTTTTCTCAAATCAAAGTTGCACATTTTGAAAACCAATGCGTGAAAAGGAAGTGAAATCGCTTAAAGGTGGAGACCGCAAAACATATAGGAAATCCTCTGTACAAACGTATAGAGTCTCCCCTATATGTGCACGGCTAGACAAGTACAATAGATCAATAAGAGTAGATACAAGCATCAATTGAACATTAAAATAAACATCTACTCTATTAATCTATAAGGTTCCACAACCATAAAGATCCACAACCCTAGATATCCACAATTACACAATATCTACAGTCCTAGATATCCACAACTACTCATGATCAAAGTAAGTAAAACAATATATTCCAAAATACTGAATCATGACCATCCACAAGTCTGCCTGGGGACAACTCTAACGCGACAGCTCACTGGATCGTTCTCATTATCATCTACTGCCCATTTCTTTACCCTGTGCCCCATTCCCGTTCAAGCCGAAGACAAGAAAACCACCACGCCAGCTCTTCCTTTTACCTTTTAGGCACGGCTATTCTCGGCTAGGAGATAGAATCATTTCATCAGGCCCACTCAACTATCCATAACTTTTGGGATGGAAGCGGGTTATCTTTCTTCTTTTACAGCAACTGGATTGCTCTCAATCGGCTATCAACTACTTGCTTAGGTGGGATCCATTGGAATTGTAACTGCGAATGGAAGTGGATAAGTGTGTAAGCCTTTTTGACCTTTATTCTATTAATAAAGTGGTATATGACTTCGTTTCGCTCATATGCCACTCATTTGTCGTAGTTCTGTGGGTCAGTGATCTAAGCTTCTCTCCCGGATACGACAGGTTTCTCGAAGAGGTAGGGGATCCAATTTCTATTGGATTTCAAAAGGGAATAGAATCTCATTTGAAAAGGGAATGGAATCTCTTTTCAATATCAAATCCTAAAAAGCTGGAGTGCTAATGAACGCCCTCTAGTTTTGAAGCTCATCTTGACTGCGACATCTTTTTTTGCTTTTGAAACAGCGTTTGGTTTGGCGTCTGTGAGCTCCCGTATTTCGACCGGAGAATCAAACATAGGCATTACTGTCGAGACACGGAATTGCCTCACGTGCGCTTTCAAATCCACACAAACGCTTTCGCCTTGGCCCGTAGGTCCTGACACAAGGTTAGAATTCTAGCTCTGTGCCACCCTCACCCTCCCTTTAAGGAGTACGGGTTCGGGCTGGCCAGGGCGGGGGAAGGGAACGCGCGTTGAATTCTTTTCATTTTGAATACTTAATATAAGATTGAATGGATATAACAAAAATACCTTATGGATTTCTATCAAGGAAAAGAAACCATTAACAAAAACTTGAAAAACACTTACAATTTTTTATTCTAGCTTGGACAGTTGCCAAACCGATTTGCGCTTACTTCCTTTCCGGTTGGTGGTCATTGATCCTCATCCGGGCTTCTCGCTTCCTTCAGATCGAAGAATTTCTAGTTATTTGGCCGGCTATGAAAAGAAAAAGCTAGCATCTGCTCTCTCTAAACTATAACCGGTCCCAACTTTCAAGGCCGTTGACACCTAGTTGTTTCCTGCAGCTCGTCTCACCGAGAGGCCGAGCGCGAGCTTCGCCCAGAGCTTGACCAGGGGATGGTTAAGTGTGCCTTTATTTATGATCTGTTTTCAGTGTTTGGGACCTAAAAAAAGTGCTTCAATTATCATTCAAAGCCATCCAAAGCGTACCAAGCATCATCCTAATCAGACTTGAGGATGGCACCTGGGATCGTTCACCTGAATGACCTGAAATGGTGGTCACCCAAAGGGTGTGAGATACAACATAAATATATCCCAGTGGGCACGACGGACCGAGAAATAGCAAGTTGTACCTACCGGATACCATAATAAGCGGATAACAGAACAAGATATAATTTGAACGATAGATAATAATCATGCTGAAAAGAAAACAGATACTCATGAAGTAAGCTGAATAGGCTATATCTAACCATCAGATAAATCAGGACAATGTCAATATATCATGCTGTAAAATAGGCAGGTATGATAATATATAATGTCAAAGCTATAAAGTAGAGTACCAATAATCATGTGCCAGTCATGCTAATAAATGTTGAAGTAACAATGCAAATCATGCATCAATCTCAGAAACAAAAGTACTTAATCAGATGCCACTGTCGGTCTCACAGAACCTCAGGCCAAATACCACTATCGGACTCACAGAATCTCAGCCAAATGCCACTATTGGTCTCACAGAACCTCAGGCTAAATGCGCTATCATATAACCCATGCACACCTGTGTGACCATGGGCTCACGGGTCGATGTGACCGCTCTATCGGTAAAGAACACCGTTGTGGATAGCTAGTCCGCGGTGTACGTGACTGAAAGCTGGCTCAGTGGCGATCATAATGCTGATGCTCAAGCTCGCAGTCCAAAGACTGAACAATCGGCATAAAGCCGGACAATCCCTGTCGGGATGCTGAACACTGTAATCTCACTGAGGCTGTATATCTGACGCTATATCACTGAAGCTGTATAACTGAAGTGTACTCCTATTCTATCATGCAGTATAAGAATAGAAAATGCTGATATGAAGTGAACTGAAGATCTCTCTAGCTAATGTCCAATCAGGCATGGCATATGTCCAGATGTATATCACTATACATACTAAGTGTTGAGAATGAAAGTAGATAGAGAGCTCAACTGTAAGATCAATGCCACATAGCTATATATACTGAATGCTGAAATGAAAGTAAGGAGAAAGGCTCAACTATAGGATCAAAGCTACATCAAACACAGGGGTCCGACCTACCACGGTACCCCATAGGGCCGAAATGATAAAGCCCGGACCGAAAATAAACCCACCTCAAGGCAGACGGTAGCAGTATCCGCTGGACGGATCTTGGGCTCGCTCCTAACTGCTGGGGCCTACAATAATATCATGTGTCAAAACATGACTCACTCATACCCCACTCACAGTCTCACTGTATACAGATAGGATAAATAGGGAATTTCCCTAAAACCTCGGGATTCGCCGGAAATTTTGGTAATCCGTCGATTGACCATCTATGGTCCAAACTATGCCAAACGACATCCAAATCTCACGAAACTTCACATGCTGCACAGGAACACTTAATTTAAGATGTTCGAGCACTAACACCAGACTCTGTGTAATTCTGTGCACCGGCGGTGCCATAACCACTAAAATCACACCGAAGGCCCGATTTAGGCTCTGGACATCCACAACGCTAAACTAAAATCACCGGGCACACCAGGGCAGCGTCAGGAACAGCTGGCCATCAAAAATGAGCAACCAATATCCTCAAAATGCACTTTTAGTGCGAATCCGCCGTTAAATCGATAATTTCGCCGATTTACGGATCGCAAAGCAAAACTCGCTCAACGAATGCCCTCGGTACCCAAACGAAGGGTCCATAAATCATGTGAATACTGTTTACAACTTCCCATCATGTTACATTTACATTTAGACCCCTGAAATTATCAAAATTGCATCTTTAATATGTAATTTACCACTAATTAAGCTATAACTCTTAAGTCCATGGATTTTAAAACCAAAATAAATCACCAGCAACTAGATCTCAATATAACAACACCCATGCTCACTGTCCAAGAGTGGGTTGAGCCCTAAAATAGTGTTTGGCCCATGATTATTAACCCACCAAAGTGCTAGGTTGCTATTCATGCAACTTTATTTGACAATTTTGCAAAACAAAGGCAAGCATCATGTTCAGGGACTCAATTTTGTTCAAGGTCTCACCTTTAGAGCGTCGAGCAGCTGTTGGAAAGGTTGCAGGAGCAAGGTGGCCAAATTGCTCCTTCAATAGAGCTCGGTTTGGCCGAGCTTGGTCCCACCCAGCTTCAAGTCTCCAACCAACGCAAGCAACTGTTGGAGATGCTTCATATAGGATCAACGACCACAACCCAGCCCAGCCCAGCGGCTAGACACAGTGGGTGGCCGAGATAGAGCTCCCAAGACTTTCACAAGAGCAACAATGGCAAGTTGGTATCCATGTATTATGGGATGCATGCAATTGGTCTAGAGGGGTGAGCTGGTCACAAGGAAGCTTACCAGAGGTTGGTCGACTCTGGAGAGGCGACGACGGTTGGTGAAGCTCGGCCGAGCTTGGGCTCTAATGGCAGATTTTCACCGAGGGCCCCTCGGGTCCATGCAAGGGCACTGGGACCTTGCCCTCGATGCAAGAGAGCTTGCTGCACGGTTGGCCGGCGTTGGGAAGCGACGGCGACGGCGGGTGGCGCAGCTCAGCCCAACGCAAGGAAACCGAAGCTAGGGTTTCCTCCCTCGGTCTCCACACCGCACCAAAGCCCACCAAACTTTGTGGGTAGTCTTCTGGGGATCAGCAGAAGATTTGACCAACTTGGTCCCACCGCGGGAGCACCGGAGGCGGCGCGCGACAACTCCGGCCAAAACTAGGGTTCCGGTGCCCTATCTTCCACCTGACAGCAACCGAAGGTCCACCACGCTCGGGACTTGACCTGAGGAGTCCTTGCGATGTCAGAAAGTGTCTGCTGACATCCAGGTTGCAAGAAAATCCATAGAGAGGAGGGACTCACCTCGCTGGACCCGAGGAAAAAGAAGATGACCCACCCAACGGCGTGCGTTGGAGCCCGGCGCTGGGGCTCCCTGACTTGCATCTCCAGAGATTAAGAATGCTCTTAGATGGGATTAGGAGAGATCCCAAGCCTTCGATTGATCTCTTCTCAACCCCACGTGAAACCAAGCCATTATATTGCTTTCTTCTTCTTCTTCTTCGGCGATCCCTGGCGGCGGCAACCAACGCAGGCTACAGAAGGAGATGAAGAGGAGAACGAGAGCCCTCTAGATGGTGGCTAGGTGTAAGCAATCCCTGCGGCCTTCTCCTCCCACGCGGTTTCAAACGCAAGATGGTTACGGAGGCTCCGATCTTCACGACAGAGAAGATGGCAACGTTGGGATTAGTTGCAACCACTTCCCACATGTCACAATTGCAGAAGGGACCCTCTCCATGAAGTGGCATTGAAAATCGTGCATAAAATATTAGGGTTTTCATGAAATTACGAGCTTTTTTGCTGAT
The DNA here is from genome assembly GCA_029204045.2 of Tillandsia leiboldiana. Lineage (NCBI taxonomy): Eukaryota > Viridiplantae > Streptophyta > Magnoliopsida > Poales > Bromeliaceae > Tillandsia > Tillandsia leiboldiana. The sequence goes on along the minus strand of CM055069.1, from coordinate 6,841,604 downwards.
TTTTGCACTTTTTGAGTCGATAGGGTGGTCAAACAGAAAAATGGATACCACCACGACGTCCGGCTCGACGAAACCTATTGAGTAGTGATTTTGGTTCGTTAGATTCGATCCCCTAAAATTTTGAAATCCATCTCTAACGGCAAATTATATAGCACAGCACCCTTCACGATAACCTAGACTCATCGAACACAGATTTCGACTACGCCATTGCGCTCAGAACGTCAACACCGTTCAAATCGACTACCTGGATCGTCAGATTCAGACTCCAGACCATCGATCGGCCGACGTTGGCCAGCGAGAGAATTAAATCGGGAGGTTACTATTCACAACTTAAGTCATGGGCCCCACTTCGCCTTTCGCTGTTTTCGAGCCGATCAGACCGCCAGATCGAAAATTGGTTCGTACCATTTTTAATCAATTCGACAAGACGGTTCCACGGGCGATTTTAGTTTTTCGAGATCAGATTCGCATTTGCAAGTTAGGGGGCAGTTTCTCTAAAAACTGTGTAATTTACATTTTTTTGACTTATTATATTCCCATATACTATATTTTAATTACGAATCCACATTCGAACTTATCAAAATCCAATTTTGAATTTCTCGAGTATTACAGTACATCAAGCATTTTCCTATTGAAAAGAGCAATGCTACCTGTACACCCATTTTGGGTGTACATCTTACACTCCGCCTATCCAATGGTGAGGCCTTCTCCACCTATCACTTCGAAGTGATGGGTGGAATTCACCCCACCCTAGAATGGGTGGGGTGTAAGATGTACACCAATTTTGGAATGTACATCAAGCATTTTGGAAATTTATCTGTTTTTTCTATTTAGTCGACAAAATACGGTACTAAAAAGGTACTTATTAAACTAACTGTTCATAGCACAAAGGATAAAGAGCTTGATAATTGGTATTAAAAATTTTAAATTCAAAGTTTAATTATTTTATACTTTTATTTAAATTTATTTTTTAAAAAAATAAATAAAGCGGTATCATAACACTACTAGTGTAGTAACCCGCGCGATGCGGCAAATAGATAATTGAAAAAAAAAATATTAATGAGACATATTTTTATAAATTTATAAACAAATATATTAGAATGAAAAAAAATTTACATCAAATTAATACTAAATTAATCCAAATATATAACGAATCTACATGTTTAAACTTAATAGTTCAAAAACAAAATAAAACACTACATGTTTACCCCATTAAGAGAGAGAGGACGAAATCTAAAGTGCGAGTTGTCGAAAGATCCTCTTTATCTCAACTTCCGTCCCTCTAGGCCGGGAAATTAATTATCTATCCGTGCCTTACGGCATGGAGCGATACGTATCACACCACCAATTAGGCTGCACAGTACAAGGAGGTCTCTCTTGGCCATTCTGTGCCGCGATATCCTCTGAGTATCAAACGAGACAGAACGATACCAAAATAGTATCACGATACGTGCCGCTGCGTGCCCACACAGGCACAGAGTGTTTTAATTTACTTTTTTTCTATTTCAACCTTTTGTATTTTTTGGTATTTGTATAGCACTTTATCACGCTCTCATCTATTTTTTTTCTTTTCACTTCTACCTTTTCTTCTATTCAATGCGCTTTCTTTTCTTTCCTCTCACATCTCTTACTCCGTTTTTTTTCTTTCTATTTTTTCTTTTTTTTTTCTCATAATTTTTTTTTTAGTTTTTCCTTTCAATCTCTTATTATTTTTTGATTCGATCTTAAAAGAAAAAATAAAGTAATAGTAAAATCGAAAATCTACTTATTATGTAAGTTAGGAAATTTACAACTAATTTTTTTTTTCATACATTTAGAATATATTTAACTTGTAAATTTTCTTTTGTAAAAAAATATGAAATTATATAATTTTTTATTAACAATTTACAAAAATATGAAAATATATCCACTTGATTTAATCATTATATGGTTTATTTTTATTTTTTTGTACGGATTTAATATTTTGTACGAGATTTAAGATATTCTTAACTTTAAAAATTTTATTATTAGATTTAAAAATATAAGAATTTCAATAAAATTGAAAACTAAATAGAAACAATTGATATTTAAATTTGCTTGATGAATATGTCGTATGGTTTAGTGTTAAATTTTCATAAATAAATTGCACAAGTTTTCTTATTTAAACTTAAGAAAAATTAATTTTTTGCATGAACTTACAATTTTTTCATAAAAATTTAAAAATTTTAATTTTCTCGGATTTATATTTTATAAATTTTAAAATTCTAAAAAATAAAAGATAAATAAAAAAAAATTAAAAATTTAATCAATTTTTATTATTTCTTAATTTATTCATAGTATGGTTTATTATTAAATTTTTATGAATAAATTTTATATTTTTTTCAAAATTTTTAGAAAAAATAATTTTTTAAAATTTTTTATAAATATTTTATAAAAATTTGAAAATAAAAAAAACTATCAGTGCACTTGGAGTCTGATTCTAATTTAGTCTAGTCATCATATGATTCTTAATCGAATCAATACGAATGAATCTTACAAATTTTTATAAAAATTTTAAAAAAATAATAATTTTCTCTATAAACTGTATTTGTATTTAACTTTACCTATAAAAAAAACTACTACTATATTATGCTATTAACTAGTAAATTAGTAAGCTATTATTGATATTAGATTAATACAAATCAATACATAGCCAAAATTTATAAATATTACTCTAAAACTTTTAAAATAGCATTCTAAAGTTTTATTGGATAGAAAAAATTAAAATAAGATCGTGCCACTAGAAGGTTGTGTGTGCCCGTCAACACGCAAGCGTGCCGTGCCGTATCGTGCCAGGCAACGGCCGGCACACCCCGTGCCACGACACGTTAATTCTTGATCTGGGCCTTATCCTAAACGTTTTATATTGCTCCATTAAACCCCCGTAGCGGTGGATGAGGCAATGGAGCAACCCCTCACACTGCGCCCACAACACACTCTGTCCTAGCACTCTTTCCTAGAGTGGGGAGGGTCGGGTTGAGTTGAGTTGACGTGGATTAAGGCTTAGAGGATTTGACTGCTCTTCCCCAATTTCTGAATTTGAAAGTAATATTTGTTCATCTACTTCTCATCTTTCGATTTTGCAGGTTAAAAATTGTTTGAGAGAAAAAAAGAATCAACATTGGAGATAAAAGATCGAGAGAGGAAGAGGAATGAAATGGAATGAAATGTATTAATTAAGGAACACATTAGCTATAGGGTTGGTCTCATCTCCGTTGAATAGAGAGGATGGGAGGTGAAAAACTATGAATTAGACTAGAATACTATCGATAGTACCAAGTCATTGCTATTAATTTTTTAGCCATTGGATTAAGAAATGTGCGGTTAGGATTATAGTGGTCCCCAAGGGTTTAGTGGGTGGTTAGTTGAATAGTAAAAATCTTAGGGGACCACTATAATCCCAACCGCACATCCTTTCATCCAACGGCTGGAAACTCGATAGTACCAATTGTTTGTGTCACGCCCCGCTTTTTGGAAAGCGGTCTAATTTTTTTTTTTTTTTAAATCAGATTTTGAACTTGAAAATCAGGGCATGAACAGATCGCCATATGCATAGAAAATTCTCTGTCTATTCGGACAGAGTCTCCCCTATACATGCACGGCTAGGCAAGTACAACATATACAATCAGAGTACCAAACAACATGTACTGAAATATAACTAAATCATAATCATAATCCATGAACACCTGCATCACAACTACCATGCTATCATAAGTCTGACATCAATAGATCATATCCATAATGGTCTAACTGTAAAGTCAAAACTCGGCCAGTCGAAGCTGGCAACAGGGGACGGCTCTATCGGATATGCTCTCAACAACGTCCCGACATCCCACCACTCGATCGACCTGAAATGGTGGTCACCCAAAGGTTGTGAGATACTGTCACGCCCCGGCGTCGAAACTGCGACCCGGGCTCGCCAACAGATCCGCCGCCCATACGGAAACCCCGTATAGACGAAGTGTCTAACCTGCAAGAAGAACCAACTACAGTATACAGATATCAGAGCTGAAAGTAAGCTACTGAAAAACTGAAATCCAATCGCTGTACAACTGAAAATAATACAATATCCATCTCCCAAATACGATCGTATGAAAAAAAGTCCTTTGATACAAAACTCAAAAGGGAGATATCTCCAATAAATACAACAGTGTACAAGCTCTCAATACAAAAATATCCTCACTACATCAGTCTCTCAAACTGTAAAATAAAATACAACTCTATACCTCACAACAAGGGTCTCTCAACAGAGGGAAAAGAGGTAAACTAATCTACTGAAGCTCTCCTCAGAAGGGGTACCGCTACACTCCAACGACGGGTAGGGAACTAGCTCGCGACTCCCTCGCCTCGGTCAGAAGGATCAGCAACTGGAGCAACAGGAACAGTAGAAGAAGTCCCTGGGGAAAAGACACCACGACGGGTGTGAGAACTACTTCCCACAGTAGTTCTCAGTGGGTGCCGTCAACAAGCCCAACGGTCTGCCCACTAAGTCTACTAGAGATATAAAGTAACAAAAGCAGGGCTGAAAGAGGAAAAGCTGGAAAATAACTCTACAGCTACTATGCCTCTATCTAGATGCTCAAGAAGTGGAACAGATGATAATATGATGCATCCACTGACTCTCAAGTATAGTCACCCAATCTACACTGACTGCCTCCTCGGGTCCAGTCAAACCTACGCCTACCTACTGCCGTTACATCCCGGAGGACCGGACTGACGTAGGGCGTCCGTAGCTGCCAAAACTGGGCAGCCAGAGGGACTGTGTCCGTGACTGCCAAAACTGGGCCAGTGAGAGGGACGGCGTCGACAAGTCGCGATACCAAAGTGCAAACCCACTCCGGACGTGGCACTCGAGGGGAGCGACCCCAACGAGGACAAGGGTATCCGCGCACTCTGTCGAGCTCAAGTGGCACTGCAGGCTATAATTAAAATCCACGCTCACGCACTGAACGGAAAGACTCAATCCTCAAACATCTCGCACAACAACCGGAGCACTCTCGATGACTCAGTTGATCAGCTGTCACGAAACACGAGACACTAGCCTCTCCAATAGCTCGCAGCACAACACACACTAGCTGGAGATACTCCACAGCCAGGAACGACCCACAACTCAGGGCTAACGACACTGGTCGGACAACACTCAACGACCCGGGACCACCGTCAACCCAACGGTTCCCAACAACACAGACCGGAAGATACTCGACAGCCTGGGACCACCGTCTACTCGACGGCTCCCATCGACAGAGACATCAAACTCACAGATAGCACAGGAAGGACCGACACCATAAGGGTTTGGATAACCCGATAGGTCGGTGCTAAGAACCCTATCAAACAAGAACAGACTCTAGGCTCCGCCTATCGAAGTTCCCGGCCCCCTTACAGTTCGGGAACACGACAACCTCGGTACAACACGCAGAAGATACCAACCAGGGCCCGAAAGCCCCCGGGAGACCAACACCTACAACCCTCTCAACAAGAACAGGTTCCAGGCTCGGCCCCCGTGGCTTTCGTCCCGACAAAGGAATGGCCCCTAGAACCCAGACCACTCGAATCCTTACGAGTGGGGAAGTTTACACGAAAAACAGGGTGACATTAGTTACTGAAAACCATTTCCACTCAACCCACGCGGGTGAGGACTAAAAGTAGTTCCCTTTTTGAAAAACCATCTTGATTTGAGGAGAAACCCATTTTTAATGATTTTTAGTTCTTTTTAAAAAAACAGTTAGAAAACAAGTGTTTTACCCAAACCCCGAAGGGCTGATGCCTTTGTCCAATCAAACAAGAACAGACTCCAGCGGCCCTTCGATGCTTGGAAGAAAACATTTGATAGGCTAAAATCATGTGTATGTCGAAAAGGGTTCTGGGTTCTAGGTCCGGCTAACACAGGTACACTACTGCCACTGACACAGTGGCGACAACCCAAACAGGGAAAACAAAACCTCTCGGGACCACTGTTTACCCCAAATGGTTCCCGGTACAGACAAGCGAACCACTACATCTACCAGACTCCACTCTGCTCCCAAGCACGAGTGCAAATGCATCCCACACTAAAAGAAAGTCCCGACCTCTCGGCCTACTACCCGGGCGAGGATAACACTATGTCCAGGAATGAAAGAACAGTGTGGATGTCTAAACATAAATAACCCTAGCCCAAGTGAGGGTTTTCTACTGGTCTGGTTACACATGCAACATATGACGAGGGTTCTAGGTCAAGTTCCAAGATAACTATCATTAACAGATGATAGAGAGAAATGAGGTCACAAGAACCTCAGATAATAAAGGAAATAACAATTCCTACAATCTAGCATGCTATACAAGAAATACTCTAACATGCATGATCCTACATCAGTAGAATTACTGTTCAGTCCATAAAACTTGGAGACAAGGCCACCCACCTGAAGGTGCTAACTGTCCAAGATTCCACAGCTGAAAAAACAAGGAAATTGATATGTCCAAATCCAACGGGTCCAGCAACACTCGCAAACCCTCCTAGTTACAACACAAGGCTAACAGTTACACTTAATTCCACAATTTACCCAAATAAGTTACAATCTGAAATCAGCCACAAAGATGTCACTTTTTCACCTACAAACAATGCTCCAAAAATTCCAATAAAAATACCACAGCGATTCTCACGTCGAGACCTTCGAAACGGGTACCTGCGGGTCCAAATCCGAGCACCGTAGGCCAAGTTACAAATTTCACAGTAACGGTGCGCAAAATCTCACAACCACATAACTGTAAACTCTAGCACAGATAAGGGGGAAAACATATACCTTCGGTAAAACCTCATAAAAATCCAAGAAAAATACTGTGATAATCCTTGCGTCGAGTAGATGAAAAAAGTCCAAAGGCTCGTCTCAATCCGATGCCCGGTTGTGGAGATATCCTCGAAACACCACGCCGCTGTCCTAGTATTCCTCATAGCAACAAGCATCCCAGTAAGCATGGAAGAACTCCTCGAAAAGTGCGAAATAAGAGGAAACTGAAAGTAGGTCGATCGAAGCTCTGTCCGTCGCGGATCCAGCGGCGAAGAAATCGCTCGAAAAGGTGGTCGGAGAAGGCCGAGAGAGCTCTCGCACCGAAACACGACGAAGGGGAACACAAATGGACGAGCGTCGCGCCGCGCCGTAAAAATGGAAACCTCGGGATGCGTGCCACCAAAAATCTCCAAACTCTGCAGATAGATGCAGCACTGCGTGGGGATCATCTTTCCTGAAGGCCTCAAGTCGGTTTGCAGCCCGGAAATGGCGGAAAAGGGGGAGAAGAAGCAGCTCGGGTCGCTTAAATAGGCCCAGAAAACAATTCCGAAAATGACATCTGTGCCCCAGAACCGGGCGCCCGAAAAATCCGGGCTGCTACAGTGTCGGGCCCGGCCCAACAGTATCCAGGCCCGAATCCTCCACAGGCCTCCACGTAGCCCGCCGAACAGGCGACAGCAACGCCCGCCGCACACAACGCGACACGTGGCCGCCCACGCGCGGGAACAGCGCGTCAACGTGCCCACGTGCGCCCTGCGCCCGCCGCCTGCGCCTCTGCACGCAGCTTCCCGAGGCGCTCCCCAGCCTGCTCCGTGGACCGAGCGTGCTACACCGCACCAACCACACACCGCCACGTGTCACCCTCCGGTCCACCGTACACCGCGCTTCTCCCGTGGACCGCGCCCGCTGCGCCGGCCAACCGGGAGCCGCCACGTGGCCCGCGCACGGTGCACGCCTCCGCAGTGGACCGCGCACCTGCCCGCGGCCGCGCCACCGTGCTCCACAGCCGCCGCCGCTGCCCGCCGGCGGCCGGAACAGTACCATTTGCCTCGAAAAACGTGCGCGTCATCCGGGCTCCGAAAAATACACGTGAATAGTCCATTTTCATCGTTTTCGCGCGATGAATCCAAATTCGATGTCGGTTTTGCCAAATTCCAACTCTAAAAATTGCCGAAGGCATCCGGAGAGGTGATCTTTTATCCAAACTTCGCCCTGAGTCTAATTTTTGACATCCGTGTCGCGCGAAACCAGTTCTAAACACACGACGGGTCCTCCAATTACCCACGTGATCCCTTTTTAAGCCCGAAGTCCACCACTTGTGTCCAAATTGCGCACAAACACCCCCCGAGACACCACACAGGCCACCAAAAGCTGCGAAACAACCAGCAAACCCAACGCGGGGATCCGGGTCCTCACAGATACAACATAAATGTATCCCAGTGGGCACGACGAGCCAGGAAATAGCAAATCGTACCTACTGGCATGCTATAATCAGCGGATAGTAATAGATCAATAGGTAAAAGCTGATATATGAAGCAAATACTAGCAGAAAGCATAATCATGATACTGAGTATAAATGGGTACTGAAATACAAGAACAGAGTATGTTGAAATACGATAGAATGAGTTATGCCTCGATAAACGAAACCAAATACTCAATCAGTAAAATAAAGCAATAGTAATAACAGCTAATGCTAATCAAGCTGTAACTGGCAAGTCTGATAATCATGTAAATCTCAATCCACAAGATATACTATTAATTTGTGCTAGTCATACTAAATGAATGCATCATAATCATAACGCTGTGCATATATGGGTACAGAAATATAAGAGCTAATCATGCTGATAAAAAATAGTGTAATCATGCATCAAAAGTAGAAACCAAGTACCCAATCGATGCCACTGTTGGTCACGAGGACATCAGAATAAAGCCACTGACGGACACCAATCGGGCTGACTTAACCCCGCACTAACAAGTGCTATCGGGGGGCTTATGGGTCTTTCTGTAGACCACATTATCGGTAAAGAACGCCCGGTGGGGGATCAATCCCACAGCGTATGTGAAGTACAGCGGTGCGTGGCGATCATAATGCTGATGCTCAAGCTCACGGTCTAAGGACCGGGTAATCGGCAACAAGCCGGAATCCCAACAGGGATGTTGATGTTTGTATATCAATCATAGGTCATCTCATGCAATATGAAATACAAGAAACATGTATACCTGAGTAAAAGAAAATCTATGTGATGACCAAGCAGGCATGATATATGTCCAAGTATAAGCTACTGTACTGATATCTAGCTAATGACCAATCAGGCATGATATAGGTCCAAGTATAAGTGAGCAATAAGCAATCAATGGAAGTAAAGCTCAAAGACAAGATCAGGGCTAGCATGAAAAATAGGGGTCCGACCAATATGGTACCCCATAGGGCCGAGATGATAAAGCCCGGACCGAAGATAAGCCCACCTCAAGGTAGACGGTGGCGGTATCTGCTGGACGGCTCGTGGTTTGGCTCCTGACTGCTGGGCCTACAGGAAAATCATATGTCAGAAAAGAACTCACTCACACCCTACCCACCGACTCACTGAGTGCAGACAAGCTAAACAGGGAACTTCGCTGAAGTCCCGGGATCTTTCGAAAATCCGACAATAGATCTACTATGACCCAATCTGTGTTAAACAGTAACCAAATCTCGTGAAACTTCACGTTCTGCCCAGAAACGTTTAATTCAAGACGTTCGGGCACTAACATCTTATTCTCGGTAACACTGTGCATCGGTGGTGCCATAACCACTGAAACACTTCCGGAAAGCCCATTTTGACTCTGGAAGTTGCAAACTAAGAACTAAAATCACCGGACTCACCGGAACAGCGCCAGAAATAGCCAAAGATATTTGGCATCTAAAATTAATCACCACAATTCCTCAAATTGCGTGATTAACGCCGAATCATCGTTAAATCGACGATTTTGCCGATTTACGGACCGATATCCGAATTCCGGTCATTGGAAGGCATTATTTCACCAACAAAAGGTTTAGAGATCACATGCACGCTGTCTACAGCAACCTACCAGGCTACAATTGCAATTAGACCCCTAGGGTTTCTCAGAATTGCATATTAACATGCTCTTTAACACCTTTTTAGCTTGCATTTCATTTCTGAATGCTTTTGAATTGAACCGAGGCCACCAGTAGGTGGGCCTCGACGCACTGAGTGCCGTGCTCACTATTTGGGAGCAGCGCGGAACCCGATGACAACTTTGGGTCAACATATACTACACAAATAGACTCAAATTGCTACTTTTCTTACTTACACTTGACCAAACCCAATTTTAGGGTGAGCACCATGCTCAGGAGGTCGAACAAACTCAGAGGCACACCCAGAGGGTGCAGCCAAGCTGCTGGAACAGCTTAAGGGGCATCCTTGCTCTCAAAAGGGTATGGCATGCTAAGGCTTACAAACCACCGAACCATTTTTGGTTTTAAGGTGAGCACCAAGCTCAAGGGGTGGAGAAGAGGCTAGGGCTCGCACCTGTGAAGCCAAAATGCTGCTGGATCACAGTAGGGACCAACCTAGACTACACTAGGGCCTAACATGTGGGAACTACCAATCCACTCAGTTATTTGCCAAAATAAGTTGAGCAGCAAGCTCATGGGACTGAGGAGAGTTGAGGGCTCACCCTAACGTTGTCGGAGAGCCACCGGAACAGTAGCCGGAGCCACCTCGGCCATGCATGCAACCTTAGTAGAGCTCGGGCATGGGTCAATCTAGCAAAACTGGTGGTCATGTGGGCATATTAGGTAAGCAGTAGATAAAGAAGATCCAGAGAATCTCCCTGAGTGCCATGGTAGCAAATTTGGATAGCCGGCGGCGGCAATTGGCCGAGGCCGAGCTCCAAGCTACTATTGATGGTGCTCTAATGGTGAAATTCCATGAGAGGGTTCTTAGTGCCATGCATGGGTATGGACAGCTTGCCCTCGATGTGGGGAAGTGTTCTGGTGCGGTGGCCGGCCGCGGGGAGCGGCGGCGGCGGAGCAACCAAGGCCGAAGCAAGCACCATTAATGGTGAAGCTGCTGGCAGGGGCTATGGGTGGCATGCAAATGCATGAATGGTACAATCTCGACCCTGTGAAGGTTTCTGGGTTTATGGCCGGCGATGGGAGGCGGCGCTGGTGCCGGAGCAGCAAGCTCGGCCGAGACTCTCAATAGGCCGAAGCTAGGGCACGACACCACCATCTCCACACAGCACCAAGATTTCCCAAACTTTATGGGAAGCTTATACAGGACCAGAAGAAACTTCTGATCATTTTCTTTCCTGACAAAAACCGTCGGATGCACTGCGGGCTGGAGGTGGAGCAAAACTAGGGTTCCGGCGAGCCCACGAGCAAACCGCGGTTTTGCGGCATCTCAGGCAGCATGGGTGAATGGGGAACATCCTCAGGAGGTGAGGAACAGACTGCCGATGACTCATGGCAAGAAAAACCGAGGAGAAAGGAAGACTCACCCTAGTTGGATCCGAGGAAGAAGAAGTTGGTCGAGGTCTTCTTCCCGGCGTCGCGCAGCCACGTCAGGGGGTTTGGTCCCTCAGGCTCGTCTTCTGGAGGTTGAAGAAAGACGCAGAGTCCTCAGGAAGCAGTCCAATGGGGTTTCGTTGCCTCCCACACCCACCAACCCGAGATCAAGGAGCAAGGTTGCTTCCCTTGCTTTTCCGGCGATGGGGGATGGTGGCCGGCGGCGCTGGTGCACGGGAAAGGTAGTAGAGGAAGAGGAGAGGGCGTGGTGGAGGCTGCGGTTACAAAGATTGCGGCTAGGGTTCCAAAATGCAACCCTATATAACTTGGTAACAAAAATGCAAATAAGTCCCTCTACTGTCCACATTATGCTTTGGGTCCCTCACTGTAGGTGATAAATGCAGAGAAGTCCCTCACCAAGAAAGTGCACACGTTTCGGTGCATAAAATAATAGAATTTCTATGAAAATAAGCATTTTTTATTATTTTTCACGCTTTTTGAGACAACCTGGTCGTCAAATAGAAAAACGAACACCACCACGATGTCCGGCTCGACGAAACCTATTGAGTAGTGATTTTGGTTTCTTGAGTTTGTGCCCTGATAAATTCTTGATCCATAATGATCAGTGTATTTTACAGTTCGTCACGCATTTCTATGTCTTAGGCTCGTCAAACATGAAAACGGACTACGCCATTGCACTCAGAACATCGACGCCATTTAGATCAACTATTCGGACCGTCAGATTCGGACTCTAGACAGTCGATCGGCCGACGTTGGCCGGCGAGGGAATTAAATCAAGGGTTACATTCACGACTTAAGTCGTGGGCCCCACTTTGCGTTCTGCTATTTTCGAGATGATCCGACCGTCTGATCGAAAATCGGTTTACACCCTTTTTTAATCAATTCGACGAGACGGATCTACTGGCGACTTTAGTTTTTTGAGTTCAGACCCGGATTTGTAAATTAAAAGATAGTTTCTCCGAAAACTGTGCAATTTTGCACTTTTTGACCCATAATTTCCCAGAGACATAGTTACTCCCGCCATTTACCCGCGCTTGGTTGAATTTCTTCACTTTGACATTCAGAGCACTGGGCAGAAATCACATTGCGTCAGCATCCGCGGGGACCATCACAATGCTTTGTTTTAATTAAACAGTCGGATTCCCCTTGTCCGTAAAAAAAAAAAAAAAAAGCTTAGACCCCCTTGGGTGTGACAAGCTTAGACAGTCGGATTCCCCTTGTCCATTATTATCAAGGAATTAGCAGCGAAAAAAAAAAAAGCTTAGACATGAGAGAGAGAGAGAGGGAAGAGACTGGAGAGAGAGAGAGGGAAGAGACTGCTACCGGAGGAATCTCTCAAGAGGACCTCTCGTAGCCGTGACAACGGAGTGGATGTGTGGCGGGAGAGGGACTGTAGAAGAGATGCCCGCCCGTCGCATCCTCGGACGAAGTTGCACGAGAAGGGAATCGCGTCCTGTGGTAAGTTTGTCCCTAGAAAGTCGTTGGTGTCTAGGGGAGACGGGCACAAGGTCTCGTGGGCGGATTCTGTGGGTAGGCCCCTAGCCAGGTTTTGTCACGCCCCGGGGTCGAAACTGCGTCCCGGCTCGCCAACAGATCCGCCACCTATGCCAAACCAGCATAGGCGAAGCGTCCTACCTGCAAGAAAAGTACTACAGCTAAACAGATATCAGAGCTAAAAATAAAAAGTCTGCTGTATAACTAAATCAATCACTGTACAACTGGAAATAATAAACAATGTCCGACTCCCAAAAAGATAATCAAACAATATCCTCATATACAAACTCAGAACTCAACCGGGAGGTATCTCCAATAAATACATCAGTGTACAGGCTCACAATACATAACAATCCTCACTACAACAGTCTCTCAAAGAAGGAAAATAAAATAACTAATCTACTGAAGCTCTCCTCTGAAGGGGTACCGCTACACTCCAACGACGGGTAGGGAACTAGCTCGCGACTCCCTCGCTCGGTCAGAAGAATCAGCAACAGGAACAACAGGAACCAGAGTAGAAGTTCCTGTGGGAAAAGACACCACGACGGGTGTGAGAACTACGTCCCAAGTAGTTCTCAGTGGGTGCCGCCAACAAGCCCGACGGTCTGCCCACTAAGTCCACTAGAGGCATAAAGTAACAAAAGCAATGCTGTAAGGAAAGCTGGAAAAGTAAACTCTACAGCTACTATGCCTCTACCTAGATGCTCAAGGAGTGGAACAGAAAGAACATGATGCCACAACTAACTCTCATCTCTGATCACCCAATCTGAACTGACTGCCTCATCAGGTCCAGTCAAGCCTGCGCCAACCTACTGCCGTTACGTCCCGGAGGAGCGGACTTACGTAGGACGTCCATGACTGCCAACACCAGCACAGCCAGAGGGACAAATGCAACGACAAGTCGCGATAGAAAAGGTCAATCTCACGCCGGTACACAACCCGGCCTCGCCTACTCCGGAGTGGCACTCGAGGGGAGCGACCCGCTCGAGTAAAAAGTAACCCATCTCAAGTATCTCTGTAAAGTATCTCTATCAAGCCAAATGTGGCTCATGCAGGCTATGATCCACGATCAAATAGATCGGTAACTCCAAGCTCAAAACACAACTCAGTCGGAAAAAGAACCTCGACTCAAACAGCTAAGTCGGAGAACCCTCAATGACTCAATCTGATAATGCACGACCATGGCTGAGTCGGGAAACCTCCCCGACTCGATCTGCCAGAACCCCAAGATCCTCAAAGCTAAGTGGGAGAACCATCTCCACCACTAAATCAGAGAAACAACCTCTAAATCACACTCTACCAACTCATAGCACAAAGTCGCATCCACTGCGAACAACTGCCTCTACAGGCCAACATCGCATCCACTGACCCGAAGAAGGGTCCGGGAACCCCGAAAGACTAGAACCTACAATCCAAATCAAACAAGAACAGGCTCTAGGCATAGCCTCTCGTTGTTCTCGTCCCAAGAAGAAGGCAGACCTTAGAACCCAGACCACTCGAATCATCTCGGGTGGTTAATTTATAGGAAAAAGGTGACATTTCTTACTGAAGCCATCTGATCTGTAAGAAATCCATATTTAATGATTTTTAGTTCTTTTTAGGAAAACAGTTGAAACCAAGTTTTATATCCAAGCCTCGAAGGGCTAATGCCTTCGTCCAATCAAACATGAACCGACTCCGGCGACCCTACGATGCTTGGAAGAAACCATTTGGTTGATAAAAATCATATGTGTGTCCAAAAAGGTTCTGGGTTTAAGGTCCTGCTAACACTGATCTACCGCTGCCACTAGCACAGTGGCGACAGATAAAACAAGAAAAATAAAACATCTCGGGACCGCCGTCTACCCAACGGCTCCCGCTACAGATGAACAACCAACTACATCTACCAGACTCCACTCTGCTCCCAAGCACGAGTGTAACATGCATCCCACACTAAAAGATAACTCCTGACCACTCGGCCCACTACCCGGGCGAGGAAGAACACTATGTCCAGGAAAGTAGAAGTGTGGATGTCTAAAGCAGAAATAACCCTAGCCCAAGTGAGGGTTTTCTACTAGTCTGGTTACACATGCAACATATGACGGGGTGCTAGGTCAAGTTCCAATAACTATAATTTACAGATGGTAGAAAGCAAGGAGATGACAATACCATCAGATAATACAAGGAATAGCAATTCCTACATTCTAACATGCTGCACAAGCATTTCACTATCATGCATAGTCCTACTATAGCAGATTTAAAGCACAGTCCGTCAATCTTGGAGACAAGGCCACCCACCTGAAAATGCTAACTGTCCGGAGTCGTACAGCTGAGAAAGTCCAGAAACAGATATCTCTACACACCCACCAATCCAACAATACGGGAACAGTGATCAATACCTCCTGGGTACAAAAACACAACCCAAAGTTACACTTAATTCCATAAAATCCAAGCATCACAAATCTGCTGGGAACAGTCCCCTTAATGCGAAATTTTCACCTGTAAAACGAACTCCAAAAATTCCAATAAAAATATCACAGCGAGCGTCTCGTCGAGACCTTCGAAACGGGTACCTGCACGCCCAAATCCGAGCCCCGTAGGCCGAGTTAAAAATTCCACAGTACAGGTGCGCAAACACTCACAACCACACAACTGTAAACTCAAACACAGATAAAAGGGGAATAGTATACCTTCGGGAAAGCCTCAGAAAAATCCCGGAAAAATACAATGATAATCCTTGCGACGAGTAGATCCAAAAAGTGTATAGGCTCGTCTCGATCCGACACTCGGGTGCGGAGATAAAATTCCGGCAAGGGGCCGCTGTCCGAAAACTCCACTAGAAAACAGCGGCTTAGAAATGCCTCGAAAACCGTGTCATAAACTCTGAATCCAGCAAGATGATCAACACGAAAGTCGAAGACGTACCTCTCGTGATTCCAACGCCGCAGAAATCGTCCAAAAATACTGACGGAGTAGCTCTGTAGACCTCTTAGATCAAACTGTGACGATAACGGGCCTCCGATGAAAAATCGCCACACTGCGCTCCGATGCCGAAGTCGTCGACGCCGCGGCTTCCAAAAAATCCGGGCCTCTGCCAGAAGATGCGCAAGATGAAGATCTCCAACTTTGCTAAAGGGGCCATGGGCAGGGGAGCTCGGGAAAGGGGGCAAAACTCCCCCACAAGACAGCTATTTATAGGCCCAGCCCGAAAAAACCGAATTTTGGACTTTTGGCCCAAAGTTTCGGGCGCTTGGCACTTCCGGGCTGCTACAGTAACGGGCCGGGCCCGTTACTGTTCACGCCCGAAAGCCCCTAGGCCCGCCACGCGTCCACCGACACTCCCCGCGCCCGGCGTACGCGCGCCCGCGAATCGCGGAGCGACATGTGGCCGACACGTGGGCGTGGGGTGGCTGCGCCCGGCCAATCGCGGGGCGCCACGTGGCGCCCCCACGTTGCCTCCCAACCGCCCCGCCGTACGGCCACCTGCTCCAGCCGCAGCGTGGACCGCGCGCACCAGGACCCGCCAACCACGCTCGGCCACGTGTCCGCACCCGGTGCACCGTGCACCCGCGCCTCTTCTGTGGACCGCGCCCGCTGCGCCGGCCAACCAGAAGGCGCCACGCGTCCTCCGCCCGGTGCACGACCTCCGCGGTGGACCGCGCGCCTCCGCCGCCGCCAACCGCCGCGCTCCGCCGCCCGCCGCCGCCGCCGGCGCCCCTCCGGCGGCCGGAACAGTACCAAAATCCTCGAAATGCGTGTTTTCGCTTCCGGACTCCGAAAAATACAAGTAAATAGTCCATCTTGACCGTTTTCGCGCGCTGAATCCAAATCCGAAGTCCGATTTGCCAAATTCCTCTTCTAAAATTTGCCGAAAATTCCCGGAGAAGTGTTCTTTACTCAAATTTCGCGCTGAGTCCAATTTTACTAACCATTTCGCGTGAAACCACATCAAAACATCCAACGGGGTCCTCCGATCACTCACGTGATCCATTACACACCCGAAGTCCATCACTTGAGTCCAAATTGGTGCAGAAACACCGCCGACAGGCCACACAGGCCTCCAGAAGCTGCTAATCGCACTGTAGAAGCCCTGCGGAGATCTGGGTCACCACAGGTTTTGTCCCGTCGCTGGTGACAACCCCCTTGGGTGTGACAAGCCGGAGGTTGGTGGTGGCAAGAGGAGACCAGGGGAGGTTGGTGGGAAGATTCTTGCGGGGGGTGAGGGAACCTCTCGCTCTGCGGCCCTTAGGGGGGGAGGTCTTATAAAGACACTCTCCTCCTGCCGGGTAAACAAGTCGGTGCGCTTCAATCGTCGAGTAGGAAAGTGCAAGGTCTTTCTTCTGTAAGGGCGCCTGTGCTCCCTTCGGTGAAGCGGTCGAGGAGGCTCTGCTGTTTCAGGTGCCTTGCACCAGATCACTGGGTTCGAGAGTGTAGAGACCCGGTGAGGTGCATTCGGTGTTGACGGACCGGCCACTTTGCGCGCGACTGCCCAGGGTTGGCGAGGAGCAAGATGCAGGGAGCGTTTAGATTCAGACCGCGCTCGGCGAAAGTATTCATACCTCTGTCGGAGGGTTACTACTCCCGACAGTTGCAAGGGAGGAGGGCGGTGCTAGCAACGCCCATGGGTAACGCCAATCTTGGGCACTACCCGTAGGGGTTGATCGCAAACGACCTCGCGGAGCGCTTCGGAGGGTTTTCTAACGACTTTCTCGTGACGAAGTTTCACGAACGGGACTTCGTGATCTTCCTTCCTCAGTGGGCGCAACCGGAGGCGCTAATCCGCAGGGAAGGTCTCCGTCTCGGGCATTGCCGCCTCCGTTGTTTTGCTTGGAACCCCTTCAGAGATGCGGTCAGATCACGGTTAACCTACAAGGTATGGATTAAGCTTGCTAACCTACCTTTCGAGTGCTGGACCGAGTGTCGTGTGTCGGCGATTGTCAGCGGTTTCGAGAGGTATCTTCGCTGTGACGATGCCAGCCGGAACATCTTGGAGTTCAACTCGTTTAAGTGTCAGGTGGCGGTTGATGATCCGGCCGACATCCCGGAGAATTTATTCCTTACCTTGGGTGATTTCATTATCAATATCGGTGTGACCATTGTCAGTACCGCCCCTTTCGGCGGTGATGACAGGGGCATTCCCTTCGCGGGGGGTGACCCAAATGAGGGGGGCGGCCAATCGGATCCATCGGGGAGGCAGCTAGCGAGGTGGGTCGACAGGGCGGAGGATGCGGCAGAAGCCAGTGTCGGCGGAGCGGGTGCGGACACCTTAGTAACTCGTGGGATTCTTCGGAAATCCGTGATCGCCGGCGGAGGGTTGGTATGCCGGATGAGGTGTCCGGAGCCTCGTTGGGGCCTCCCGGCAATCGGCGGAGTTTCGACGCGAATCTCGAGAGGTCTGGTGATGGCCGGGGGAATCGCATCGTGGATCGTGGGGGGTCAACGGGGGACGTCATCTTGCCCCGCGGCAACGGTCTCAACAGGGAGGATTCGGCGGGCAAGTCGGAGCCTCAGGGTGGCCTCGGGATGGGGGGAGGGTCTGTTTCTGGCAAGTGTTCGATTCTGGGGTCGGGTGGTGGTGGGGTGGACATCGGGGTTGATGGAGGGCTTCTCGGGAAGGGCCTTCCCATTGCTGGTTCTGCGCCTGTGCCGACGCCTGCTGGCAGTCACTGTGCCCAGACGAAGGGTTTGGCTGCCTGGGGAGGCGCCTCGAGGTGGGCTTTCAAGGATTTGGGTGGGTATCGGGTTGAGTGCAGGGATGTGGAGCGGGAGGGTGTTGGTGCTTTGGGGCGGCTTCCGAGGTGTGGGGGCCTCTCGAGGGTGCCAGGGCGGAAGGTGGTGACGCAGGGGGTTTAGAAGTTGGGCGGTGGGGTCTGAAGGGCATTGGGCTTAGTCGGGCTGGGCCCCAGGTGCTGGAGGTTCGGGTGGGCAACAGAGCCTTTGGTCTGTTGGTGGACGGGCCGTGGGCTGTGCTCTGTTCCCCTTTTTGGAGCTTGGGCCGGGTGTTGTTCGGGCCCTCCCAACCGGGCCCGGTTCCATCTGGTCGGGAGCTGGTCTATCAGGTTGGGTCGGGGGCTACGGGTGTGGCCCAGCATGGAGAGTTTGCTTTGACGGAGGGGGCGGCGCACCCCCTGCGGAGTGTGGCGGGAGTTACGCTGGCGGAGGCGAAGCCGCCTGGGGCTTTTGAGAAGGCCTTCGTATCCTGGGAGGAGACGACGGCGATCGGGGCTTTCGAGGTGTCCTTCGTGGCTACGGACGGGGCGCCCACGGCCGGGGATGCTGAGGCGGTCTTCGCGGCGTCGGGCCTGACCGTTGTTGGCCGTAGTGTGGTCGTGGGGGCAGCGAGTCTTGATCTGGCTACCTGGGGGGGAGGGGGTTCCGCCGTAGGGGACCCCTACTCGCCTAGGAGGTGTGCGCGTCTTGTGGGCAACAGGAAGGTGGGGGCTCTCGAGAGGGCTATGGCGCGCAAGTCCGCGCAAAGGGAGGGGCGGTCGCGGCGTCTGAAGCAGGTTCCGGCTAAGGAGGGTGCTCGAGGGCTACTTCGTGAGGAGGGCGTCGACACCTACCATGGGGAGCTGGACACAATTAAACGAAAAGGGGCAGAGTGCGGCATCGTGCTCTCAGACGACGATGCCCGCAGCTTCAGCTTTTTCGCGGGGGCAACCGCTACTTCATGCTGAATGTCCAGTTGCGGAGGGGTGGGTGTGGTGTTTCTTTTCGTTATGTTGCAAATATGTAGCTGGAACGTTAGGGGTCTTAACGACCTGAGTAAAAGATGTTTGGTCAAGTCTGTGGTGAATAAATTTAAGAAGGCGGTCCTCTGCTTTCAAGAGTCTAAGGTGGAGTCGGTGTCGCGGGCCTTCCTCCGCTCGTTCGCTGGTTCGTCCGTTGACAAGTGTCATTTCGTCAAGTCTGTCGGAGCGTCAGGGGGTATTGTCACGTGTTGGAGCTCCAAAGTCTTCACGTGTTCAGCTGTGTGTTGGGTCGTATATAATACGGATCTAAATAGGGGAAGAAACACCTAGAGGGGGGTGAATAGGTGTAAACGTATAAACACTCCAAAAATCGTTGCGATAAAACCCAATGCGGAAAATAAAATAACACGCAAGATTTTTACGTGGAAAACTCCATCACCGGAGTAAAAAACCACTGGACCGATAACACGGCAGAAATCCACTAGAATTAAAACACGTACAAGGTGATTTACCGTACACACTTACGACTCAACCTTTTCCATACGCTCCTAGAGGATCTTCTCCGCTCGCTCCAGACGCTTCTCGAATCCACGATCTGCGCCCAACGCCGAATCCACGGCGTCCAACGTCGAATCCACGACGTCCGACCGAATCCACGGTCTTCACCCAATAGCACCGTTCGAATCCACGAACGTGCCTCGCTCCGAATCCACGAGAGCGATTGAACCTTGAATCCACAAGGACACGCGAATCCACGCGCCGATTTTTGGGGAAAATCGTTGTTTTTGGGTGGTGATGATCCGCCGAATACTTAGATCAAAGATAGATCGGAAATACCATCTAAGTATTCATTAGTTTGATTCAACTCAAGATGTGAGTATGAAAACCTAGAATCAAACTAATCAATATAGATGAAGAAACATAGAGTATTCTCTAATGATTTCCTTTCTTCTCTATATGTGGATCTATAGCCGTATAAGATGATACAAGAAAATGACGGCTATGTGGATTCACCCTAGAAAGAAAGACATAGGGTGTATTTATAGGTTAGAAACCCTAGGAAGGAGATAAGAATCAAAAACCAACCATTTCTGGATATTTACGGACGGCGATCCGGATCGTGATAACTAGGATCCGGATCGTCATAACAAAACAGCCAATTCCAGAAAAACGAAGGTTCGGGATCCGGATCATGTGACTACGATCCGGATCGTTCATACAGTTCACCAAACATCAACGTTCGGGATCCGGATTGCGAAGCAAGATCCGGATCGTTCAAGGTAGATGGTAAACTCAACGTTCGGGATCCGGATCAAGAGACTACGATCCGGATTGCGACGATGTATGAACGAACCACCTTCGGGATCCGGATCGAACAACCTGATCCGGATCCTGAACATGTCCCAAGTCCAGTTTTTGATTTTTATGCAATGAAAGATTCTTCCAAGTGTTTCTACACTACAAGAAGTATTCGGATCACACAAATTCTTTAGTTAAACATACCTGATCCTTTTGAATTCTTCTTACTTGAGATTGAGTTAAATGATCCAACTTTCTTCACCTTCAATCTTCAAGACTTGAGACTTTCACGAAACTACGCCAACTCAAATTCCGTAACAATCTCCCCCTTTGGCGGTTTCGTGACAAAACATAGATCCACTAAAGAAAATTCAAAAAGATATTTTTGTTGCTATCACCATACAACAAAAATTTACAATGGAGATCCAAAATACAATACATGAGTTAAACTCCTAAAACAGACTCTAGACTTAGACATCTGTACTCTCTGCAAAAAGAAATCATTCTTGACAAAAGAAATCGTTAGATACCTCAAGAATTTTGTATCATTCAAAAACCACAAACAGAGATGAAGTTTAAACTCATTTATACTTACCATGACATTTATATTCAGATAGGTAAACAGATCATAGTTAAAAAACACCAACATATCTTCTTTGCACGTAAAAACCAAATGTCATGAACATGTTTGTGACAAATTTATATATATATAGATATGTAATTGATCAGAGTTAAGAACCAACATATCTTCTATGCAATATGTAATTGATCAGAGTTAAGAACCAACATATCTTCTATGCAATCAAAAACCAAGTGTCACAAACTTGTTAGTGAACATCAACTTGTTAGTTATATTACATGCCCAAATAGTTAGCAAATAGTTAGTCGAGGCATGCATTCATATAGCTGAAAAACCTCAAGTTGAAGTTGAGATCATACTTACCTTGATGTATACAAAATCTTCATCATCAAGATTTTCACAATCAAGATTTTCAAGTTCCCTTACCTTGATGTCCATGCACATCATCATCATTGTTCAAAGTTCTCAACAACTCTCTCCCCCTTTTTGTCACAAAACAAAGCCAAAATCACAAAGATTAAGGAGAGTTAAATAGAACAAAATAAAGAAATTCCTGAGAACTAAACAAAAACTTAAAAACCTGCAAAAGAAGGATTAGAGAAAAGAAGAAAAACTTTATGCAGAGTCGTCGGAGCTGATACACCCAAGCTTCTGAAACATTTTCTTGATCCGTTTGTTTATAGAAGCTTGTTCCTTCTTAACTTCTTTGATAACCTCTTTCATTTCAGCGACATCAGTAGCCATGCGCTCTTGCTCGTTTGAGAGTCGCTGTTGTTCCTTATAGATTGAACTCACTGACGCATCATCATCAGAAGTAGATGGAGGTGCTTGCTGTGATGGTGGAACAGGAGGAGTTTCTGCCGGTGCAGAGGTTGTCGCTCGTTGTTGTTGTGCTCGTTGCCGGTGAGGAGGTATTATGGGTTCATCTGGCTTCGTCGAGAGAGACTTCACAATTGTCGTCTCATTAATGGTGCCCAAACTGTATAGGTATGAGCTCGCGCTAGTATCAACTTTAAACTTTCTAAGGATGCGCATGATAATCATTGGATAGGGTAGTCTCTCTGAGGGGTGAGAGTGTTCCACATATCGCGCCATCCTTGACCAAATGAGATAAGGAATATTCAAGTTTGCTCCCATCAATGCGGCCGGGTTTCCAAGAAGATAAAGGTATAACATTCTGTCCCATCGAAGAACCTTCGTATTCATGTTGGGAAGAATGTTGTAGCAGACAATGAAGTTTATGTACCTATACTCTGGTCGAAGCTCTTTAGAGAAGACAGAATTTCCGGTCGACCGAGTATTTGGAAGACAAATTCCATTAACTACAACTCTCCAGGAGTTGTCGTTGAAGCTTTGAGTTTTTAGGTAATGGAGTCCATCAGCTCTGGCTGCCATACCTAGCACAACTCCAATCAGCTGGGGTGTGACTTTGATTTTGATATTTTTAACCAAAGTGTAAAATTCTCGACGTCCATCCTCGTGATCAATCAGACTTGCAGCGTTCTGGTAAAAAATTCGAACTGAATGTGGACAGTACCCAGTAGTCTCAGGGAAGTTGCAAATTTGAGCAAGACCAACTTGGTCAAACAAAGTCCCAAAAGCTGCAGATCGTTCCTTCATTGGTTTGACATTGACATGTCTCTCGCCAATGCATTCCCTCTTCTCAAAATCCTTGATTCTGTCGGAGCTGATGAAGTCTTGTGGAGGAGGCTGCCTAGCAACTGGTTCCTCAATGGTAATGCCCTGAGCACTGCCTCTTTTTCTTGCACCAGTTTTTCTTTTTGTTCCAACTGGACTTGGTTCCATTGGTGCTTTCCCTTTTTCAGCAGCAGTAGGTTTTGAAGCTTCAGCAGTTGCTTTCCCTTTGGAGACAATGGGAGCAGCTTGCTCAATTTCGATGTTATCCCAGTCAATCGACTCTGTCTCTGATTCAGTGTCGGAATCAACCTTAGTCTTCTTTGCTTTCTTAGCCTTCTTAGGCTTAGCAGTATCCTTGACATGTACCATGGCAGCAAGTAGGAAAATAATCCAAGTGATCACCATTTTGAGTGCTAGTGAAAAATGTATCCTGTGAAGACGAACTCAAGAACACATGAAAAATTGTTAATTTTCAAAAATTGAAAAATTATACCCAAACAATCATAATCATGTAGAGAAGCCAAGAATCAAATTAGTTTTGCAAAAGGACTTTTAAAAATAGATCAATTGCATAATTTTCGAAAATCCTTATTATATGCCCTAAAACCGAAATTTTAGAAATCGAAGCCTAAAAATCCGTTAATCAGGAGAAAACCGAGCATATAATCAAAACTAATCTACCCAGAGTTCTTATTTCAAAAGAAATTTGATCAAAAACCATCCACAAACAAAGTTGATCCAAGAAATTCGTGCGTTTGAGGAGGAAAAGAGAAAAACGGTGAAAAACCGAGATTTTGATCAATAAAACTTACTTGGAATTGAAGAACTTGAGTTTGAAAGCTTCCAAGAAGGATGAAATCTAGAGAGAAGCGCTCTGGAAACTTTTGAACAAAAGATTGGAGTAAAAGAAATCAAAACCCTTTTGTTCTTTATAAAAACCTAGCCGCGATCCGGATCCTCCCGAGCTTGCGATCCGGATCGGCTACCCGCAGTGAGAAAACTGCGTTCGGGATCCGGATCGGCAGGTCCAATCCGGATCGTCAGCCCGCAGGAGAAAACCTGCGTTCGGGATCCGGATCACCTTGCCCGATCCGGATCGGCCCCAACCTTTTCTTTAGAAAAATTTCAGAGAAATTCAAGAAAAACCAGAAAAAGATTGTAAGCACAAATGTGTATCAACTTTAAACAAAAATCATCGTTTCATACAACAAGAATTAGATTATGCCAAATCTATCAATAATATCCAAAAATGAAACGAAAATTTACAAGAATTAAATCACTTAAAGTTGAACACCTTCAATCACATCTAACTTGATCTTATGAGTAATGCCTTTATCAAATCATCAATTCAGTAAAGAAAATGAAATACAAAGATCAATAGATGTTTGAGATCCCAAATATGGTAGATAATATTTCTAGACAATCTGTTGAAGAGAGTGGCTCTTTGAGCATCTTTCTTTAAGATCCCACCTTATACCAACCTTGAAATTTGACAGAGTCAAGTATTTCAATATGCATTTTACTTAATCAAAAATTTGAACAACCATGCTTGGTATACATGTGGTAGCTGCACACAATACTCGGACGACCGAGGTGGTAGCTCTTTCCTCCATGTGGTGGTAGTTTTCACACTCCTCATTGGGATGTAACTCTTTCCACATCTTTTGAGTATTTTACATTATCTTTGACTCCCCCTCAATTGGCTATCAATTATTTAAGATATAAAGTATTCAACCAAAAATTGATCTCGATTTCATACTCGACTAAACAGTCAAATAAGATAATGACTATACCAAGAGATCATTGAGAGAGAAATTGACTTTGATCACTTTAGAAGATGATTTAATTAACATAAATGATCATTGCAACAGTGAAATATTATGATGGCAAAAGCATAATAAATTTCTAAATGTGTGAACAGATGCAATTAAAGTCAATTATGATCTATGCTCAATTAATGTCCTATGTACAAACATAGATAATGAACAAAACAAAAACAAATACAAAACCTATCCTAAGCAAAGATTTCAAAAAGAAGATTATTTCAAGGAAAGCATCCCAATTGCTTTTCGTAAATGAATAAAACGTTTTTGATCCAAAGGTTTTGTTAAAATGTCAGCTAATTGATCCTCAGTTGAAATATATGAAAGTTGAAGAGTATTTGATTCAACTAGCTCTCTAAGAAAATGATATCTAAGTTCAATATGTTTTGTTCTAGAGTGCAACACAGGGTTTTTAGAAATGTTAATTGCACTTGTGTTGTCACAAAGAATTGTTACCGAAGATGCTGAAATGCGGAAGTCGCTCAGTACGCTTTTCATCCAAATGAGTTGAGTTGAGCAACTTCCAGCTGAAATGTATTCCGCTTCGGCAGTCGAGAGTGCTATGCAATTCTGCTTTTTACTGTGCCATGCAACAAGGCAATGGCCAAGATAGAAGCATGCACCACTCGTGCTTTTCCGATCATCCACTGATCCTGCCCAATCGGCATCTGAGTATCCAACAATGTCCAGACTTGTTCCCATAGGATACCAAATTCCGAAATTAATTGATCCTTTGATGTACCGGATGATCCGTTTCACCGCTTTCAGGTGAACCTCCTTTGGTGCTGATTGATATCTCGCGCAAATCCCAACACTAAAGGATATATCCGGGCGACTAGCCGTGAGGTAAAGTAGACTTCCAATCATACTTCTATACAGTTTCTCGTCTACATTCTCACTATGTGATTCACTTCCAAATCCCTTGTGGCTAGTTCCCATTGGAGTTGGAAAATCTTTACAATTTTCTAGATCAAACTTTTTGACCAACTCCAGTGCATACTTGGATTGACTCAAGTGAATACCTTCATCATTTTGTTTAATTTGCAATCCAAGAAAATAAGACAGTTCGCCCATCATGGACATCTCAAATTCGCTTTCCATGGTCTCCGCGAATTTAGAAGCATCATTATCTTTTGTTGCACCAAATACAATGTCATCGACATAGATTTGTGCTACAATGAAATTATTTTGATAATGCTTCACAAAGAGAGTCCTGTCAGCTCCCCCTCGAGTATAGCCCTTCTCCAAAAGGTGCTTTGTTAACCTTTCGTACCATGCTCGCGGTGCTTGTTTCAGACCGTAAAGAGCCTTTTTCAAACGAAAAACATGGTTAGGTTGTTTATGATCTACAAAACCTTTCGGTTGAGCTACATAAACTTCCTCATTTAAAAACCCATTTAGAAATGCGCTCTTGACGTCCATTTGAAATAATTTGATTTTAAAATGACAAGCAATAGCAAACAATATACGAATGGACTCGAGTCTAGCTACAGGGGCGAAAGTTTCGTCAAAGTCTATACCTTCTACTTGAGAGTAGCCTTGAGCAACTAGTCGTGCCTTGTTCCTGATGATAGTACCATCTTCATCTTTCTTGTTCTTGAAGATCCATTTGGTACCTATCACATTATGTTGCTTTGGAGGCTTCGTTAATTCCCAGACTTTGTTTCGCTCAAATTGATGGAGCTCTTCCTGCATTGCTTTAATCCAGTAGTCATCCTGAAGAGCTTCATCTATTGTCTTTGGTTCGATTAAAGATACGTAGCAAGCAAGTCCGCAAACCAACTGCCTTCGAGTTCTAACTCCTTCTTGTGGATCTCCAATGATGTTCGATTCCGGATGATCCTTGGAGATTCGTAGCGTTTGTTGAAACGGAGTACTCGGAGGTACACGAGATGATTCCTGCACATCAGATAAACTAGAAGAACCATTAGATGCATCATTAATATTGGAAGTATTATTATGAGAAGATGCACTAGCAGGAGAATCATCATCTAGAGAGATATCGAGGGTAGATTTTTCAGATTCAAAATGAGAAGCTTCATCTACTTTAACATTTATAGATTCTACGATCGTCTTAGATTCAATGTTAAATACTCGATATGCTCTGCTATTCGTAGAATAACCCAAAAAGATCCCTTCATCACTTCGAGAGTCGAACTTTCCAAGATTTTCACGGTCACGTAAGATGTAACATCGACTCCCAAAGATACGAAAGTACTTGATATCCGGTTTTCTACTAAACCACAGCTCATATGGTGTATTCAAGGTTCCTGGGCGCAAATACACTCTGTTAATGACATAGACAGCGGTGTTCACAGCTTCAGCCCAAAAATGTAGCGGTAATTTCCGGCTATGAAGCATCACACGCGCCATCTCTTGAACAACCCTGTTTTTGCGCTCAACAACACCATTCTGCTGAGGTGTATGGGGTGCCGAGAATTCATGTTTAATGCCATTTGAAGTACAAAAATCAATGAATTTTGAATTTATGAATTCTCCACCCCTATCACTTCTAACACGAATGATCTTTTCATTCTTTTCAATCATAATACGATGGCAAATCTCATGAAAAGAGTCAAACGTATCAGCTTTCTCTCTCAAAAATGCTACCCATGAAAACCGAGAGAAATCATCAACCAATAAAAAGATGTACCATTTACCTCCCAAGGATGGTTGACGGGTCGGCCCCATTAAGTCCATGTGCAAAAGTTCCAAGGGCCGTTTTGTACCAACGTGGTTCAAGTTTTTGTGTGCAGTCCTAGACTGTTTACCCTTTTGGCAACCACCACACACAACATTTTGTTTAAATAAAAGCTTTGGAATCCCCTTGACCACGTCCTTGTTTGAAATTCTAGTAAGTTCCTTAAAATTTAAGTGACCTAGCCTTTCATGCCAAAGAGTTTCATTATTCAAAGCGGCTAAGTTACAATTTTCAGAAAATTTATTAGGAACAACATAACAATTGTTTTCAGATCTAACCCCTTTTAGAAAGAAGACATGGTCCTTATCAGTTACAACGCATTCAACCGATGAAAAGTTAACTGAAAAACCATTGTCGCAAAGTTGACTTATGCTTATGAGGTTAGTCTTAAGGCCATCAACAAATAAGACATTTTTCAAAATCGGGCCATCTGGAATAGCTACCGTCCCTTTTCCAACAATTTTGGAAGATCGACCGTCTCCGAAAACAACGTGTCCTCCGGAGATTTTCTCAAGATTTTGAAAACTATTTTTGTCACCGGTCATGTGACGGGAACACCCGCTATCCAGATACCAAGACGAGCTATCATATGCATGCAAGGAAATATTGGAAACAAGACAAGGGAAAATTTCACCTTTGCGCACCCAAACCTTTTTGGAATGCGTCTGTAATGGTCGTGAAGTTTTGTGCCTAGGTGAAAGCGTCTTGTTAAAACGATTGTTGCTCCTTGATGAAGTCGTCTTGTGCGGTGAACTACCAAGTCTCTTTTCATTTGAAAAGTTTTGCTTTGATTTCCGGAAAGGAGCCTTTTTGGTAGTTGATACAAGAGGTGCTTGAGATGAGCGTTCGACTCCCGTCTTGCAATATCTTCTTATGTGCCCTGAAACACCACAACGAAAACATACCTTATATCTTGACGATCCCAAAGAGGATGAAGTAGGTTTGTTGTCGTTGTTTGTCTTGAATTCCGGTGTCGGAGGAGGAGATACCGACTGAGGCACAAAAACTGTCCTACTCAAACTTGGACTGTTTCCAGTTTGAGTGTATCCGAGGCCGAACCTATTTGATTGACCAAGACCAAGAAGTCTATCCAACTTACTCCTTCCTGAAGAGAATCGCTGTAAGTCATTCTTGAGTTGGAAAATGGTCTTTGTCATTTCCAGGTTATCCTGTCGAGCCTCGTTGTAGAGCTTTGAAAAGTGATTCGCGTTATCCACCAGATTTGTATGTTCCTTTTCAAGTTGCTCATTGGACTCTTGAAGGGAAGCATTTTCTTTTATCAGGTTTTCCCTTTCCACTTCAAGAGCGTTTGAGAGAGAAGTTGCTCTTTTTGCTTCTTCTTCGAGATCATGCACTCTCCCTCTCAAACTCTTGTTTTGCTTAGCCACTTTCTTTGAGTCCCTCAAAAGTCTGTGGTAGGCTAGAGCAAAATCTTCACCTTCCGAATCATCCGATTCGTTGTCCGTTGCGTTCTTTTCAACAGTGGAGTTGGACAACGAGTCAGATGTATTTGCCATAAAGCACATGAATGGTGAAGATGTGGACGCGTGGAATGCGGTGGAGCTCTTTTCTTCATCACTTGAAGACGACTCATTTGACGTTGAGTTGTCATCCCAAGTGACGACTTGCATCGCCTTCTTCTTTGCCGGATACTTGTTAGGACATTCCGTTGCAATGTGGCCGTAGCCTCGACATTTGAAGCATTGCAGTTGTCCTTCTGAACTTTTCTTATCCTTTGAGAAGTTTTCCTGCTTTCTTGACTTGTGACTTGGAGTACCCTTGCCTTTGTTCCACTTTCCGAAGGATGGAGATTTGCTTGAATTACCCCTTCGAAAGTTGCGGCGAAAATTCCTCGTCAAGAGAGCGAGCTGCTTCTCAAATTCCTCCATAGAAAGGTTCTCGTCATCGTCCGAGGAGGATGTATCCGCGTCTTCTTCCTTAGTTGTTTTCAACGCATAACCTGAAGACTTAGAAGTGGATGCTTTTCCAGAAGAATTGTTAGTATTAAAAGTCATTTCATAAGTTTGTAATGAGCCAACTAATTCTTCTACACGTATTTCGTCCGGGTGTTTAATAGTTTCAATGGCAGTAACCTTTGGGCGAAATCGTTCAGGAAGAGTTCTTAAGATTTTTCTTACAATCTTAAATTCTGGAATCTTCTCTCCCAGATTAGCACATGAGTTTACGATGTCTTGCAATCGTGTATAGTAGTCCGTGAAAGATTCATTTTCTGCCATTAAGATAGAGTCAAACTTGCTCGTAAGCATTTGCAGTTTCTGAATCTTCACGAGGTTAGTTCCCTCATGTGTAACCTGGAGAACATCCCAGATTTCTTTCGCAGTCTCACATGCCGAGACGCGAGAGAATTCAGATTGAGATAAGGCATTAAAAATAGCATTAATTCCCTTGCCATTGTAAGAAGATAACTCAAACTCTTCCTTGGTCCATTTCGACCTAGGTTTTAAGGTGTGAACATCAGAGATAAGTTCAGTTGGATTAGACCATCCTGATTCAATTGAATGCCACACCCTTTCGTCGATGGAAGATAAAAAGGCTTTCATCCGTACTTTCCAGTACGTATAATTTGTTCCATCAAAGAAAGGGGGTCGATTGATGTTTCCACCTTCAACCATTGTTCACAACCCTATTCCCTCTCTGATACCACTTGTTGGGTCGTATATAATACGGATCTAAATAGGGGAAGAAACACCTAGAGGGGGGTGAATAGGTGTAAACGTATAAACACTCCAAAAATCGTTGCGATAAAACCCAATGCGGAAAATAAAATAACACGCAAGATTTTTACGTGGAAAACTCCATCACCGGAGTAAAAAACCACGGGACCGATAACACGGCAGAAATCCACTAGAATTAAAACACGTACAAGGTGATTTACCGTACACACTTACGACTCAACCTTTTCCATACGCTCCTAGAGGATCTTCTCCGCTCGCTCCAGACGCTTCTCGAATCCACGATCTGCGCCCAACGCCGAATCCACGGCGTCCAACGTCGAATCCACGACGTCCGACCGAATCCACGGTCTTCACCCAATAGCACCGTTCGAATCCACGAACGTGCCTCGCTCCGAATCCACGAGAGCGATTGAACCTTGAATCCACAAGGACACGCGAATCCACGCGCCGATTTTTGGGGAAAATCGTTGTTTTTGGGTGGTGATGATCCGCCGAATACTTAGATCAAAGATAGATCGGAAATACCATCTAAGTATTCATTAGTTTGATTCAACTCAAGATGTGAGTATGAAAACCTAGAATCAAACTAATCAATATAGATGAAGAAACATAGAGTATTCTCTAATGATTTCCTTTCTTCTCTATATGTGGATCTATAGCCGTATAAGATGATACAAGAAAATGACGGCTATGTGGATTCACCCTAGAAAGAAAGACATAGGGTGTATTTATAGGTTAGAAACCCTAGGAAGGAGATAAGAATCAAAAACCAACCATTTCTGGATATTTACGGACGGCGATCCGGATCGTGATAACTAGGATCCGGATCGTCATAACAAAACAGCCAATTCCAGAAAAACGAAGGTTCGGGATCCGGATCATGTGACTACGATCCGGATCGTTCATACAGTTCACCAAACATCAACGTTCGGGATCCGGATTGCGAAGCAAGATCCGGATCGTTCAAGGTAGATGGTAAACTCAACGTTCGGGATCCGGATCAAGAGACTACGATCCGGATTGCGACGATGTATGAACGAACCACCTTCGGGATCCGGATCGAACAACCTGATCCGGATCCTGAACATGTCCCAAGTCCAGTTTTTGATTTTTATGCAATGAAAGATTCTTCCAAGTGTTTCTACACTACAAGAAGTATTCGGATCACACAAATTCTTTAGTTAAACATACCTGATCCTTTTGAATTCTTCTTACTTGAGATTGAGTTAAATGATCCAACTTTCTTCACCTTCAATCTTCAAGACTTGAGACTTTCACGAAACTACGCCAACTCAAATTCCGTAACAATGTGCTCGTGCGCAATTACTCCCTTACTGTTCGACTTAAATGCATTAGTACCGGTGTGAGTTTTTTCCTAACTAACGTCTATGGTCCACCTACCTGGGTAGGCAAAGAGGAGTTCTGTCAGGAACTGGTTGGGCTCAAAAGTGATTGTTCAGGTTTGTGGGTGATTTGTGGGGACTTTAACCTTACCAGGAGTGATCACGAAAGAAGAGGTAGGAGGTGGAGCAGGCGGTTGATGTGTATGTTCTCGGACCTCATTAATAAGTTGGAGTTGATCGACCTCCCTATGGGGAATCAAAACTTCACCTGGTCTAATTTGCAACGGGACCCTACACTGGCCCGACTTGACAGATTTCTTATCTCCACTGAATGGGATCAAGTCTTTCCCCTGTCAGCGGTGTCGGCGGTGCCGAGGGTTACGTCGGATCACTCCCCGATCCTTCTCGAGACAGGGGTCAAGGCGTGCAACTGGATGTTTAGGTTCGAGGAGGTGTGGCTTTCACGGGAGGATTTTTGTGAGAGGCTACCTTTTTGGTGGACGGAAATTCCACGTAAGGCAAACGGGGTGCTCTCCTTTAACGCTAAGCTCAGGCATTGCCGCAATAGAATAAAAGAGTGGTGTCAAACCAGTTTCTACAGTATTGCTAGAGCCAAGAAGGAGTGTGTAGATGAGATTCAGCAGCT
Source organism: Tillandsia leiboldiana (assembly GCA_029204045.2). Lineage (NCBI taxonomy): Eukaryota > Viridiplantae > Streptophyta > Magnoliopsida > Poales > Bromeliaceae > Tillandsia > Tillandsia leiboldiana. The sequence continues at coordinate 6,809,403 of CM055069.1, read as the reverse complement.
GGATATCTTGGAAGAACAGTGCGCGCTCTCCTCACAACAGTTCGAGAGGCGCCAGTCCTTGAAAGCGAAGATGATAGGAATCGTGCTTGACGAAGAATCCCTCTGGAAAGTTCGGTCCAGACAGCAATGGCTCAAAAAAGGCGATGGGAACAACAAATTTTTTCATGCGGTGGCAAATGCTAGAAGACGTGTCAATTCTATAAACGCGGTCGTCGAGAACGGCACGACGTTTTACAGAGAAGAGGATAAGAGGGACCTCTTCTACAGGTACTTCGCTGACCTGTTTGCGCCGAATTGTGGCGACACCCCCCGAACAGGGGAGTGGAGTCACCTTTTCGGTAGCAACCCTTTTCCTAGTCCCAATGATCTGTCGGTCCCCTTCACTGAGGAGGAGGTGAGGAAGGCGACTTTCCAATTAGGGAGTGACAAAGCACCAGGTCCGGATGGTTTTAATCTGCGCTTCTACCAAAAATTCTGGGGTACAATCAAGGACGATCTGTTGATCATCTTTCGGGAGCTCTACGAAGGTTCGATTAATACTGGCCCGATGGACTACTCGTACATTTGTCTCATCCCCAAGAAGGCGGGAGCTAAGGCAGCTAAGGATTTTAGGCCTATCAGTCTCATTAACGGGGTGCAGAAGATTATATCTAAGGTGCTGGCGAATAGGCTGGAAAAGAACATGGATGTGGTTATTTCCTCAGGCCAGGCTGCCTTCCTTAAGAACCGATCGATTCTAGATTCGTTTGCTACGGCTAGTGAGGCTCAGAACTGGAGTTTTAAAGGGGAGAAAAATTGTTTGGGGGTCAAAGCAGATTTTGAAAAAGCGTATGATAGAGTGAGCTGGGAGTTCCTTGGAAAGGTGCTTACGTGGCTAGGGGCGGACCGGAAATGGTGCAGCTGGATTGAGCAGTGTACCAGCAATGCCAAGGTTGCGGTCCTGGTCAACGGGGTACCGACCAAATGGATCAAAACACGGAGGGGTCTTCGGCAGGGTGACCCGCTTTCCCCGTACCTTTTCCTGCTGGTGACCGAAGGGTTGGCGAGAATGACGGCTAAGGCGGTCCAGAGCGGGTGGTTTTCAGGCGTGGGACCGACTGCAGATTCCAAGGTGTCCCTTATCCAGTATGCAGATGATACCATTTTTTTCTGTGAGGCGAGGAGTAGGCAGGTCAGAAACCTTCGATTTGTGTGGCAACTCTTTGAGTGGGCCTCCGGGCTGAAGATCAACAGGGATAAGACCGAGGTATTCTACACGGGTACTATTGCCGGTCAGGGAGAGAGGCTCGCAAGGATTCTAGGATGTAAAATCGGGAACCTCCCTTTCCGGTATCTCGGGTTACCTCTTTCAAAAAGGAAGATGAGAAGGGAAGACTGGTGGCACATGGTGGAGAAAATCGAGCAACGTATCGAAGGGTGGCAAGCCAAACTTTTGTCTCAGGGAGGACGCCTAATATTGGTGAATTCGGTACTGTCTAACATACCACTGTACTATCTATTGATGTTCAAAGCACCCAAGTGGGTACTCCGGCGCATCGAAACCTTAAGACGGGCTTTTTTCTGGAAGGGAGGGTCAACAATTAAAGGGGGACAGTGCCGAGTACAGTGGAAGACCGTGTGTAGGAGCAAAAAAGGATGGGGGTCTGGGTGTTCTTGACTTAGAAAGCATGAATATTGCCCTGCTTACCAAATGGTGGTGGAAGCTGATGACGGATCAGAAAAATATGTGGAGACCTTTCATTTTGGGGGCTTATTATACGCGGAGAAGACCACTCAAGGAAGGGGTGTCGTTCCGACCGGCGTCTTGCTGGTGGAGAAATGTTCTTACGACTATGAGTGTCTTCAAATGTGGCATTGAGTACGCTCTAGGAAATGGGCACCTTGCAGATTTCTGGAACGATATCTGGTTTGGAAACACCCCACTCAGAACTGTTTACCCAGACATCTTTGACAAGGTAAGGCTAAAAAACCCCAGGATCAGGGAGTGCTGGGGAGTCAGGGGGTGGAAGTGGCGTAAAATTCTGGCTGGGTACACACCCGAAGCTCCCGATGAAAGGTTGCGCGTTGCTCATCTCAGAGAGGCGTTGTGTCTTATTTCTACTTCGGTCGATCAAGACGAAATCAGATGGAGGTGGGACTCTGCAGGGAGGTTTAGCGTCAAGTCTTTGTATAGCTTTCTTCAAGACGGAGGCATTCATGATGGACGTTTTGTGCAACTCTGGTCGATCAGGGTTCCCCTCAAAGTTAGGATTTTTATTTGGCTTGTCCTCCGGAATAGGGCCCTAACTGTAGATATCCTCTTGAAGAGGGGGTGGAGCGGGGAAGGGAGGTGTAGGTTCTGCTCCGAAGAGGTCGAGACGGCTGCGCATCTTTTCTTGAGATGTCAATTTTCGGGGGATATACTGTCGAGTGTTCTGACATACAAAGGGTTAATTCGGTTGTCTGCGACACCCGCAAGGCTGTGGGAAGAGTACACCGACATTAAGAGCTCACTAGGGAGGAAGGAACTAGCTACGCTTGCGATCAGCTGGTGGGTCTTGTGGCTGGAAAGAAACAGGAGAATTTTCGAAGATAAGAAGCAATCGGGGCGGCGGCTGGTGTCAGAGATTAGGTCCCTCAGGGCAACCTGGACCTCTTTTTGCGCACTGTAATTTGATAGTTTAACCTGGACCTTTTTTTTTTTTTTTTTTTTCGGAGGGTCGAGACCTAGCTGTCTCACTTTGTTGCTAAGTTCATCCACCAATTGAATGAAGCGGTAGCATGCTACCTTATTCTCAAAAAAAAATTTCCCAGAGACTACTTTAAATTAAAATTTCGGTTTTCAAAGTTCATGATTACTACATCACCCACACCTTATAAGAAGTTTCGTCCCCGAAACTTAACTACAACTTGACGTCTCAAATAACTGAGAAAAACACTCGAGCATGTCTGACTCGCGCTCCCAGGCGGCTTCACGTTCCTCGCGATTTTCCCATTGTACTTTGACGTTGGGGGTCGTCCTATTTTTGAGCTTCTTCTCATCATGCGCCAAGATCTCTGATGTACTTCCAGAGCATAGAGATGTGGGATACATTGTGCACACGGGCGAGACTAAGAAGAAGAGCCAGCCGATTAAACCACTGGACCAATGCGCTCAAATATCTAAAAAGGTTCCATTAACTGGTGACTTAGATTGTTTCGAATCTCAAATCGCTTGATTCCTCTAGCTGGTGAGACACCTTCAGCAAGACTTGATCACCAACTTGGAACTCTAAATCACGATGACGCTGGTCCACATAGCTGTTCTGTCTGCTCTATGCGGTCAACAACCGTTGTCTTGCCATTCACACATTGGCTTCAGCTTCCTCAACTAAGTCTGGCCCGATGATTCGGCATTCACCGATGTCGTCCCAATAGATCGGGAACTGACATCGATGCCCGTATAACGCCTCATAAGGAGCCATATCAATACTCGCCTGATAACTGTTGTTATAGGCGAACTCTACCAAAGGAAGATATCGGTACCAGCCATCTCCATAATCCAGTACACACACTTGCAACATATCCTCCAAAGTCTGAATGACTTGCTCAGACTGCCCATTACTCTACGGGTGGAAAGCAGTGCTGAAATTCAGCTTGGTGCCCACAGACTACTGCAAATTCTTCCAAAAATGAGACACAAAGCAAGTGTCCCGATCCAGAGACGATCGACTCCGGCACGCCATGAAACCGGACAATCTCATCAATGTAAAGTTGAGCAAGTCGATCTCTGGACCAAGTCGTGTGGATTGGCAAAAAGTGGGCCGACTTGGTGAGTCGATCCATTATAAACCACATAGCGTCATGGCCTCGCCGGGATTGTGGTTGACCGGTGACCAAATCTATCGTGACTTGCTCCCACTTCCACACAGGCATAGGAAGTGATTGCAGTTTTTTTCCGCCAGTTGCTAATGCTCAGCTTTCACCTGCTAACACACCAAGCACTGAGCAACACGCTTTGCAACATCGGCCCTCATCTTACGCCACCAGAACTGTTGCTTCTTGAATCATGTGAATCACTTCTGCTAATACTCGAGCAATAAAGTTTCCCAATTCGGAGACTAAGTCATGTCATTCCTAGCTCAATCAGATCGTCCCCAATTTCAACCGACGACCACTCTCAAATGTTGATTCTACGGCGAACACTCAAACCAATCTTTGTTGGTTCATCACAATTTCATGGGAGTCTGTAATGTATGCTCGTATACACCGACTTGTCACTTAGCTCACTCAGAGCCATAATGTATCACCGCCCTGTGGTAAAAGAGACATCACGACAAGTGCCAAACCGACAACTTGCTCACTGATCGTAAATACACGGTCCTTAACTGTCAATGCACCTTGCACTGTGCTGCCTGCAATAACACTCGGGTCCACGACTCTGTTTCATCCAAACTACTAAAGATTCTGGTTTATATAGGTACCAAACAGGGTATGCGATATAAAGGGGGTCAACGTACCCCAGCTATGATCTTTCGATTCTTCGACAATATTGTCAAAACACCCTTAACGTTCTTATGAACTACCAGACACATTAGAGATGACATCCAAGTTCATCATACTTTCAACTCTATTGAAATTTCCATATGTGCGTACACAACTTACCTTTCCACATAACATGCCAACTATTCAATCGGGGTTCTATCCAAGTTTATGGGTTCACTCATTTTAGTGAAATAACGAACAGGAACAGACTTTACTCTCTAGAATTTTACTTTTTGGCAATTTCTTCGAAACCCTCGCGAGGTTCAAGGAGTTCTCTGCTTGCTATTCATACTCTCTTGTGGCATTCATATTTCGCCACAAAGACTTAGAACTGAACTTCAGCTTGCCAACCAAGCAAAAAGCTGCCTCAAAGAGTAGAGCTGGTTAATTTCACCTGCTCACTTATACTGCCACGTATAACCGACTCAATCAATCCTTTAACACCACTGATATTTGAAAATTAGGTTTTGCCATCCATAAAAACTTAACAAATTTGGTTTGGACATGTTGTCCAATTCTATAACTTAACCAATATATTCCTATTATTGGATCAATTGCAAGATCTGGGCGAGATCAACGTGGCTGGTGGCCACTGGCTAGGACGGATGTCCACAACAATGACAAAGATAATATGTCCACTACGTACGCAAACTGTCTGAGACTTACCTAAGGTCCAACACGGTCTGAGATATCAACTCTAAAACGGGAAGCCCTGCATTAATTGGCGAAGCGTCTAACCTGCAAAAGATAATATTACAGCTATACATATATCAGAGCGAGGAAAGTAAACAACTGAAATAAAGGATACAACACCAAATAGTACATGTCAGATTTTCACAATACATACGTCACTCAAAAAAAGAAACTCTCAAAAGTAAATATACAATAATCCACTGACAGTACTAAAATCTCCAAAAGAGGGTACCGCTACTCTCCAAGAAGGGGTAGGGATCTAGCTCGCGCCTCCCTTACCTCGGTCAGAAGAAGCGACAACAGCAGGGGTAGGAACTGGAGTAGATGCCTCTGCAACAACACCGCAGCAGGTGTGAGAACAACATTAAACAGTAATTCTCAGTGGGTACCGTCTCCAAGACTACGGTCTGACGACTAAGTTTACTAGAGACATAAGATAACAATGCAGTATAGGTGGTAATAAAAACTGAAAATAACTCTACAGCTACCATTCCTCTATCTATCATGCTCAAAGAATGATTACAGATGATAAAATGCATCTACTCGATATGCTCAGTCAACCCAATCACACTGACTGCCACATAGGGTCCAGTCAAACCTGCGCCAGCCTACTACCACACATCCCCACAGGGACGGGATTTACGTAGGGGGTCCCACTTGGACTGCGTCGACAAATCGCGATAGCAAAGTAACAGGCCCAACTCCGGAGCGGCACTCGAGGGGAGCGACCCCACTGAGGAAGTATCCGCACATCTCTGTCGAGCTCCATACGGCTCATGCAGGCTATAGTCCAAATCCACGATCAACTAGATCGATAATAAACACAATTGGCCACTAATAATATCAGCTGGAAACTCCACGGCTCGGGATCACCGTCTACCCACGGCTCCCTAACTCTAGTACTGATCTGACCTCAGCTACCAGACTCCACTCGGCCCACTGGTACGAGCGCAACATGCACCTTACACTATCCCGACCACTCGGCCAACTGCCCGGGCGATGAGAAACACTATGTCCAGAAAAGCAATAAAAAGTGTGTAGAGATGTCTAAATACAACAACTAGCCCAAGTGAGGGTTTTCAACTAGTCTGGTCTACATCATGCAACATATGGCGGGGTGCTAATTAAGTTTAATAATTCCATCGATAACAAGATACACCAATAATAGCACCTATACTAGCATGTTAAGTCCTATCATACTAGAATTAGAAGGAAGTCCGCAGATTTGGAGAAAAATCCAACCCTCCAGGATGCGCGCGTCAGTCTGGAGTCCAGATAAGCAAAAATTGGACGAGCGCGATCCTCAAGATCCCACGGTTCCAACGCACCAAAAATCACTCAAAAAGTCCTCCCGGTCACGAAGATATGAGCCAAACACTGCAATAAGTCCAGAATCAGCAAAACGACATCATTGTCGCAAATCTGTCCATGAAACAGTAAAATATCACCTGCGAGATGCCCTTGAAAAATTTCAAGAAAAATACATTTACGATCCACACGAGGTGTAGATAGAGATCGAGTCCTTAAACACCCAATTCCGACACCCAGAAGTCGAGAAAATGCAAAATCAATTCTCCGTTGTCCAGAAAATGGCACAAAAAAAGAGGGGTCCAAAGACGCACTATAAAACCTCGTAAAAAGCCAAAATAGAGAGGAAGAGTGAACACATAAATCGAAGGCCTATCTCTCATGGAAATGTCGCCGCAAAAATCGGCGTAAAACTTCAAGAACTCAGCTCGGTGGAACCCGCGCACGAAGCATCGACAGAAAAGATCGGTGTCGGAGAAGCAGCGAAGCTCGCGAAGTCGGGGAGGAAAAATATGAAATGGTGTCGGAAAAATCTCCGGGATGCCAAATATCGAAGAACACTTGAAGATGAATCACCCTATTGAAGAAGAGCTAAGGACGGCTCGGAAAAAGCCCTCAAATGGAAGTAGGCTATTTAAAACCAAAAATCAAAAAAAAAAAAAAAAAAAAAAAAAAAAAAAAAAAAAAAAAACTCAAAAATTGGATTCGGGCCCAACTTTCGGGCGCCCAAAATCCATAATGGCCCACCCGGGGCACGTGTTGCCTATCCAACGGCTCCTGCCCAGTGCCCGAAATCGCCAGATGCCGCCACGTGTCAAGCGGGGTTCATGGCGGGGTGCACGGGCTGCGGTCTGTGCTGGGGCCGCGGTCCGCGCCTGGGCCGCCGGGTCCATGCGCCCGCCAATGGGCGCGCACCACGTGACCTGGCCAATGGGCGCGCAATCAGTGCCTCGACTCCCGCACCTCCGCCCGGCCAATGGGAGCCCGCCATGTGTCCCTACTGCCCCCGTCCACTGGTCCCGGTGCATGCCAAGTAGACCGTGGATCAGCCCACCCGAAAATTCGGTCCGTTAGGCCCATTTGCCTAGAAATAGCCGATTTTTACTGTTTTCGCGTGATGAGTCCATTTTTGGCGTCCGTTTGATGCACAACGGGCTCGGTACACCAATAATAGGTGTTTTCTCACCGCCGACCACCCAGTCAAGTCATAAGGGGATTCCGGGACTCCACATCCTCCCCCACTAAAAGAAAGTTTCGTCCTCGAAACTAAGAAAACAAAAACAGACGTACCTCAGTCCGAAGTCTCAAAGAGGTGGGGATAGGCATCCATCATCGCCGTCTCTAGCTCACAAGTACCCTCTCGCTCCTTGTGATTACTCCACAAAATCTTCACATACGGTATAGTCCGGTTGCACAATTCTCACACCTCTCGAGCCGGAATCTGCAACGAGCGCTCCTCGTATCCAAGGTCCTCACTGATCTCGAGTGGAGTGAAATCGATCAGGTGCAAGGGATCAAAGACATATCTCCTCATAGCCGAGACGTGGAAAACATCATAAACTCCTGCCAATCGCGGTGGAATAGCAACTCTGTAAGCCACTGAGCCAATCCTCTCAAATACCTCAAAGGGTCCAATAAATCGGGGATTGAGCTTCCCACGAACTCCAAATCTCCGGACCCCTTTCGAAGGCGAGACTTTCAAAAAAACATGATCTCCAACTTGGAACTCCAAGTCTCGTCGTCGAGTATCTGCATAGCTCCTCTGTCGACTCTGTGCGGTCTCAAGATGTCGCCGTACTAATCTGACATTTTCCTCTACCTCCTGCAATATATCTGGTCCCAAAGTCCTCCTCTCACCCACGTCACTCCAATACAGGGACGACTGACACCTGCATCCATACAACGCCTCAAATGGAGCCATCTGAATGCTCGCTTGATAACTGTTGTTGTACGCAAACTCAACCAATCCTAGATGTCGATGCCACCCTCCTCCAAAATTCAAGACGCACGCTCTCAGCATATCCTCTAGGGTCAGTATCGTGCGCTCAGACTGTCCATCGGTCTGTGGGTGGAATGTTGTGCTAAACCGGAGCTGTGTCCCTAAAGCCGTTTGTAGACTCTTCCAAAAATACGAGACAAACCTCGAGTCTCTATCTGATACGATCGAGGCGGGTACACCGTGTAACCTCACCACCTCGTCCAGGTACAACTGAGCAAGTCGCTCCAATGTCCAGGTCATCTGTACTGGTAGAAAGTGCGCAGACTTGGTGAGTCTATCCACCACTACCCATACCCCGTTTGTGCCACTCTGTGCCCTCGGCAGTCCCATAACGAAATCCATGGTGACGTGATCCCATTTCCATTCAGGGATTGGGAGACTCTGTAACTTGCCAACTGATACACGATGTTCAGCCTTTACTTGCTAACAAGTTAAGCAATGAGCCACGAATCTCCCAATGTCTCTCTTCATACCACTCCACCAGAAATGTGTCTTGAGTTCCTTATACATCTTAGTCCCGCCAAGATGAATAGTATAAGGTGTATAATGGGCCTCTCTCAAGATCTGCTGTCGAATCTCTGAATCCACAGGCACACAAGCTCGGCCCATGTACCGCAGTACTCCCGAAGCATCTACTGAAAAATCTCCTATCTAATCAATATGGATCTGCTCTCTAATCCTCGTCAAATGGGGGTCCTCACTCTATCCCTCTCTAATCCTGTCAAGCAAAGTGGGCTGCACGACCAAAAACATAAGTCTAGTAGAGACCCCAGGGGACACGACCTCAATCTGCAATCGCCTCATCTGTTCCACAAGTGGTGCCTGCTGTGTAATCATCATACTCAGACTCTACACTGTCCTCCTACTCAAAGTATCTGCCACAACATTGGCCTTGCCGGGGTGATACAGGATACTCACATCATAATCCTTCAGTAACTCCAACCGCCGGCGTTGCCTCAGATTCAGTTCTTTCTGAGTGAACAAATACTTCAAACTTTTATGGTCGGTGTAAACCTCGCAGTGCTCGCCATACAGATAATGCCGCCACAGCTTCAGAGCAAACATGACCGCTGCCAACTCAAGATCATGCGTAGGGTAATTTCTCTCATAGTCCTTCAATTGCCATGAAGCATAGGCAATTACCCTACCATGCTGCATCAGTACACAACCTAGACCGCTGTGAGAAGCGACGCTATAGATCACAAATCCCTCTCTCATGACCAGAAGAGCAAGGATTGGAGCAGTCATCAATCTCTGCTTCAGCTCCTCGAAACTGCTCTGACAAGCATCACTCCAAACAAACTTAATCCCTTTCCTGGTCAGACGTGTGAGGGGAGTGGAAAGCTTCGCAAAGCCCTCCGCAAACCGATGATAGTATCCAGCTAGACCCAGAAAACTCCACACTCGGTGATAGTCGTCGGTCTCGGCCAATCCCGAATAGCATCCACCTTGGTCGGATCTATTGCCACTCCTGAAGCTGAAACTACGTGGCCCAAGAAGGTGACCTCCCGAAACCAAAACTCGCACTTCTTAAGCTTGGCATACAGCTTCTTCTCTCGCAGAAGCTGCAGCACTGTCCTCAAGTGCTCATCATGCTCCGTATCGCTCCGAGAATAAACCAAAATATCATCAATGAAGACTACCACAAACCTGTCCAAGTACGGCTGAAACACACGGTTCATCAAATCTATAAATGCGGTAAGGGCATTAATCAAACCAAACGGCATCACCATGAACTCATAATGCCCATACCATGTCCTGAATGCCATCTTGGAGATGTCCTCGGCCCTCACTCTCCGTTGGCGGTAACCGGACTACAGGTCTACCTTGGAGAACACACTGGCTCCCTATAGCTGATCGAAGAGGTCGTCGATGCGCGGCAGGGGATACTTATTCTTGACGGTCACTTTATTCAATTCTCTATAATCAACACAAAGTCTAAGCAACCCATCCTTCTTCTTCACGAACAACACCGGTGCTCCTCAAGGCGAAACGCTAGGCCTCACAAACCCTCTATCTATCAGATCCTGTAACTGCGCCTTCAGCACCCTCAACTCTGCAGGCACCATCCTATAAGGTGCCTTCTAGATTGGTGTGGTCCCCGGAACCACGTCAATCACAAACTCTATCTCCCTATCTGGTGGCATCGAAGTCAGCTCAGGGGGAAACACGTCCGAAAACTCGCGGATAATAGGGATATCCTCGAGTTCTAGTGCCGCCGTAGGCACATCTACAACAATCGCCAAGAAAGCGATGCAGCCTCTACTCATCATCTGCCTGGCCCTCGCCGAAGAAATCATCGCTGCGAACAGCGTACTTTGACAGTCTCTAAAAACAAACTCCTCCTTCCCGGACTCTCAAAAAGTCACGATCCTCTATCTACAATCTACAGTAGCACAATACCACGACAACCAATCTATACCCAGAACAACATCAAAATTTTGGAGCTGCCGGAAGACGAGCAAGTCTGTCGGCATGATCCAAGATCCTAAATGTATTGGACAAGCTGTACAGCACTCCTCTGCATGCATGATATGATCTGGAATCTGAACCTCTAATGCATGTGACAATGATCCTATCTCTATTCCATGAAGAGATGCAAATGATCTACTAATAAAAGAGTGGGAAGCGTCGGTATCAAAAAGTGCTATGGCGCGAGCAGCTGAAATCAAAATAATACCTGCGACGACATGGTCTGCCGCTGTAGCATCCTCTACCTGTGCTGCGTATACTCGCCCACTCGGCGCTGGCGGCCGTCGCTCTGGCTGTCTCAAGGAGGAAGCTCGATCCGGCATGCTATAAGTCGAGAGTGGTCCGGCCATCTGAAGTGGTACAGGGGGAACCGAAGCTGTCGATGGTGCCGGGGGTCCTGCTCGAGGGCAAGCGGATTGGAAGTGCCCGGTCTGACCGCAGTGGTAGCACAAGCCCTGTCCCTGACTGCACTGTCGCGACAAATGCGGTCCTCCACAAATGACATATCTGTCCGGCCGCCGCTGTTGCTGGGGCTGCTGCTGTGGTGGCTGTCGCCGCTGCTGCTGCTGACGGGATCCACCAGATCTGTGGCACCCTTGAAACCCACAACCCTGAGGGTGGAATCGTGGAGGTCTCGGAGGCCCCTGACGGCTCGTCTGTCCCCCGTTAACCGATGCTGGGTGCTTCGCCCCTGAGATCTCTGTGGGGGGAAGGGTCCTCTCCACCATAACTACCTCCCCGCGCTCCACATAAAGCGCCTGCTCCATCGAGGCGTCCAAAGTTTGTAGCCTGAGTGACCGAACAAACTGGTAAATATTCCTTCGCAGTCCCCGCTCGAACATATAAGACTGGTGTGCCTCATCCCTGGCCGAATGTGGTACACTGTTCGGTAGCCGATTGAAATCCACAATGTACTTCTGCACCGAACGACCTCCCTGCTGGAGGTTCTTCAGATCCTCCTCCAGCTTCTGTCTAACACTCTTGGGGAAGAAGGCTCTAAGAAGAAGACTACGGAACGCCGCCCACGTAAGCAACTGTGTCCCAGGCGGACAGTCAGGTGGCACTCGGCGCCACCAAGCCTTGGCGTTGTGCTTTAAAAAGTTTGTCGCCAAAAGAACTTGGAACCGCTCCTCAATGAAAAGGCTCTCAAAAAGTCACTCCATAACCGTGATCCAAGACTCTGCCTCCCACGGCTCCAAACTCTGCTGAGAGAAATAAGGCGGGTCAAGCTGGCGAAACTTCATCAAGCGGTCCACGACCTCCCTCTGCTCCTCCGAAGATAACTGTCCTCCCGGTCACGGTGCCTCTCCACTATTGGTCAGCCCAGACTGGGCCAATGGCACTGCTGGTACTACTAGGGGTATCGCTGCATAGGAAGAAGGAACTAGTGAACTCTCAGGTGGCGCTACAACTAGCTGCGCTCTCTGCTCCAACAGGCACATCATCCGGTCGATGGCCTCCTCCTGGCGTCGGGAAGCCTCCTCTTGACGTCGAACAGCCTCTGACATCTGTGCCACCTAGGCCGGTAACTCCGGAACCTCTCCCTCACGGTCCTGCCCTGACTCCTCCCGCTCAGGCTCATCGGAGGATGAAGGCCGAGAACGCGTCAGCATCCTGCGTCGTGGAGGCATCGTGCACACCTGTGACAAAATGAAGAAGATCAAAACCCAAACATCACTCGACCCAATCTAGCGAAAGTCTAAGACATGTCTCCCTTTCTGTAGCACTATGATGTCTACAGCCAACATAGCCGCTCACTAGAAAAAGACATGTCAATCACTTATCCCATCCCTTGGGAGAGTTATAAAACTCAATCAGGACTTTCGCTAAAAATCACAGCTCTCACGTGAGTCATCCTTGGGTCCAACCACAAGCCTAGGAATTTTAAGTCCACAATATCCAACATCCTAGGCTCTGATACCACTCTAATCTGTCACCACTCTAATCTGTCACACCCCGAGGTCGAAACTGCGACCCGGGCTCGCCAACATATCCGTCGCCCATACGGGAAGCCCCGCATAGGCGAAGCGTCTAACATACGAAAGATAATACTACAACTATACAGATATCAGAGCTAGGAAAGTAAACTACTGAAATAAAGGATACACTCAAAAAAAGAAACTCTCAAAAGTGAATATACAATAATCCACTGACAGTACTAAAATCTCTAAAAGAGGGTACCGCTACTCTCCAAGAAGGGGCATGGATCTAGCTCGCGACTCCCTTACCTCGGCCAGAAGAAGCGGCAACAGCAGGGGTAGGAACTAGAGTAGATTCCTCTGCAACAACACCGCATCGGGTGTGAGAACTATATCAAACAGTAGTTCTCAGTGGGTATCGTCTACAAGACTACGGCCTGTCCACTAAGTCTACTAGAGGCATAAGATAACAATGCAGTATAGGTGGTAATAAAAACTGAAAATAACTCTACAACTACCATGCCTCTATCTATCATGCTCAAAATATGATACAGATGATAAAATACATCTACTCGATATGTTCAGTCAACCCAATCACACTAACTGCCACATAGGGTCCAGTCAAATCTGCGCCAGCCTACTACCACACTTCCCCACAGGGACGGGATTTACGTAGGTGGTCCTACTCGGACTGCGTCGACAAGTCGCGATAGTAAAGTAACAGGCCCAGCTCCGGAGCGACACTCGAGGGGAGCGACCCCACCGAGGAAGTATCCGTGCATCTCTGTCGAGCTCCATACGGCTCATACAGGCTATAGTCCAAATCCACGATCAACCAGATCGATAATAACCACAATTGGCCACTAATAATATCAGTCGGAAACTCCACGGCTCGGGATCACCGTCTACCCACGGCTCCCTAACTCTAGTACTGATCTGACCTCAGCTACCAGACTCCACTCGGCCCCCTATCACGAGCGCAACATGCACCCTACACTATCCCGACCACTCGGCCCACTGCCCGGACGAGAAGAAACACTATGTCCAGAAAAGCAATAAAAAGTGTGTAGGGATGTCTAAATACAACAACTAGCCCAAGTGGGAGTTTTCTACTAGTCTGGTCAACATCATGCAACATATGACGACGTGCTAGTTAAGTTCCATAATTCCATCGATAACAAGATACACCAATAATAGCACGTATATTAGCACCCTGAGTCCTATCATACTAGAATTAGAAAAAAGTCCGCAGATTTGGAGAAAAATCCAACCCACCTGGATGCGCGCATCGCTCTGGAGTCCAGATAAGCTGAAACTAGACGAGCGCAATCCTCAGGTTCCCACGGTTCCATCGCACCAAAAATCACTCAAAAAGTCCTCCCGGTCACCGAGATATGTGCCAAACACTGCAATAAGTCCAGGATCAGCAAAACGACATCATTGTCGCAAATCTGTCCACGAAACAGTAAAATATCACCTATGATATGCCCTCCAAAAATTCTAAGAAAAATACATCTATGATCCTCGCGAAGTGTAGATAGGGATCGAGTCCTGAAACACCCAATTTCGACACGCAGAAATCGAGAAAATGCAAAATCAATCCTCCGCTGTCTAGAAATGCCACAGAAAAAGAGGGGTCCAAAGACGTGCTGTAAAACCTCGTAAAATGCCAAAATGGAGAGGAAGGTGAACATGGAAATTGAAGGCCTACCTCTCATGGAAACGTCGCCATAAAAATCTGTGAAAAACTGTAAGAACTTAGCTCGGGGGAACCCGCGGACGAAGCGTTGACGGAAAAAATCGGTGTCGGAGAAGCGTCGAAGCTTGCGAAGTCGGGGAGGAAAAATATGAAATGGTGTCGGAAAAATCTCCGGAATGCCAAATATCGAAGAACACTCGAAGACGAATCATCTTGTCGAAGAAGAGCTCAACAAGGCTCGAAAAAAGCCCTCAAATGAAGGCTAGAATGGGCTATTTAAAGCCAAAAATCAGAAAAAAACTCAAAATATGGATTCGGGCCCAACTTTCGGGCGCCTGAAATCCATAATCCCCCGCCCGGGGCACGTGTCGCCCATCCGGTGGCTCCTGCCCAGCGCCAGGAATCGCCATATGCCGCCACGTGTCAAGCGGGGTTCATGGCGGGGTGCACAGGTCGTGGTCCGTGCCGGGGTCGCCGGGTCCATGTGCCCGCCAATGGGCACGCGCCACGTGGCCTGGCGCGGTCCACGGTGCACCGCACCCGACGCAATCAGCGCCTCGACTCCTGTGCCACCGCCCAGCCAATGGGAGCCCACCACGTGTCCCTGCCGCCCCGTCCGCTGGTCCCGGTGCACGCCAAGTGGGCCGTGGACCGGCCATCCGAAAATTCGGCTCGTTAGGCCTATTTGCCTAGAAATAGCCGATTTTTATCGTTTTCGTGCGCTGATTTCGTTTTTGGCATCCGTTTGACTCACAACGGGTTCAGTACACCAATAATAGGTGTTTTCTCACCGCCGACCATCCAGTCAAGTCGCACGGGGATTCCGGGACTCCACAATTTCACTAATGTTGATTTAATATAATATTGTTGTGATTGACGATGCACAAATATTTAAGATTTCACATCACTTTTATATCAATAATACGTTAAAATTTAGTCAGCTAAATTATAATTTGGGACTTGGTTGAAACAGTTCTAAAAGTTCGAAGCAAAAATTATAGTAAATTAATTTTTGCGGACTAAAATGTCGGGTAACTCAAAATTTGAGTACCAAATGTGCAATTTACCTGAAATTTTATTTATTTTTATGAATTTTAAAACTAATATAAATTTTAAGGATAAGTGCTTATATATCTCTCAATACTTCTGTAATACCTTATTTATTTCTTTTTTTTTTATATCAAGTATATCCTCATATATTTCTTCATTACTCAAAAAAATTAAACTATATATTTGAAAATGGTAAAAACTAAAAAAAAAAAAATTGACAACAATTGAAGGGTATACTTGAATGGATAAAATAATAATTTTGCAGAGATAACAAGTTGTTCTAAACAATTTACTTAAAAAAAAATTAATTTCAAAAATATATTTAAAAAAATTTAAAAGGCGGGTCTTCGCGCAAGATTAATAAGAAAATTAAAAAATTTTGTGGGTATATAAAATACGGTTAATTATATATATGTTCTTGAAAATATATCGAATAACAAATATATCCCTACAAAATTCAGCTTTTCATATTTGTTCCTTCAAAAATCCAACGCTATTCATATATATCCCTACTGTCTATCTCTGTTAGAAAAATCTAGTTAACCAATACTAGTAAATTTACTTTTTTATTCTTTTTATATTATAACCATATGGCTTTTATAGGAATATATTTATAAAGGTAAAATAAATATTTCACATATATTCTATTAAAGTATAAACGGTAGTAAATCAGAGAGAGATATATATATATGAATAACTTAGAATTTTTAAAAAAATAAATATAAAAAGTTGAAATTTAAAAAAATATATTTATTATTTAATATATTTTTTGAAACCTATATGTAATTAATTCTATAAAGAATGGAAAATATTTTTTTATACACCCTAAAAAATATATATATTTTATATTTTATTTATTAAAAAATAAATAAATTTTATTAATTATATCGAAATGACAGGTCAAAAAAAAAATTAATCCGTAGATAAAATTCATATCATACAATCATTTGGAATGCGAGAGTAGCGCCGTTCATAAGGAATTGTTTCTAAATCTTAGTTTTTGTCAGTGGGACCCAGTAAGTGAGCTGTACATGTCGGTGTCCTGTCGAGACCGTTACTGGTGCGAATTCCAAAGCGGTGATTTTTTCAAAGAGTCAACGCAGTTGCATTGTTACCGTAGTTTCGAACAATCCCAGGGGCAATTTCGTAAACTCACCATACAATCACCATCATTTCTTTTATTTTTTTATTTTTTTATTTTATGTAACATAATATTTTTTCCATTTATTTTTAATCGCGCCCATTCATCACTTCGAGGGTGAATTCATCGTTAGCGTGACGATTTTGCTTCCACTAACATAATAATAATAATTATTATTATTATTAATTTAGTACTTTTACGTTAAATTTATATAACTATCTTATCTAGGTCAGAACAAGAATTAGATTAATTTAAATTTTATTTTATTTTTTTATTTTTATTTGATGTTTTAATTTGTATTTAAGAATGATGAAAATAACGTAATAAATTTAACGAATCAGAATAAATCATATATATATATATATATATATATATATATATATATATATATATATTCAACTCCCTATTTTCTATTCCATATTTTCAGCTAATTAAAATAAATTTAGACAAAAAAATTTTCTATTTTATTTTATTTCTATCTCTTATAAAATTATATCATTCGAAGCTGGAGCTGGATCACTCCAGATACAATTGCACTCGTACAATCGACTTTTAAATAGTATTCACTTAATCGAGCTAATGTAGCAAAGTTGATAAGATACTTCATTGTTACTGAATTTGATTAGATTCATGTGAATAGAAGAAAATTTTAATATCTCTACTTTGTTACCTTGTAAATTAAATTCTGAACACTTGCATGTGATGGGGCCCTATAATTCAATTTAGGTTCAAATCAAACAAGTTGCCCTCACAGTAGGATTATATTAAAATCCACAGCTAGTCCAACTAAAAGGTGCACATGGTCTGGTCCACTTCTTGAGAAGCATATAGAGCTTACCTTCTCCATGCCAATATAGATACATATGAACTTGAATACTAGTAATATATATATAGGGATAATTGTCTGTGTACCCCTGAAATATGAAGAAATATCTGATTTATTCTTCTTATTTTTTTCTTTCCAATATACCCTTCATACGTTCCACCGTTATTAAAAATACCCCTACCGTTTTCCTTTGTTAAGTTAACTAGGGTTAAACTAGAGTTAAATAATAATCGGAGTTGAAAACTATCAGATATACCTATTTTGCCCGGGTTTAGGATTTAGGGTTTAGGGTTTAGGATTTTTTAGGGTTTTAGAGTTTACGGTTTAGGGTTTTAGAGTTTTAGGGTTTAAGGTTTAGGATTTTTTAGGGTTCTAGGGTTTAGGGTTTAGGGTTTTAGGGTTTAGGGTTTAGAGTTTTTTAGGGTTTTAGGGTTTAGGGTTTTAGGGTTTAGGGTTTAGGGTTTAGGATTTAGGGGTTTAGGGTGTATTTGAAAGGGCAAAATAGTAATTACACACAGATAACGGCAGTTCCAAACGATACACTAACAGAGTTTAACTTCAGGGATATTTTGGAAAGAAGTTGGAACGTAAGAAAGGTAGTTTTAATATTAGCCTTCTAAGAGGGGTAAATATGAAAACAGAAAAATTTTTAGGAATACGTAGAAAATTGCCCCATATATATATATATATATATATATATATATATATATATAGAGTTGGGCTGGAATGCTATTGATAGCGCCAACCCAACTTTGCCACCCATTTTTTAGCCTTTAGATCGCATTGAGATTTGTGCATGCTCTTTAATGAAAAATAAAAGCTTTTTACTTTTTACTTTTTCTTTTTACTTTTTTTTTTTTCTCTTTTTCATTAAAGAGCATGCACAAATCTCAATGCGATCTAAAGGCTAAAAAATGGGTGGCAAAGTTGGGTTGGTGCTATCAATAGCATTCCAGCCCAACTATATATATATATATATATATATATATATATATATATATATATATATATATATATATATATATATATATATATATATATATATATATATATATATATATATATATATATATATATATATATATATATATATATATATATATATATATATATATATATATATATATATACACACACACACATCGTAATAGTCTAAGTTTTTAAGAATAATAATTATTTTATATAATATCAAAGTATAAGATTTGGAGTTTGAATCATAACAAGCACCTAATGTTATTTAGTTTTATCTGGATATAAAATGTCGACGTTTTTATATTTTTATTATTAACTTTCTTTCTTTTGTCTAGACTCAGAGACTTTTTAGTAGATCTATGAAGTGGGAGAAAATTAATTGTGTTAGAAATCTGATATGACTCAAACTTTAATATTATGTTAAAAAATGTGAAATAACTATTATTCTCCAAAAATTTAAACTAGTGGAGACAATACAATAAAATTATACTATAGCGTAATCTTTAAATATTTATAAAAGTTAAAAAAAATATTGCTGGCAAAATTACCGACACTTATTATTAGTGTTGCTATATGTGCAGTCGCTATGTGTATAGTGACACATTATTGTAATATGTCCCAAAAATATATCTCTATAACCTAATTTTAGATATAAATGGAATATAAATAGGACACTTATACAAAAGTTTTAGAAAAATATGGCGATATAATTTGATTTTATTCTAGTGAAAAAGGTGTTTTTTATTTTTTATATTTAACATATATATAATTGCTTTAACCACTGTACATCAAATTACCATAGGTTTCATATGAATAAAATCAAAATATTGTTTGATAGTTGCGAAAACTTTCTGATAAAAAAAAAAAAAAAAAAGAAAAAAAGAAAAAAAGAAAAAAAAAACTTATCCATATACAAATTTTTATAGATACTAACCTAATTCTTTTCCTCTTTTATTCTCTCTTTAATTATTATTCTGTCCATAAATCAAATCTCTAATCCTCGAAATTATAATTATTGCTTAATTAAAATGCTCCCCATCCAGTACAACGGTACTTATTTCATATATAAAAAAAAGTTAAAATCGTACATAATTGATCTAAATTATATATTATTTTAAATTAACTATCCAATATTTCAACGTTTTAATTTAATCATGCAACATTTTAATTTGTTCGATCCAAGCCAATCAACAGTATTTTAACTTCAAAATTTAAATATGACATTTATTTTTACAAATTTAGTTAGAAAATTTCAGTTAATTCTAGCTAGCTACCGTAAACTCATTAAAATAAGTAATTGGTTTAAAATTTAAAGTCAAAATATTATTGACTGACTAAAATTAAATATTAAAAATCTGGTACTCACCCAGATACTAGAATTTGTGAATCCGCAATCCGCTTCGGTATTGTAATCTACGCCAGTAGTATCACCTACTGTTGGAATTCTGCAACGAAAGTATAAAATCAAATTTTTACCATAAAGCCATCCTCTCGACAGAAACTGAAACCAATACAACCACAAAGAAAAGAAAAATCAAAATAGAAAGATATGCAGGTGAAATAATTAAGATTCATTAACCAAGAAAAGAATTGCACCGACTCTTATTCTACAATATAGTTGCTTCAACCCAAACCCTATTTTTGAATCTCTCTCATGTTTCTCTTATGTTCTATAAATCTAGAAAACTTTTCTCTTTGAACGCATCTGTACGTACACTCAAAATTATAGACATCTTGACCATACCATATGGATATGGTTAAACCCTAGCCAGCCCCCCACCATATCATATAGGTGTGATTAAATCCTATCATCACCGTCAAAATAATAGCACATATGTTATATTTATAACTAACATCAAAAGTTATCCAAATTCTAATTTAAATAAAATTTTATTCTAATTAATATTTAAATATTAATAAATTTAAATATTAATCTTAATCTAACTAAAATATATTCAACTATAAATCTAATCAAATACTAACATTAAATAAATTAAATAATTAAATAATACAAAATAAAAATTTTAAAAAAATTAGACTGCTAATTTAAAATTATTCAAAATTTATTTATAATTCAAATAAATTTTGTACAATTTTTACTATAAAAAAAAAAAAAAAAATTGATACAGTGATTATTTTTAGTGAATAAATAATTTCTCCATAAAAAAAGGTCAACATCATGCGACAAACCTTTTGCCCACCTATATGTATGTACCGTTCCCAGATAAATACTTTTTGCACTGAAAATGATAGAGATCACATGCTCTAAGACATTTCTCGTTTAAGCCGCTTTAATAATTAAGTGGGTACATCACCACTGCATCAATTTATTTACTGAAAATATAGAATATTTAAAGAGTAATTTTTTTATTTTATTTTATTACTCTATTGTTCAAAAATAATTATATTTAGTTATTCTATAATTTTATTTTTATTTTAAAAAAATTTATTTACCAATAAATTTTTTTAAAAAAAAATTAAAAATATAAAATAATTAAATATAATTTTTGTAATAATAAAATGGCAAAGTAAAAATAAATTGTAATTATATAAAAATTATAATTTTTCGATAATAAAAGTTTAATTAATTTATGAATAAAATAGTACTTATAGTAGTTACAAAAAAAAAAAAAAAAAAAAAAAAAAAAAAAAAAAAAAATTAGAACTAAAACTTTGAACAAATAGTACTTGTATTCTATTATTATTAGTTTTTGGGGGCTTTCCATTAATGCTTGTTGGCTGCAACTCCTTTATGAAGCTTCTGTTCTCTTTCTCTCCAGATTCGAGGATGCTGTACTGTAGAAAGTAACTTACAATTTATTTATTATTTATTATTATTCTTTAGGATAAATTTTAAATTTTTTTTTTAATGTGATTTAGTTTATTTTTTACTTCGCTTCTATATATTATATAATTTTTATTTTATCTAAAAAGTTTATATTAAATAAAATAGTAAATTAAAAATGCGTTAAACCATGGAAAGAGTACTACTCCTAATTGAAGTTGGAGTAGAAGTAGGAGTAGAATAGGAAAAAAGGTTGAACTTTATGTAGTTACAGCATAGGGAAGTGTGGCTCCATTAATTAGCATACGGTATAAGTTAATTAAGGGCGCGACATTCAAGCACGTACGGCAGCAGGTAAGAGAAGAAGCGTGTGGCAACTTGGCATGCGACGTCGGGGTTGAAGTTGGCATGACCTCTGAGCCACGGCATAAAGGGATTAGTCAGCATATTTTATATTTTTTCTAATTTCATCGTCTCTCATTAAAAAAAATATAAAATATAATTTTTTATTTTTATTTTTTTTATTATAATAAAATTATGTTATAATAATTTTTTAAAAAAATATCGATATTTATTATTAGTATCGCTATATATATGTGCAGTCGTTAAGCTGTATAACGATATATTATTATAATGTGTCCCAAAAATATATCACTATAACTTAATTTTGAATATAGATAGAATATAAATAGTACATTTATACAAAAATATCATAAAAATATATTTCTATAAATTAATTTTGTTGTAGTATTTATATAGTAAAATATATTATTTTCGTATTTTTTGTGAATATAGGTAATTATTGAATTACGTAAATTTTGAATTTTTGAATTTTTTATTTTTTTTATTGTTTTAATTTTTTTTATTTTCGTACATATGTGCTGATAGTGCATGATAGACGACTCATCTAGTTATTAACAAACCACGGGAGAAGGGGGAGTTGGAAGGGTTGTAAAAAAGGATTAGAGTAGATACTAATCTTTACCGTTTTAACTGATATTATCAATAATATGACTATGAAATTCTAACTTTTCATAAGGTCGCTCATTCTATATAAGACAATTCTAGCCTAACACCCTTAACTCTTTTAATATTTTTGGACCTAACTACGGTCCAAAATATTATAAATAGATTAAGAGGTTTAGTTCTATTGTATTCTTTATAGAACTATTTTAAATTCTAAAAATGTCACATTCCTCTTCCCTATTAAGTTTTAATATTTTTTGTTAGACTCAAACACATTCACAAATATAGGGCAATGTGAGATTTGTCTCACTAACCTTAACCGACATTGTAGGGAGCCACACTCGATCAATCCACAACGATCATTAACTGGGAATTTTAACCGACATTGTAGGGAGCCATACTCAACCCACAACGATCATTAACTAGGAAGTCACGCAATGCTTGCTGTATAACACTAGCTCAGATGAGACACATCTCATATTTTCAGCTGATAATCGACTCTAATGTTAACTGTACTGACTCAATTTTTTAGAAGATCGTCTATTCTAAAACTATTTTAATCATAACATGCTTAAAATTAAAGCTTTAATCACCGTCCAAAATATTATAACCGAATTAAAAAATTTAGTCGTATTGTATTATTTATATATAACTATTTCAAATTTTGAGAGGGACACTCAGCACTCCAATAAATATGCAAATTATGATATTTAGAAATTTGTAAAAATAGCAGCATGACAGGATCCCCACATGCTACTTGAAAAAAGGAAATCAAATCAAATCTTTTAATATATTGATTCTATTTCTATATGTTTTTTTGGAAGGGAGCACAGTAACAAATTGCGAGATAATCCTCCTAAAAAGAAATAATAATTATTTTAGCATAGATTCTATTTATATCTATTATTATAAGCGGGCACCGTAACAAATGTGAGATGGTCACGTACGCTGTCCGAAGAACTCGGTTCCTCTCGCATAGCTGATATTTCTATCTATTTTAAAAAAGTTGGCATAAGTACAAATCACGCCACAATTTAATCTCATATCACCTACATAGGTTTCAGTTTTAAATAATTATTTTTTAAAATTTTTTACTCGATAAATAATATTAAAAAATTATAAATTTAATTTCTAAATAGTGTTAATATAGTACAGATTATATCTAATGAATCGAATACCAAATTAAATGTTCTACTATTAAATGTTCTATTATTAAATATTTTATTAAATATTCTATTAAATGTTCTTCATATTTTCGAAAGTATAGAAGACAAATTATATATATATATATATATATATATATATATATATATATATATATATATATATATATATATATATAGTTTGGTTAGTATATTTTTAAAAATACCAACAAATTAACACTTGTAAGTTTTTTATCGTTAAATATATTTCTTTAACTAGTTTCATCTATTAGATCATATTATTTCACCAACCACCCGCTAAACACAATGAACCCACTATTATCTGAACTACACATCTTTTTAACCAAGAGCTAACAAATTAACACTTGTAAGTTTTTTATCGTTAAATATATTTCTTTAACTAGTTTCATCTATTAGATCATATTATTTCACCAACCACCCGCTAAACATAATGAACCCACTATTATCTGAACTACACATCTTTTTAACCAAGAGCTAAAAATCTACCTGCACCAATGACTTGATACTTTTAATAACATAGAAGCTTAATTTTATATATATATATATATATATATATATATATATATATATATATATATATATATATATATATATATAGTCCGACTACTATGTTTGTACAAGTATTCATCAATTGGTGTTTGTAAGTATTCTACCGTTAGATCTACCCATTAACTAATTTCATCTCTCAAAACATTCTATTTCATAAGCCACTCACTTAATCGAAGGGCCCCACCATCATCCTAATCATACATCTTTTCATCTAAGGATTAAAAATCTACAAAAAATTTGATACTAATTTTAATAGCATAGTAGCTCAATAAAATATATATATATATATATATATATAGTTCGGATACTATGCTATCGGTAGTACCAACTACCCACTAAAATCTAAAAAATCACTATCAGCCTAACCGCATATAATTTAATCTAAGAATTAAAAATCTAATAACACCAATATGCTATCAATAGCATAGCAGCATATATATTATTATTATTATTATTATTATTATTATTATTATTATTATTATTATTATTATTATTATTATAAAATTATACAATAGCGACACATTTAAATATTTTTAAAATCTGAAAAAAGTGTCGTTAGCAAAAATACCGACGCTTATAATTAGTATCACTATATATGCAGTCGCTAGGGTGTATAGCGATACATTATTATAACATGTTTCAAAAATGTGTCGCTATAATCTAATTTTTTTAAAAGTGTCGCTATCAAAAATACCGACACTTATAATTAGAATCGCTATATGTGCAGTCACTGGGCTGTATAACGACACATTATTATAACGTATTCCAAAAATATGTCGCTATAATCTAATTTTGTTATAGTATATATATATATATATATATATATATATATATATATATATATATATATATATATATATATATATATATATATATACATACATCAAATTATTTGTGCTTGTGAGTTTTTTATCCTTGGATGTAGGAATGTGCGGTTAGGATGATGGTAGAGACCACTTGGCATTGTTTGGTTGGGGTACAAAGGGGGATATCCCCCATTTTGTACCCAAACACTATTGAACAAGCCATTCCGGGATAAAGTGGAATTGTCCCGGTACAAGCCTATTCTAACCCACTCCCCCCGAACAAGTATTCCCCTCTTTTGGTTCTCTCTCCTATCTTTTGCCCCTGTTCCCAATCTGGAGCTCATCTTCTCATCTCCTCTTCTCCCTCTCCCATCTCCTCTTCTCCCGTCTCCCGACGGCGCCATCATGAGCAAGCAGGTGTACGGCAACGGCGGCTCCGGTGCGCAACCCTCCTCTTCATGCCCCCCTTGGGCCGCCTCGGCGCGACCTCGAGGGGCGCCACGCACGGCACGTAGAGGTCCCGGAAAGCCAGATCCACCACCAGGATCGGCTGATCGAGGCCATACCAGGCCGAGATGAGCTGGTCATCGTCGTCGAGGTTGTCGTCCGCGGCGGTGGGTTGCTTCGCGGCGAGATCGATCCCCTACGCTGCCGCAATCTCGACGGCGGAGGGGCACCCGGTGAAGCCCTCGACGGGGACCTTCGTGGCCGCGGGACCGCCTCCGCCGCCGCAGGCCCAGTCGCAGTCGGAGCAGAGGGAGAGGGTGTCGCCGGCGCCGAAGAAGAAGGCAGCGGCGGGGCGGGAGCCGCAGCCGGCGCAGAGCGGCGAGCGCACGTGCTTGCGGGAGAGGGCGTTGGCGGCGTGGCCGTGGCGGTCGCACGCCACGCAGAGCCGCGCGGCGTCGGCGTAGCAGTGGAGCGCCGCCTCCGCATCGCCGCAGTAGTCGCACGGCTGCGGCGGCCGCCTCCCAGTCGCAGCAGCAGCAGCTCCGACGTCCCCCGCCTTCTCCATCGCAGTCAAAGGCCCTCCAAAAACCCAAACCCTAACCCTAATCCTAATCCAAATTCTAATCCTAATCCTAATCCTAATCCTAACCCTAATCAAAATTTTACAAGTAAAATTAATTAACACTAATTTTAACACTAATTAACACTAAATATTAATTTTTTAAAATTAAATATCTTACCAGGAAAATTAATTAAAATTTTTAAATAACATTTAATTTAATAATTTAGATATATTACAATGAATATTTAAATAACACAAATTAACAGTAAGTAACACTAATTTTTAATTTTTTAAATATTTATATCTTATCCGGAAAAATTATTCTTCGCCGCCGGCTAAAAAAACCTCTCCCCCGTACCGCATCCTCGTTCCGAACACAAAATAAATATTTTACAAGTAAAATTAATTAACACTAATTTAAACACTAATTAACACTAAATATTAATTTTTTAAAATTAAATATCTTACCAGAAAAATTAATTAAAATTTTAATATAATATTAATCATTTTTTACATATAAATAATTAACACTAATTTTATATATTATCTAATTAATTACATAATATATATTACAATTATTATATTTAAAAAGTTATAATACAATATTTATTTATCAAATTTTAATACATATAAAAAAATAAGAGTATTTTCGTCTTTTTACTCAAAAGTCAACCATTTATCCCTCTTATTCTTCAATCCCAACCAAACACTATTTTTCTTATACCGGTACTAACCTATATCCCAACCAAACACTATTTTCATTTATCCTACCTTATACTCAACTTTATACTTATACCTGGTACTACTAATTCACACTAATTCCCGAACCAAACGATACCCTTGGGTTTAGTGGGTGGTTGGTGGAATAATATGATCTAAGGGATAGAATTAATCATAGAGTTAGATCTAACGGTAGAAAACTTATAAATATCAATTACTTGATGCTTGTACAAGCATAATAGCTGGAATATATATATATATATATATATATATATATATATATATATATATATATATATATATATATATATATATATATATATATATATATATATATATATAGAGCAATGCTACATGTACACCCCGAAGGGGTGTACATCATACACCTCCACCATTTTAATGGTGGCGATACTTTTTACGGGTCACATCAAGTGACCCATCATCACACCCCCACCCTTAGATGGGTGGGGTGTATGATGTACACCCCGAAAGGGGTGTACACATAGCATTTTCCTATATATATATATATATATATATATATATATAAAGAAAGAAAGAGAGAGAATTCAACTTTTCTTATTAGAATAAAAAAATATCTTGAAAAACCAAAAAAAGTTTCAAATATGAAAATTTAACTCAAGCCTTAACATACTTCATTTAATTCCCAATGTAAATCTCTTGACGCGAACTTGGATAATGGACCACATGTATACACAACGTTGAGCTCGATAATGATTCATATTATAAAGCATATTATCATGTGCCATACCAAACTTAGATCGTTAATTTTATGGTTCCATGTGCACGCATCACTCAAGTATACTATTATCGCGTACTCTATTATCCTTTTAGTAGCAAGTAGTAGGGCCCTTGAGAGCTATATATATATATATTAATTATTATATTATCAATAATATTAAGTATTTATTATTATTAATTTTTTATTTTTTGAATGAAGGAATGTATTGTTAGAATTATAATGATTTTCTAGAGTTTATATTATTTCACCCACAATACACTAAATTCTAGACGATTACTATCATTTTAACCGCGTATTTCTTCATCCCAGAATCGAAAACTCAATAATATCAAATGTTTAATACTATTGATAGTATAGTAACCTCGTTATATATATATATATATATATATATATATATATATATATATATATATATATATATATATATATATATATATATATATATATATATATATATATATATATATATATATATAGTACGGTTTATATACTTTCAAAAACACAAGTCAAAATATATTTGTAAATTTTTTACCATTGGATTTGTATTGAGATTTGTACTATTTACTTTTTCTTTTTCTTCTTTTAGTTGACTTTACAATAGCACAAATCTCAATGCAAATTCAAAGATAAAAATTTGACAAACATAATTGGGCTTGTACTTATATATATATATATATATATATATATATATATATATATATATATATATATATATATATATATATATATATATATATATATATATATATATATATATATATATAACCGCGTAGGACTACTATACTCTTATGAGTATAAATCTTTTTGTACTCATAACTTTTTCACCCTTGGATGAAGGATTGTGCGGTTAGGATGATAGTGGTCCCCCTAGGGTTTACTAGGTTGTTGGTGAAATAGCATAAATCTTAATAACTACTATAATCCTAACCGCACATTCCGTCATCCAAGCGATAAAAACTTATGAGTACAAAAGAATTTTACTCATAAGAGTATAGTAGCCGAACCCTATATAACCTCATATTAATTTTTCTATTTCTTTATCCACGTGTCAATATGTGGTTAATCGCTTTATCAATTTTAAACCGGATTCTCCTTTACATTTAACGTGAACCGGGTTCTCCTTTTTTGTTCCCTTCGTTTTCTTCTCTCAGTTCCCATCGCTGATTCTCTCATGGCTGAAAAATGGATCTGATTTATTTTGACCGTTTCGTTTACAATTTCGTTTACAACGCCGGCCGCTTCGTTCCCAACGCCGATTCCTCTCCTGGCTGAAAAATGGATCTGATTCATTTCTGCCTCTTTGTTCCCATACATCTTCGCTTCTTCTCTTTCAACGCTGATTCATCTCCTACCTTCCCTATCCTATCTTTCCTAATTGAAATATATATAGGTCTGATTCATGGTTGCCTCTTTGTTCTTGTCCATCATCGCCGCTTCGCTTACAACGGTGTACAACGGTGATCCCCCTCCTGCAGGTATGTTTTTTTGCCGCCGATTCCTCTCCTGATTGAAATATGGATCTTATTCATGGTTCTCTTTTCATGTCGTGTCTTCGTTTTCATCACTGATCCTCTCCTCGCTGAAAAAATGGATATGATTTATTTATGCCGTTTCGTTCTCATACATCTTTGCTTCGTTTCCAATGTTGTTTCCTCTTTCTGTTCATCATTGCCGCTTCGTTTACAACGGTGATCTGCCTCCGGCAGACATGCTTTTTAACCTATATAGCACTCCTATTGAAATTTGTTAGATATAAGTATATAAGAAATGAACTATTCGCAAAACACAAATCTATTATAGTTTTTATTACTAGAAATTTGAAATCGAAGATAATTTTTCTATTAACTTAATTTTTTTATGTTCTATTTTATATTTTGCCTATATCATCGCCCTCTGTTTAACAAACTATTTTAGTGCAGCGATGGCATTGCTCTATTTGCTTGAAATGTTCCGCACATTCACCGAGATATGAAATTACTATAGCAAGTTTTGTTGTTATGTATTTATGGAAGTTATCACGTGTTGGGGTTTGCCGTCTTTCGACGCGAATCAGTCTAAGGAGGATGCGGCTCTTGTTGCTGTTGGAAAGTTGTGAGATGAACTTGATTTTGAGATTAGGGATGCTAATTTTGACAAAAGTAAATATTTTTAAAAAATATATGATTGTTTATCTAAATAGTTATAGTATTATTTTCTCTCTATATTTGATGAATTGTTTATTTAATACTTATTTCTCCTTATCATATACGATCCAAAAAAAAATTATGAAAAAATTATTTCAATAATCCTATCCGCTGTATCGTTCGGATAACTACACTAATATATATGATTATTGAGACTGATTTAATTATCTTCGGAAATAAAAAATTCTAGTAAAATTATACAGGGGTTATTCTCTTTATAAGTTATTTTGAAGTAGATCTTTCAATTATGATTTTTTTAAAAAAATTTGAGGATTTTTTTGAAAAAAAATTTAGCTTTTTAAAGTTGAATTAATTATAATTTCGGTGATTTTTTTGAATTTATTTGTGTAAAAAGCTGTTTTAACTCATGATACTGTAAAATTTATTAATGGATTAATTATTGTACAGAAAGCATTTTCCAAACTGAATTTAAGAAATGTTTAATTTTGGTCGTCAAACTTTTATTATTTTATTGTTTGAGACATTCAACTTTCTTTAATTAACGTTTCATATTAATACTTAAATTTTCAACAATATTTCATTGTAATTCTTATCTTAGAAACATTTTATAAATTTTACCGATTTTTTATTAAACTGATATTTTTAATTTAACAGTTCAACTCCTAAATAGAGAAAATATTGTCACTTATTGGATAGTAAAGTTTAGAGGCATCAACAACGCGATATTGAACATTTAAGGACCAAAATGAAACGAAGAAGAATGTTCGGGATCTTATTGTGCAATTTATTCCTTCATCTATTATTAACTGTTAATAGCTGATTTAAAAAAAAATCAAAATATTTAACCCAAGAGAAAAATAAAAAAATAACAAGAAAACAAATGGGAACAGAGTAAGGGCTCTTTAGTGTATATAGGCCCTCAAACTAAAGGGCATTCTAAAATAGTTACCTCAACATTTTTTTTTTTTTTTTTTTTTTTTTTTTTTTTTTTTTTTTTCTCGCTTGAGGCTTCTTAAAATTTCAATTTATTTTTAAGAAATTTAATTTTACTACTTAATTTTTTAATTTATTTAATTTGAGTTAATTAGTATCGCTTTAATTTTAAATTTTGATTATTTTTTTATGGATTTAGTTAATATATTTTAAACAATTAATATAACTATAAATTTATTAAAATAATCAATTAATTTAAATTTTATATTTAAAAAGTTATTAAATTACTTAAAGCATATAAATTAAAAGGTTGAATACTCAAATTAAAATTTGAAAGGTCAGATAGCGAAATTAAAATAGTTTATAATTCAGATAAGTTTTATATATTTTAATCTTAATATTATTAAATTTGATAAACTTATGAATAATTTAAGAAAATTTCTAATATTTTAGGTGAGGGTTTCAAAGAAAAAAAATAATAATAAAAGTTGAGAGGTGTGTTTCAAAATAGACAATAGTCAAGGGGGTTTCATGCATTTTTATTATTAATTAATTAATTAATTAATTGAGTTGTTTTGTTGTGGAAGCTTCGCTTTTGTACAAAGCGGCTCCGAGACAAGTCTCGAGAATTAACGTGGAACCAATCAGATCAACAAGACACCCGTTGGATTTTCTGATCTTGATGATGCATATGCAAATGGAAAATACTACTTGTACACCTCATTTGAGGGTGTACATCGCACACCCCATCCATCCAATGGGTGGGGTGTGGTGAGGGGTCACTTCACAATTTGTGAAGTGACCCCCCCACCCTTAGATGGGTGGGTGTAAGATGTACACCCCCTTTGGGGGTGTACATGTAGCATTGCTCGATGGATGGGGGTGTGAGATGTACACCACTTACGGGTGTACACATAGCATTTTCATATATATATATATATATATATATATATATATATATATATATATATATATATATATATATATATATATATATATATATATATATATATATATATATATATATATATATATATACTCCGGCTACTATAGTATTAATAGTACCAATTTATTAATACTATCAAGTTTTTTACTCTTAGATCAAT
>CM055069.1:6700359-6775359 GCA_029204045.2 Tillandsia leiboldiana | reverse complement strand
AAAAAGTCTGACATGTATTTTCACAAGATTATATTCATTTTTGACCGTTTATTTATTAACTCTTTGATGAATTTGATAATAAATTTTTAAATTTATGGAATTTAATTTTTAAACGCTTTAAATACTCTGAATCAACTTTAACGGCTCCGATCATCGAATCGGAATCTGTATTATCTACAAAGATTTAGAAGGACAAATACCTCCGTCCTCCAAAAAAGACAGTAGCTGATTATATATATATATATATATATATATATATATATATATATATATATATATATATATATATATATATATATATATATATATATATATATATATATATATAATCCGGCTACTATACTCTTATGAGTAAAATTCTTTCGTACTCATAAATTTTTATCCCTTGGATGAAAGAATGTGCGGTTAGGATTATAATAGTTCCTAGAATTTATACTATTTCACCAACAACCTAATAAACCATAGGGGGACCGCTATCATTCTAACCGCACATTTTTTTATCTAAGGGCGAAAAAGTTATGAGTACAAAGAGTTTTATACTCATAAGAGTATAATTGACCTACGCTATATATATACAGTTGGACTTGTACTTTTAAAAGTATACAAACTCTACTCTCTCTCTCTCTCTCTCTCTCTCTCTCTATATATATATATATATATATATATATATATATATATATATATATATATATATATATATTAGGACTTGTGTGCTTTTAGAAACACGGAGCCCTCCATGCTTCCAAGTTGTTTTCGGTGTTGAAACTTCCAAATCGACGTTCCGCTCTGTTAAATTTGATCTAGAATATTTGAAATATCTAAAAAATAAAATTCGCGATTTTTTGATATTATTTGCCTTATGATTAAAAGGGTTCAAAATCAACGGCTGAAAATAAAAATCTCATAAAATGTGATGATATGATACAAAAATTTTAGATCAAACATATTGATCTTATTCTATATAGTATAAAAAAATTTCTATAAAAATTTTATATGATTTGGATATTTCTACACTGTTAAACTTTCAAACGGCTCACCACGACCATTAAAATTATTGATTTTGTGCCCATTTGATCATTAGACAAATGATATAAAAAATTCATAAAATTTAATTTCTAGACCTTTTAAATACTCTAGATCAAATTTAACGGAGCCGATCGTCCATTCGGAAGTCCTAACTTCGAAAACGATTTGGGAGTACGGAAGCCTCCGTATTTATAAAAGCACACAAGCATATATATATATATATATATATATATATATATATATATATATATATATATAATTGAGCTCCTATGCGTAAAAGCACCAAGTTATTTGTACTTGTGAATTTTTTACCCTTTGATATAGGAATGTGCAGTTAGGATGATGGTGGACCCCTTGGGTTTAGTAGGTGGTTGGTGGAATAGTATGATCTAAGGGATAGAATTAATCAAAGAGTTATATCTAACGGTAGAAACTTACAAGCACCAATTACTTGGTGTTTGTACAAGTACAGTAGCCGGACTATATATATATATATATATATATATATATATATATATATATATATATATAAAGAGAGAGAGAGAGAGAGAGAGAGAGAGAGAGAGAGAGAGAGAGAGTTCGATTACTGTGTTTTTAAAAGCACTAAACAATTGGTGCTTATAAAATTTCTACAATTAGATCTATTCCTTTAACTAATTTCATCTCTTAGATCATACTATTATACCAACTACCCACTAAACCCACGGGACCCACTATCATGCTAACCATATATCCTTTTATATTGTTAAACTAACATATCCTTTTATATTGTTAAACTAGTAAGTATCGTATATCGACCGTTAAAAATTATCAATTTTGAGATCTTTTGATCGTAGGGTAAATGATGTCGAAAAATTATAAAATTTAGTTTCTAAAAGTTTCAAATGTTCTAAATTATGTTTAACGGTATGGATTATCGATTTGAAAATTCTATCATCGAAAATAACTTATGAGTACGAAGTCGATCGTATTCAAAATAGTTCTAATAGCGTAGATCATGTCTAACGAAGTCGATCGTCAAATCGAATATCCCATCATCGAAAACAACTTACAAGCACGGAGGTTCCCGTACTTTCGAAAGCACAGGAGACTTACTCTATAGAGCTAGGCTCCTATGCTTTCGAAAGTATGGAGGCTTCCGTACCTGTAAGTTATTTTCGATGATGGAACATCCTATTCGACAATCGGCTTCGTTAAACATGATCTACAATATTGGAACTATTTGAAAACCAAATTTTATAATTTTTTGACTTTATTTGTATAGTGAATAAGTAGGCTCAAAATAAACGGCTGAAATTAAAAATCTCATAAAAACTAGTGATAAAAGACTCAAATTTCAAATCGGAAGTATTGATCTTACTATTGATGTTAAGTAGAATTTTCTATTAAAGTTTCACCTAATTTGAATTGTTCTACACCAATGAACTTACAAACGTGCCACATCGCCCGTTAAAATAGTCATTTTTAGACTCTTTGATCGCTTGGCAAATAATGTCAAAAAATTCTAAAATTTAGTTACTAAATAGTTCTAATAGCGTGGATCATGTCTGTTGAGACCATAAATTTTCGCCACTTAAGGGAACGACACGTGGCGTACACTGTCGGCTAAGAACATTAGCCGATGAAAGGAATGATCAGCCGAAGAAGGATTCACGTCATGATCCGGACCAATCTCAGTTCTCACGCCCCGGGGTCGAAATTTCGACCCGGGCTCGCCAACAGATCCGCCGCCTATACAAAACCCCGCATAGGCGAAGCGTCCAACCTGCAAGAAAAAGGTACTACAGCTAAATAGATATCAGAGCTATAAAGAAAACTGTTGTAGACGAAAATTCAACCATCTGTACAACTGAAAATAAAGATACAATATCCATCTCCCAAAATGATCATATACAAAATCCTCAGATACAATAACCCAGAACTCAACAGGGAGGGTAACCTGAAATAATACATCAGTGTACAGGTTCCCAGTACAAGTCATATCCTCACTACAAAATCTATCAAAAGTGAAAATAAAATAATCTACTGATTGTACTACAGATCTCCAATGTGGGGGTACAGCTACTCTCCAAAGACAGGTAAGGATCTAGCTCGCGACTCACTCGTCTCGAACAGCAACAGCAGAATCAGCATCTCCCACAGATGAGTCTGCAAAACAAAGGAGAGGAAAGAAAAAGGAGGGGGAGAACCCCCAACGGGTGTGAGAACTACACCAACACGTTGTTCTTAGTGGGTACTGCCACCCAGCTCGACAGTCTGCCACTAAGTCTACTAGAGGCATAAGATAACAATGCAGTAAAAACTGAACAAGAAAAGCTGGAGATACTCTACAGCTATCATGCCTCTATCTAAATGCTCAATGGGTGATACAGATGAAAAGATATGCAACTACTCGCACCCAAGGTGCTCAATCGACCCAATCGAACTGACTGCCTCATAGGGTCCAGTCAAGCCTGCGCCTACCTACTGCCAGTACATCCACGGAGGACTGGACTTACGTAGGGCGTCCGTGACTACCAAAACTGGCCCAGCCAGAGGGACAGCATCGACAAGTCGCAATACGAAAGTAATAGGCCCACTCCGGACGGGGCACTCGAGGGGAGTGACCCCACCGATGAAAAAGGTATCCGCGCATCTCTGTCGAGCTCAAAGTGGCTCATGCAGGCTATAGTCAAAATCCACGCTCGCTCTCAGAACGGAATGACTCAAGATCCTCAAACATCTCGCACGACGGTCGGAGTACTCTCAATGACTCAGCTAAACAGCTCTCACGAATCTCAAGACACTAACGAACTCAACCAACTCGTGGCACAAAAAACACTGGCTGGAAATACTCCACAGCCGGGACCGACCCACAACTCATGGCTAACAAAACTGGTCGGACGACACTCAACGACCCGGAACCACCGTCAACCCAAACGGTTCCCAACAACACTGACCGGAAGATCCTCAACGGTCCGGGATCACCCAACGGCTCCTAACAACACCAACACTGGTCTAAACTCAGCTACCAGACTCCACTCACCCCCCAGGCACGAGTGCAACACACGTCCCACAATAACCTTGTTAAGGATTTTGTTTTGGCGTATTTCGTGAAGTGGTATAAGTCTTGAAGATTTAAGATGAAGAATTGTGGATCAATTACATCAATCTCAAGAAAAATGGATTCGGATTGATCAGGTACGTTTAACTAAATAATTTTGGTGATCCGAATACATTTGTGTAGTTTAGAAACACTTGGAATATGTTTTGATGCATAAAAGTCAAAAACTGGACTTTTAGGAAGTTCAGGATCCGGACCAGCCACGTCCAGTCCGGACCCCTGAACATGATTTGGTTAATGCGATTTTTCCGGTCCGGACCTCCCCTGTTTCAGTCCGGACACCGAACTGCGTTTTTCAGAAAATCTTCTGAAAATTGACGACAGTCCGGATCAGACTTAATCCAGTCCGGATCGCCGTGCGGGAAAAATTCTGTTTTGGAAGTTTTTGATGCTTATCTCTTTCTAAGGTCACTAATCTATAAATAGACTTTTTATTCATCGTAAAAAGTGATTTTTGATTTCTTGAAAAAAAAATTCTTTTAAGAAAGAGAAAAATCCGCAAATATAGAGAAGAAAGGAAAACACGATTAAATTCATGTTTCTTCATCTATATTGTTCAATTTAATTCTAGGGTTTCAAAACTCCTATTTCTTGTAGAATCAAATTGAAGAATATTTAAATGGTATTTCTTGTCTATCATTGATCTAAGTATTCGGAGAATCACCACCAATAATCAAAACAACGATTTTCCCAAAAATCGGCGCGAGGATTCACGTGGCCTTGTGGATTCAAGGTGCTACCGCTCTCATAGATTCGGAGCGAGGCGCGTTCGTGTGATCGAGATGTGCCGCATTGGTGAAGACCGTGGATTCGGTTGAACGTCGTGGATTCGACGTTGAACATCATGGATTCGGCGTTGGGACGCAAATCGTAGATTCGAGGAGCGTTCGGAGCGAGCGGAGAAGATCAACTAGGAGCGTATGAAAAAGGTTGAGTCGTAGGGTTACGATAAATCACCTTGTACGTGTTTAATCTTAGTGGATTTCGCCGTGTTATCGGTCCCGTGGTTTTTTACTCCTGTGTCGGAGTTTTTCACGTAAATCTTGCGTACTTTATTTATTTTCCGCATTGGGTTATTTTTTTACGCAAAGATTTGGTGTGTTTATTGTTTTCACCTATTCACCCCCCCTCTAGGTGGTTTTTCTCCTATTCAAATCCATATTATTCATAACCCACAAGTGTGACGCCCCACTTCCCAGGGGGTCACCCATCCTAGAACTACTCTAGCTCTAGCACGCTTAACTCTCATGTTCCTCTTGGATCTTGCTACCATCCAAAATGCTATAGCCGGGTTAGAGATTTAGTCCTATTATATCATTTATATAGAGGACTAATCCAAATTCCGGGGGTGTCACATTCTTCCCCCCTTTAAGCCCTGACGTCCACGTCAG
The DNA here is from genome assembly GCA_029204045.2 of Tillandsia leiboldiana. Classification (NCBI taxonomy): domain Eukaryota; kingdom Viridiplantae; phylum Streptophyta; class Magnoliopsida; order Poales; family Bromeliaceae; genus Tillandsia; species Tillandsia leiboldiana. The sequence continues at coordinate 6,769,839 of CM055069.1, read as the reverse complement.
GCTCAAGCACAGTCACAAGCACCAGGCGATGTGAGACTCGTCTCGCTAGCCTTAGCCGACCTTGTGAGGAGCTGCACTCCACTCACAACGATCATTAGCCGGGGAGCCTCGCTCTACCCGCTATATAACCCTGGCTCAGCCGAGACTCATCTCACATTTCCGGCCGGTGAATGGCTCTGATACCACTTAATCTGTCACGCCCCGGGGTCGAAACTGCGACCCGGGTTCGCTAACAGATCCGCCATCTGTACGGAAACAGCCGTACAGACGAAGCGTCTAACCTGCAGAAAGAATCAACTACAGTATAGATGTGAGGTCCCGGAATCCCCCGCGTAGGGTCGCTGGTTGTTGGGCAGCTTTTAGTGGCCGTTGGGAGTGGTTGTGCGCATGTCGGGCCCGAGAAATGGATTTGTGATGCAATTTGGAATTTAGTTGAATCACTGGAGGCCTGCGTGGTGTGTCAGTGATGTTTGCGCGCAATTTGGACACAAGTGGTGGACTTCGGGTTTAAAATGAGATCCCGTGGGTAATTGGAGGACCCGTCGGGTGTTTGGAAGTGGTTTCGCGCGATTCATATGTCAAAATTGGACTCCGGGCAAAGTTTGGATAAAAGTTTACCTCTCCGGTCGCCTTCGGGAATTTTTAGAGTTGGAATTTGGCAAATCGGACTTTAAAAAGGGACCCGGCGTGAAAATCGGATCGAGTGGGCATTCGGTAAATTTTCGGACGAGAATTTGGAGAATCGGACATCGTTTTTGGATTCAGCGCGCGAAATCGCTAAGAATGGACTATTTATTTGTTGGTTTTGGAGCCCGGATGAAGTGCGCGTTTTTCGAGGCATCACGGCATGAATCTCGAGGCGAGGAGAGGCGAATCCCGAGGAGAGCGGCTCGCGGATCGAGGCAGGCGCGCGACTCGAGGAGCGTACGGCGAGGCAGGGGGCGCACAGGCACTTCGGCGGGAATCGCGCGGGGGCCGCCACGTGGCGGCCCCCCATTCGCGCCCGCGCGGACGCGGGGTGCGAGCGTCCGTGCGGCGCGCTCGGTGTCCCGCGCCTGCGCGGCGCTGGATGTCACGCGCCCGTGTGGCGCGTGACTGCCGCGCGCCGCGTGGCGCGCGGTGACTCGGCCACGTGGCGGGCGGGGGCACCCGCTGCGCCTGGTGCGCGCCCCTGTGTGTGGACCGGGCGGTTGGAGGCCCCCCATTGGACGGTCCACCGTGGACCCCCTTCTCCTCCCATTTTTCTTCTTCTTCTTCTTTCTCCACCCCTAGCTCCATTTCTCCTTTTCTTTCCTTCCTTCTTCAACCGAGAGAGAGAGGGAGTGAGAGGAGATTTTTGGGTGGTGCGGCGGTGCGTCGTGGGCCTCGTGGAGCGTGCGAGGTTCTCCGACGGGAGCGTTTCGGCGACGGCGGCACAGTCGGGTAGGTCCCGTATGTTTGTTTTTACGGTATTTTTAGCACAGGTTTGGAGCGATATTTTGGACTGTGAATTGACCCTCTTGCTCTTATCTGTGTTTTTCTGCACCGTTTTGCGTGCGGTCCCCGACGGCGTGCTCCGTTTTGCATGCGGATTCTGGCACCGTGCTCCATTTTGCGTGCGGATTGCGCCACCGTGCACCGTTTTGCGTGCGGACTCTGTTTTGCGTGCGGACTCTAGCGCCGTGCACCGTTTTGCGTGCGGATTTCGGCACTGTGCACCGCTTTGCGTGCGGACTCCGTTTTGCGTGCGGATTTCGGCACTGTGATCTGTTTTGCGTGAGGACTCCGGCAGCAGACATCGTTTTGCGTGCGGATCGCGTGGAGGCCAATTGCAAGTGTCTACGAGTAATTGGTGGCAAATCGAGGTGGGTGGCCTTATCTCCAAGTTTTATGGACTGTACAGTAATTCTACTGATGTAGGACTATGCATGATAGTTTATTTTCTTGTGTAGCATGCTAGATTGTAGGAATTGTTATTCCTTTTATCATCTGTTAATATAGCTATTTTGGAACTTGACCTAGGACCCCCGTCATATGTTGCATGTGTAACCAGACCAGAAGAAAACCCTCACTTGGGCTAGGGTTATTTATGTTTAGACACCCACACTGTTTTTCTATCCCTGGACATAGTGTTATCCTCGCCCGGGTAGTGGGCCGAGAGGTCGGGATTTTTCTTTTAGTGTGGGATGCGTTTGCACTCGTGCTTGGGAGCAGAGTGGAGTCTGGTAGTTGTAGTGGGTTGCTTATCTGTGCCGGGAGCCGTTTGGGTAAACGGTAGTCCCGGGAGGTCTAGTATCCCTGTTGCGCTGTCGTGGGAGGGAGCCGTTGAGCGGGCGGTAGTCCCGGGCCGTCGAGTATCTTCCGGCCAGTGTTGTTGGGAACCGTTGGGGTTAACGGTGATCCCAGGTCGTTGAGTGTTGTCCGACCAGTATTGTTAGCTTGAGTTGTGGGTCGTTCCTGGCTGTGGAGTACCTCCAGCCAGTGTGCCTTGTGCTGCGAGTTGTTGGAGAGGCTTGTGTCTCGTGTTTTGTGTGAGCTGATCAGCTGAGTCGTAGAGAGTGCTCCGACTGTTGTGCGAGATATTTGGGGATCGTGAGTCCTACCGTTCTGGGAGTGAGCGTGGTTTTTGACTATAGCCTGCTTATGCCAATTAGTGATACTATATGCCGCGCCGTTTTCCTCAGTTGGAGTCGCGTCCCTGAGATGCCGCTGTGGATACGATGGGCCGGTTGAGGCAGTTTTGCGCGAGGGGTGAGTTAGTCGGGCAGGACGCCCCACGTAAATCCCGTCCTCATGGGGATGTGTGGTAGTGGGCAGGCGCGTTCCTAGTCGACAGGCGCAGGCTTGACTGGACCCTATGAGGCAGTCAGTTCGATTGGGTCTATTGAGCACCTTGGGTGCGAGTGGTCTCTTTTACTTTCATCTGTTCCACTTTTTGAGTATCTACATAGAGGTATGGTAGCTGTAGAGTAGCTCCAGCTTTTCTTGTTCGGATTTCATTGCACTGTTACCTTTTACCTCTAGTAGGCTTAGTGGGCAGATCGTTGGGCTTGTTGACGGCACCCACTGAGAACTACTGTGGGAAGTAGTTCTCACACCCGTCGTGGTGTCTTTTTCCCCAGGAACTTCTTCTCCTGTTCCTGTTGCTCCAGTTGCTGATCCTTCTGACCGAGGCGAGGGAGTCGCGAGCTAGTTCCCTACCCGTCGTTGGAGTGTAGCGGTACCCCTTCAGAGGAGAGCTTCAGTAGATTAGTTTACTTCTTGTTCCTCTGTTGAGAGACCTTTGTTGTGAGGTATAGAGTTGTACTTTATTTTACAGTTTGAGAGACTGATGTAGTGAGGATATTTGTATTGAGAGCTTGTACACCGATGTATTTTATTGGAGATATCTCCATTTTGAGTTTTGTATCAGAGGACTTTTTATACGATCGTATTTGGGAGATGGATATTGTATTTATTTTCAGTTGTACAGTGTTTGGATTTCAGTTTTAGTAGTTTACTTTCAGCTCTGATATCTGTATACTGTAGTTGATTCTTTCTACAGGTTAGACGCTTCGTCTGTACGGCAGTTTCCGTACAGATGGCGGATCTGTTAGCGAACCCGGGTCGCAGTTTCGACCCCGGGGCGTGACAGATTAAGTGGTATCAGAGCCTAGGTTGTAGGTCGTGGTGGACTTAGAAACCCTAGGCTTGTGGTTGGACATTAGGATGACTACGTGAGAGTCGTGACTTATAGCGAGAGTCTTGATTGAGTTTTTACCTCTCCCACGAGACGGGATGAGTGTTTGCCATGTTTACTTTCCCAAGCGATTATGTTGGCTGCGACAACATGATGCTATGGAATGGATGACATGTCTTAGACTTTCGCTGGATTGGGTCATTTGGTTGTTGTGTCCTGACGTTTGTTATTGTGCAGTGGACAACGATACTCCTGAGACGTCGTGTTGTGAAGAGGACACACCCCGCACCTGATGAGTACCCGAGCAGCGGGAGGCAGAGCTACCAGGTGGGCACTTTTCCCTGGCCGAGTTACCAGGAGGATACTTCCCACTGGCCGAGCTACCAGATGGATGCATTGCCCCTGGCCGAGCTACCAGGTGGGCACTTTTCCCTAGTCGAGTTACCAGGAGGATACTTCCCACTGGCCGGGCTACCAGGTGGGCACTTTTCCCTGGCCGAGTTACCAGGAGGATACTTCCCACTGGCCGAGCTACCAGATGGATGCATTGCCCCTGGCCGAGCTACCAGGTGGGCACTTTTCCCTGGCCGAGTTACCAGGAGGATACTTCCCACTGGCCGAGCTACCAGATGGATGCATTGCCCATGGCCGAGCTACCAGGTGGGCACTTTTCCCTGGCCTAGTTACCAGGAAGATACTTCCCACTGGCCGAGCTACCAGATGGATGCATTGCCTCTGGCCGAGCTACCAGGTGGGCACTTTTCCCTGGCCGAGTTACCAGGAGGATACTTCCCACTGGCCGAGCTACCAGATGGATGCATTGCCCCTGGCCGAGCTACCAGCTGGGCACTTTTCCCTGGCCGAGTTACTAGGAGGATACTTCCCACTGGCCGAGCTACCAGATGGATGCATTGCCCCTGGCCGAGCTACCAGCTGGGCACTTTTCCCTGGCCGAGTTACCAGGAGGATACTTCCCACTGGCCGAGCTACCAGATGGATGCTTTGCCCCTGGCCGAGCTACCAGGTGGGCACTTTTCCCTGGCCGAGTTACCAGGAGGATACTTCCCACTGGCCGAGCTACCAGATGGATGCATTGCCCCTGGCCGAGCTACCAGGTGGGCACTTTTCCCTGGCCGAGTTACCAGGAGGATACTTCCCACTGGCCGAGCTACCAGATGGATGCATTGCCTCTGGCCGAGCTACCAGGTGGGCACTTTTCCCTGGCCGAGTTACCATGAGGATACTTCCCACTGGCCGAGCTACCAGATGGATGCATTGCCCCTGGCCGAGCTACCAGGTGGGCACTTTTCCCTGGCCGAGTTACCAGGAGGATACTTCCCACTGGCCGAGCTACCAGATGGATGCATTGCCCCTGGCCGAGCTACCAGGTGGGCACTTTTCCCTGGCTGAGTTACCAGGAGGATACTTCCCACTGGCCGAGCTACCAGATGGATGCATTGCCTCTGGCCGAGCTACCAGGTGGGCACTTTTCCCTGGCCGAGTTACCAGGAGGATACTTCCCACTGGCCGAGCTACCAGATGGATGCATTGCCCCTGGCCGAGCTACCAGCTGGGCACTTTTCCCTGGCCGAGTTACCAGGAGGATACTTCCCACTGGCCGAGCTACCAGGTGGGCACTTTTCCCTGGCCGAGTTACCAGGAGGATACTTCCCACTGGCCGAGCTACCAGATGGATGCATTGCCCCTAGCCGAGCTACCAGGTGGGCACTTTTCCCTGGCCGAGTTACCAGGAGGATACTTCCCACTGGCCGAGCTACCAGATGGATGCATTGCCCCTGGCCGAGCTACCAGGTGGGCACTTTTCCCTGGCCGAGTTACCAGGAAGATACTTCCCACTGGCCGAGCTACCAGATGGATGCATTGCCACTGGCCGAGCTACCAGGTGGGCACTTTTCCCTGGCCGAGTTACCAGGAGGATACTTCCCACTGGCCGAGCTACCAGATGGATGCATTGCCCCTGGCCGAGCTACCAGCTGGGCACTTTTCCCTGGCCGAGTTACTAGGAGGATACTTCCCACTGGCCGAGCTACCAGATGGATGCATTGCCCCTGGCCGAGCTACCAGCTGGGCACTTTTCCCTGGCCGAGTTACCAGGAGGATACTTCCCACTGGCCGAGCTACCAGATGGATGCTTTGCCCCTGGCCGAGCTACCAGGTGGGCACTTTTTCCTGGCCGAGTTACCAGGAGGATATTTCCCACTGGCCGAGCTACCAGATGGATGCATTGCCCCTGGCCGAGCTACCAGGTGGGCACTTTTCCCTGGCCGAGTTACCAGGAGGATACTTCCCACTGGCCGAGCTACCAGATGGATGCATTGCCTCTGGCCGAGCTACCAGGTGGGCACTTTTCCCTGGCCGAGTTACCAGGAGGATACTTCCCACTGGCCGAGCTACCAGATGGATGCATTGCCCCTGGCCGAGCTACCAGGTGGGCACTTTTCCCTAGCCGAGTTACCAGGAGGATACTTCCCACTGGCCGAGCTACCAGATGGATGCATTGCCCCTGGCCGAGCTACCAGGTGGGCACTTTTCCCTGGCCGAGTTACCAGGAGGATACTTCCCACTGGCCGAGCTACCAGATGGATGCATTGCCTCTGGCCGAGCTACCAGCTGGGCACTTTTCCCTGGCCGAGTTACCAGGAGGATACTTCCCACTGGCCGAGCTACCAGATGGATGCATTGCCCCTGGCCGAGCTACCAGGTGGGCACTTTTCCCTGGCCGAGTTACCAGGAGGATACTTCCCACTGGCCGAGCTACCAGATGGATGCATTGCCCCTGGCCGAGCTACCAGGTGGGCACTTTTCCCTGGCCGAGTTACCAGGATGATACTTCTCACTGGCCGAGCTATCAGATGGATGCATTGCCCCTGGCCGAGCTACCAGGTGGGCACTTTTCCCTGGCCGAGTTACCAGGAGGATACTTCCCACTGGCCGAGCTACCAGATGGATGCATTGCCTCTGGCCGAGCTACCAGGTGGGCACTTTTCCCTGGCCGAGTTACCAGTAGGATACTTCTCACTGGCCGAGCTACCAGATGGATGCATTGCCCCTGGCCGGTACATACCCCTGGCCGAGTTACCAGGTGGGTACTTGCCTTGGCCGAGTTACTAGGAGGTTGCTTAGTGAGATTGAGATGGTCTGACAGGACGCCGAAATTTGGTGGCGTTGAGTTCATCCTGTTGGACTACCGGGAGCGCAGTTGTTGACTTGGAACCAGTTTCGTGCTTTGCGGCTCTGGGCCTTCTTTCCTGACAGTGTAAGCAGAAACTGGAAGGGGATCTTAGGCTCCTACAGTAGGGGAGTCGACCTCTTTTGGAGTATGTTCGCGAGTTTTGCGATTGTTGAGCCGTGTACCCCATGTCGCCCGGATGAGGCCCAGGAGGTTGAGCTAGTTGAGAAAGGACTGCATCGGAATATCTATCACTTGGTGTACTCTCGGCGGGCGCCGACGTTAGATGCAGCGATTGAGCATGCTTAGCGGGTTGACCGAGGATCAGTGATCATGTCGGAGATAGACGGAGCGCCAGGGACCAGCTCCGGGGAGAGGCATCCAGTGCCGCCTGAGTTTGGACAGTCGAGTAGATCGAGACCCCGGGGCCGCCACGATCCCAGTCTGAGGGTCGTGAGTCTCAGAGGAGACAGAGACCAGGAGGTTCTCCGCAGCCGATGTATCAGCAGCAGCAGCGGGATGACTGTGTCCTTGGTGGTGGGCCGCATTTTGCGCCGCAGTGTGACCACATGCAGGGCACTGATCACGTTCTTGTCCTAAAGCGGGGTCACCAGTCGCTTGGGCAACTTCGGTTCCTCCTCCTCCGCTCTTCCAGACAGGCGGAGCTTCGACAGGTTATGGCCAGATAGTTAGGGCCACTTCTTCGCGGCAGTCCGACGAACGACCACCCCTGAGCGGGAGAGTCTATGTCGCACAGGATGAGGATTCGGGGGCAGCCAGGCACGTGGTGGCAGGTATTAATCTTATCTCCCCTACACGCACTTGAGCGTTATTTGTTACCGGAGCATCGCATTCATTTCTTCTGTAGGGCATTTGCATTGTTGTATGGGCTAGAGATAGGACCCTTAGCTTGTGCTCGTGAGGTTCAGATACCTGATCACGTGTTGCACATAGATGAGTGTTGTTGGTCCTGCCCAGTGCAGTTAGGGCCCTGGTTTTTGCCTGTTGATCTTTTGGCCCTTCCTCAGCTCCGGGATTTCGAGGTAGTATTGGGTATAGGACTGTGAGGATCTGAGACCTTGATGCTTGAGTGATGCCACACCGTTGATACACGGTGGTGATGCCACACCGTTGATACACGGTGGTGATGCCACACCGTTGATACACGGTGGTGTTGCCACACCGTTGATACACGGTGGTGATGCCACACCGTTGATACACGGTGGTGATGCCACACCATTGATACACGGTGGTGTTGCCACACCGTTGATACACGGTGGTGATGCCACACCGTTGATACACGGTGGTGATGCCACACCGTTGATACACGGTGGTGATGCCACACCGTTGATACACGGTGGTGTTGCCACACCGTTGATACACGGTGGTGATGCCACACCGTTGATACACGGTGGTGATGCCACGCTGTTGGTGCACGGCAGTGATGCCACGTTGTAGGTACACAACGGTGAGAGTTTTTGGATGGTTCGGACTTTTGACCGCGAGTTTGGGCATCAGCTTTATGATCGCCTTGCGAGCCAGTTTTCAGTCCCGTTCACCGACGGTTTGGTCCCCGTCAGGGTGTTCTTTATTAGTTGAGGGATCGACTTCGACCCGTGGGTCCGTTGGGGTTATGATAGCATGTTGAGTGACCAACTATGGCATGAGATTGTGTCTCTCGAGGATCCCTTTTTAGGGTAGCCTGCAGTTGTGTAGTCCACTCGAGTGGGTTTGGATCGGGAAGCAATCGAGTGAAGACCCCAGCTTATTGGTTTCCCTTCCTCATTGGATGAATGTGTGGGGTATATGTCGGGTCGTCTTGTTGGGGTTGGCACCATGATGTGGTTTGGTGCGTGTTGCACTAGTGGTTATTTCAGTTTCCCCCAGCCTCTTATTGGAGCCCCTTTGGTATTTCACGTCTCCGCTCAGGAGTGATGTGTTTTTTCTCGTCCGTGATTGACTTGCCCTTTTGAGATCTGCGATTGTTGGAGTACGAGGGACGCCCGTTGCAATTTCTGGCTCGAGAGATGAGAGAATTGCACATCGGGCCATACCGTACTTGTTGCTGTTGTTGTTGCGGAGTAATCACGGGGAGTGAATGGTGTTTCGGGAGCTGGAGGCGTATTGATGGATACCTACCCGTGGTATTTGTGACTCCTGATGGACTTGATTTAGTTTCGAGGACGAAACTTTCTTTTAGTGGGGGAGGATGTGAGGTCCCGGAATCCCCCGCGTAGGGTTGCTGGTTGTTGGGCAGCTTTTAGTGGCCGTTGGGAGTGGTTGTGCGCATGTCGGGCCCGAGAAATGGATTTGTGATGCAATTTGGAATTTAGTTGCATCACTGGAGGCCTGCGTGGTGTGTCAGTGATGTTTGCGCGCAATTTGGACACAAGTGGTGGACTTCGGGTTTAAAATGAGATCCCGTGGGTAATTGGAGGACCCGTCGGGTGTTTGGAAGTGGTTTCGCGCGATTCAGATGCCAAAATTCGACTCCGGGCAAAGTTTGGATAAAAGTTTACCTCTCCGGTCGCCTTCGGGAATTTTTAGAGTTGGAATTTGGCAAATCGGACTTTTAAAAGGGACCTGGCGCGAAAATCGGATCGAGTGGGCATTCGGTAAATTTTCGGACGAGAATTTGGAGAATCGGACATCGTTTTTGGATTCAGCGCGCGAAATCGCTAAGAATGGACTATTTATTTGTTGGTTTTGGAGCCCGGATGAAGTGCGCATTTTTCGAGGCATCACGGCACGAATCTCGAGGCGAGGCGAGGCGAATCCCGAGGAGAGCGGCTCGCGGATCGAGGCGGGCGCGCGGCTCGAGGAGCGTACGGCGCGGCAGGGGGCGCACAGGCGCTTCGGCGGGAATCGCGTGGGGCCGCCACGTGGCGGCCCCCCATTCGCGCCCGCGCGGACGCGGGGTTCGAGCGTCCGTGCGGCGCGCTCGGTGTCCCGCGCCTGCGCGGCGCTGGGTGTCACGCGCCCGTGTGGCGCGTGACTGCCGCGCGCCGCGTGGCGCGCGGTGACTCGGCCACGTGGCGGGCGGGGGCGCCCGCTGCGCCTGGTGCGCGCCCCTGTGTGTGGACCGGGCGGTTGGAGGCCCCCCATTGGACGGTCCACCGTGGACCGGGCTCCGTGGACCCCCTTCTCCTCCCATTTTTCTTCTTCTTCTTCTTTCTCCACCCCGAGCTCCATTTCTCCTTTTCTTTCCTTCCTTCTTCAACCGAGCGAGAGAGGGAGTGAGAGGAGATTTTTGGGTGGTGCGGCGGTGCGTCGTGGGCCTCGTGGAGCGTGCGAGGTTCTCCGACGGGAGCGTTTCGGCGACGGCGGCACAGTCGGGTAGGTCCCGTATGTTTGTTTTTACGGTATTTTTAGCACAGGTTTGGAGCGATATTTTGGACTGTGAATTGACCCTCTTGCTCTTATCTGTGTTTTTCTGCACCGTTTTGCGTGCGGTCCCCGACGGCGTGCTCCGTTTTGCGTGCGGACTCCGTTTTGCGTGCGGATTCTGGCACCGTGCTCCTTTTTGCGTGCGGATGGCGGCACTGTGCACCGTTTTGCGTGCGGACTCTGTTTTGCGTGCGGACTCTGGCGTCGTGCACCGTTTTGCGTGCGGATTCCGGCACTGTGCACCATTTTGCGTGCGGACTCCATTTTGCGTGCGGATTTCGGCACCGTGATCCGTTTTGCGTGCGGACTCCGGCAGCGGACATCGTTTTGCGTGCGGATCGCGTGGAGGCCAATTGCAAGTGTCTACGAGCAATTGGTGGCAAATCGAGGTGGGTGGCCTTATCTCCAAGTTTTATGGACTGTACAGTAATTCTACTGATGTAGGACTATGCATGATAGTTTATTTTCTTGTGTAGCATGCTAGATTGTAGGAATTGTTATTCCTTTTATCATCTATTAATATAACTATTTTGGAACTTGACCTAGGACCCCCGTCATATGTTGCATGTGTAACCAGACCAGTAGAAAACCCTCACTTGGGCTAGGGTTATTTATGTTTAGACACCCACACTGTTTTTCTATCCCTGGACATAGTGTTATCCTCGCCCAGGTAGTGGGCCGAGAGGTCGGGATTTTTCTTTTAGTGTGGGATACGTTTGCACTCGTGCTTGGGAGCAGAGTGGAGTCTGGTAGTTTTAGTGGGTTGCTTATCTGTGCCGGGAGCCGTTTGGGTAAACGGTAGTCCCAGGAGGTCTAGTATCCCTGTTGCGCTGTCGTGGGAGGGAGCCGTTGAGCAGGCGGTAGTCCCGGGCCGTCGAGTTTCTTCCGGCCAGTGTCGTTGGGAACCGTTGGGGTTAACGGTGATCCCAGGTCGTTGAGTGTTGTCCGACCAGTATTGTTAGCTTGAGTTGTGGGTCGTTCCTGGCTGTGGAGTACCTCCAGCCAGTGTGCCTTGTGCTGCGAGCTGTTGGAGAGGCTTGTGTCTCGTGTTTTGTGTGAGCTGATCAGCTGAGTCGTAGAGAGTGCTCCGACTGTTGTGCGAGATATTTGGGGATCGTGAGTCCTACCGTTCTGGGAGTGAGCGTGGTTTTTGACTATAGCCTGCTTATGCCAATTAGTGATACTCTATGCCGCGCCGTTTTCCTCAGTTGGAGTCGCGTCCCTGAGATGCCGCTGTGGATACGATGGGCCGGTTGAGGCAGTTTTGCGCAAGGGGTGAGTTAGTCGGGCAGGACGCCCCACGTAAATCCCGTCCTCATGGGGATGTGTGGTAGTGGGCAGGCGCGTTCTTAGTCGACAGGCGCAGGCTTGACTGGACCCTATGAGGCAGTTAGTTCGATTGGGTCTATTGAGCACCTTGGGTGCGAGTGGTCTCTTTTACTTTCATCTGTTCCACTTTTTGAGTATCTAGATAGAGGTATGGTAGCTGTAGAGTAGCTCCAGCTTTTCTTGTTCGGATTTCATTGCACTGTTATCTTTTACCTCTAGTAGACTTAGTGGGCAGACCGTTGGGCTTGTTGACGGCACCCACTGAGAACTACTGTGGGAAGTAGTTCTCACACCCGTCGTGGTGTCTTTTTCCCCAGGAACTTCTTCTCCTGTTCCTGTTGCTCCAGTTGCTGATCCTTCTGACCGAGGCGAGGGAGTCGCGAGCTAGTTCCCTACCCGTCGTTGGAGTGTAGCGGTACCCCTTCAGAGGAGAGCTTCAGTAGATTAGTTTACTTCTTGTTCCTTTGTTGAGAGACCTTTGTTGTGAGGTATAGAGTTGTACTTTATTTTACAGTTTGAGAGACTGATGTAGTGAGGATATTTGTATTGAGAGCTTGTACACCGATGTATTTTATTGGAGATATCTCCCTTTTGAGTTTTGTATCAGAGGACTTTTTATACGATCGTATTTGGGAGATGGATATTGTATTTATTTTCAGTTGTACAGTGTTTGGATTTCAGTTTTAGTAGTTTACTTTCAGCTCTGATATCTGTATACTGTAGTTGATTCTTTCTGCAGGTTAGACGCTTCGTCTGTACGGCAGTTTCCGTACAAATGGCGGATCTGTTAGCGAACCCGGGTCGCAGTTTCGACCCCGGGGCGTGACAACAAGTGGTATCGGAGCGGGAATAGGGTTGTAAACAATGGTTGAAGGTGGAAATATCAATAGACCACCGTTCTTCGATGGAGCAAATTATGCATATTGGAAAGTACGCATGAGAGCGTTCTTGATTTCCATCGATGAACGGGTTTGGCAATCAATTGAGTTTGGATGGACAAATCCTACTGAGATTATTGCTGATGTTCGCACCATCAAACCTAGGTTGAAGTGGACTAAGGAAGAAATTGATGCATCTTCTTACAACGGCAAAAGAATTAACGCCTTATTTAATGCTTTGTCGCAAACTAAGTTTTCTCGCGTCTCGGCATGTGAGACTGCGAAAGAAATCTGGGATACTCTACAAGTTACATATGAGGGAACAAGTTTAGTGAAGATTCAAAAACTGCAAATGCTTACGAGCAAATTTGACTCTATTTTTATGGCAGAAAATGAATCTTTCACAGAATATTATACATGATTGCAAGATATCGTTAATACATGTGCTATCTTGGGAGAGAAAATTCCATAATCTAAAGTTGCAAGAAAAATTTTGAGAACTCTTCCGGAAAGATTTCGCCCTAAGGTTGCAGCTATTGAAATAGTAAAACACCCGGACGTAATCAAAGTAGAAGAATTAGTGGGTGCATTTCAAACTTATGAAATGACTTTTCCTACTAACTATTCTTCTAGAAAGCCTTCCTCTTCTTCTAAGTTTTCAGGTTTTGCATTGAAATCAACAAAGGAAGAAGACGCGGATTCATCCTCCTCATACGCTGATGATAATCTATCCATGGAGGATTTCGAGAAACAACTTGCACTCTTGACGAGGAAATTTCGCCGAAACTTTCGAAGGAAAAATTCAAGTAAATCCTCATCCTTCGTTAAATCCAAGAAAGGCAAGGGATCTTCAAGCTTTAAGTCAAGAAAGCAAGAGGGTTCTTCAAAGGACAAGAAGAATTCTGAGGGACAAATCCAGTGCTTCAAATGCCGAGGTTATGGCCATATCTCAACGGAGTGTCCCAATAAGAATCCGTCAAAGAAGAAGGCTATGCAAGCCATCAGATGGGATGACACTTCCACTTCTGATGAGTCATCTTCCAGTGATGAGGATAACAACGCCACAGCATTCCACGCGTCCATAACTTCACCTTACATGTGCTTTTCAGCGACTTCTCTGGTTCATTATCCAACTCCTCCTTAAATGAAAAGAATGCAACAGATGATGAACCGAGCGATTCTGAAGGTGAAGACTTTGCTTTTGCCTACCATAAATTATTAAAGGGTTCAAAGAAATTGGCAAAGCAAAATAAAAGTTTGAGAAGAAGATTGTGGGATCTTGAAGAACAATAAAAAAAGACAACTTCTCTCTCAAACGCTTTTGAAGAGGAAAGGGATAACTTGGTCAAAATAAATGTTTCCCTTCGAGAGAAGAACGAGCATTTCGAGAAGGAGCACATCAAATTAGTGGATAAAGCTAATTACTTCCTGAAGCTCTACTCCGAGGCTCAACAAAAAAAATTGGAGATGACGAAGACCATACTCCAACTTAAGGAAGATTTGAAGCGATTCTCTTCTTGAAGGAGCAAGTTGGACAAGTTGCTTGGTCTCGGTCAAACGAACCATTTGGGTCTTGGATACGTTCGAACCGGTGAGGATCCAAGTTCGAGCGGTACAAAGTTTGTGCCCTAGTCGGTTTCTCCTCATCCGACAAAAACCACTGCATCCAACGTTAACAAACCTACCTCATCTACTTCGGGTTCAACTTGCACAAAGGTATGTTTTCGTTGTGGTTTTGCAGGGCACATAAGACGGAATTGCAAGAATGAAGCCAAGCGATCAAATCAAGCGCTTCTTGCAACAACTACCATCAAGAACAAAGACCGAAATTCAAGAAGAAATCAACCAAAGGTCAAGAACAATGGTAGTACACCCCACAAGACGATGTCATTATGGATTCCAAAGAAAAGTGATCAACCGAACAAGACGCGTTCACCAAGGAGATCAATGTCACGATCATTGCCGACGTATTCCAAAACTTGTAAGGTTTGGGTGCGCAAAGGTGAATTCTTCCCTTGTCTTGTCATTCACACATCACTATATGCGTATGACAATTCGTCTTGGTATCTGGATAGTGGTTGCTCACGCCACATGACCGGAGATAAAAACGTTTTTCAAACCTTTGAGAAAACCTCTGGAGGACATGTAGTTTTTGGAGATGGACGATCTTCAAAAATAGTTGGCAAAGGAACAATTACTATTCCAGATGGCCCAGCTTTGAACAATATTTTATTTGTTGAATGCCTTAAAACTAACCTCATAAGCATTAGCCAATTGTGTGATGATGGTTTTTCAGTTAATTTCTTTTCTGTAGAATGTCTCGTAGCTGATGAAAACCATTCATTCATTTTGAAAGGGGTTAGGTCATAGAACAATTGCTATGTAGTTCCTGGTAAAACAAGTCAACAATGTAACCTAGTGTCACTTGATAATGAGACTCTTTGGCATGAAAGACTAGGTCACATGAACTTTAAGGAACTATCTAGAATATCTAACAAAGACATAGTTAGAGGTGTTCCTAAATTGAACTTCAAAGAAAACCTTGTGTGTGGTGGTTGTCAAAAGGAAAAACAAACTAGATCCATTCACAAGAATTTAAACCATGTAGGAACTAAACGCCCATTAGAATTATTGCATATGGATTTAATGGGACCAACTCGTCAACCTAGTTTGGGTGGAAAATGGTATATTTTTCTTATGGTTGATGATTTCTCTAGATATTATTGGGTAGCATTTTTAAAAGAGAAAGCGGATACTTTTGACTCTTTTCATGATATTTGTCATCGTACTATGATTGAGAAAATGAAAAGATTGTCCGTGTTCGCAGTGATAGAGGTGGAGAATTCATCAACTCAAAATTCATTGATTTTTGCACTTCAAATGACATAAAACGTGAATTCTCTGCACCTTATATACCGTAGCAAAACGGTGTAGTCGAGCGAAAAAATAGGGTTGTTCAAGAGATGGCGCGTGTTATGCTTCATAGCCAGAAACTCCCTTTATATTTTTGGGTTAAAGCAATTAACACCGCGGTCTATGTGATCAATTGCATCTATTTGCGCCCGGGTACTTTGAATACCCCATATGAGCTATGGTTTAGTAGAAAACCTAATATCAAGTATTTTCGTATCTTCGGGAGTCGCTGTTACATTTTACGCGATCGAGAAAATCTTGAAAAATTCGACTCTCAAAGTGATGAAGGAATTTTTATGGGTTATTCTACAAACAGTAGAACATATCGAGTATACAATCTTGAATCGAAGACGATGATAGAATCAATTAATGTTAAAGTAGATGAAGCTTCTCATTTGTCTTCTGATAAATCTACTCTTGATATGTCTCTTGATGATGAATCTCCTGCTAATGATATTACATCTTTGCATGAAAAGTCTTTTGAAAATTTTGATGCGTCTCATGGTTCTTCTAGTTCATCCAATGTGCAGGAATCATCACAAATTCCCCCGAGTACTCCGTTACCTCAAACGCTTCGAATCTCCAAGGACCATCCTGGATCGAATATCATTGGAAATCCTCAAGAAGGAGTAAGAACTCGGAGACAATTGGAATGTGGAGTCACATGCTACGTCTCCATGGTAGAACCAAGAAATATTAATGAAGCTCTTCAGGATGACTACTGGATAGAAGTTATGCAAGAAGAGTTTAATCAATTTGAAAGGAACAAAGTCTGGGAATTAACGAAGCCCCCGAAGCAACAAAATATCATCGGTACTAAATGGATTTTCAAGAACAAGAAAAATAAAGAAGGTACCGTTATTCGGAATAAAGCACGGTTAGTTGCTCAGGGCTATTCACAAGTTGAAGGTATAGACTTTCATGAGACTTTTGCCCCGGTAGCCCGTCTCGAGTCCATTCGTATCTTATTTGCTATAGCTTGTCATTTTAAAATTAAACTTTTTCAAATGGATGTAAAGAGCGCCTTTTTAAATGGTTTTCTAAATGAAGAAGCTTATGTGGCTCAACCGAAAGGTTTCATTGATCATAAACTTCCAAACCATGTTTATTGATTGAAAAATGCTCTTTACGATCTAAAATAAGCACCGCGAGCATGGTACGAAAGACTGACAAAGCACCTTTTGGAAAAGGGCTATACTCGAGGGGGAGCAGATCGGACAGTCTTTGTGAAGCACTTTCAAGACAACTTCATTGTAGCACAAATCTATGTGGACGACATTGTGTTTGGTGCTACAAGGAATAATGATGCTTCAAAATCCGCCGAAATAATAGAAAGCGAATTTGAGATATCCATGATGGGCGCGTTGACATATTTTCTTGGATTGCAAGTTAAGCAAACTGAAGAGGGCATTCATTTGTGTCAATCCAAGTATGCGAAGGAGTTGGTCAAGAAATTTGGATTAGAAGATTCTAAAGACTTTCCGACTCCCATGGGAACTAGCAATAAGGGACTTGGATGTGAATCTCACGGAGAAAAAGTAGACGAGAAATTTTACCGAAGCATGATTGAAAGTTTACTTTACCTTATGGCTAGTCGCCCGGACATTGCCTTCAGTGTTGGGATTTGTGCGAGATATCAATCAGCACCGAAGGAAATTTACCTAAAAGCGGTGAAAAGGATCATCCGGTACATCAAAGGTTCATTGAATTTCGGAATTTGGTATCCTATGGGCACATCTCTTGATATAATAGGATATTTGGATGCCAATTCGGCTGGATCAGTGGATGATCGAAAGAGCACGAGTGGTGCATGCTTTTACCTTGGCCATTGTCTTGTTGCATGGCATAGTAAGAAGCAAAACTGCATTGCTCTCTACTGTCGAAGCGGAATACATTTCAGCGGAAAGTTGTGCAATTCAATTGATTTGGATGAAGAGTGTATTGAGTGACTTCCGCATCCCGGCGACCTCGGTAACAATACTTTGTGACAACACTAGTACCATTAACATTTCAAAAAACCCTGTGTTGCACTCAAGGACAAAACACATAGAATTTAGATATCATTTTCTTAGAGAGCTAGTTGAATCAAGTACTTTACAAATTTCTTATGTTTCAACTGAAGATCAATTAGCCGATATTTTGACAAAACCTTTGGATCAAAAACGTTTTATTCATTTGCAAAAAGCAATTGGAATGATTTCTTTGAAATAACAATTTTTGAACCATTTCTTAGGTTAGGTTTTGTTTTGTGTTTTGTGTTTGTATATAGAACATTAATTGACCATTTGTTAAATTGACTTTAATTGCATCTTTTCATGTTTTGAGAAATCTATTATGATTTGAATATCATTATAATACATTTGACGCAATGATCATTTATATCAATTATTTCATCTTTAATTGATCAAAGTCAATTCCTCTCTCAATGATATCTTGGTATAGTTTTTATCTTATTTGATAATTGAGTTAAGTATGAATATGAGATCAATGGTTGGTTGAATACTTAATATTTTACATAATTGATAGCCAATTGAGGGGGAGTATTATTTAAAGTTTCATGCTCAAAAGATGTGGAAAGAGTTACATCCCTAGTGGAGTGTGAAAACTACCACCACATGGAGGAAAGAGCTATCACCTCGGTCGTCCGAGTGCTGTGTGCAGCTACCACATGTTCACCAAGCATGGTATTTCTTGTTTATTAGATAAAATGCTTTTTGGAATACTTGACTTTGTCGAATTCCAAGATTGGCATAAGGTGGGATTTCAAATTGAAAGATGCTCAAAGAGCCACTTCCCTAGATATATTGACTAGATACATTATCTAATTTATTTGGGATGTCAAACATCTATCGATCTTTGTGCATTCATTTTCTTTATTCAATTGATGATTTGATAAACACATTACTTATTAGATCGTGATTGATATTTTGAACTTGCTCAACTTTAGAGGATATAACTTTTATAAATTTTTGTTTCATAATTTGAGTATTAATGATAGATTTAGCATAATCTATTTCGTTTTATGTGAAACGTTGTTTTTTGTTTAAAGTTGATATGCAAGGATGCTTACATATTTTTTCTGGATTTTCTGAAATTTTTACAAATTTTTCTAGAGAAAAAGTTGCAGGCAGTCCGGACTAGATGGACTCAGTCCGGATCCCGAACGTTGGGATTTCTCTGCGGGTAACCGATCCGGACTGGATTCCAACCTGATCCGGACCGCGGCTAGGTTTTAATGGAAACGAAAGGTTTTTTTATTTCTATTTTTTCTAAACTTTTGTTTCTAACTTCCTAGAGTTTCTCTCACTAGAATCAAGAGGGTTTTGGATCTTTTGCAACTCGATTTCTTTCGATCCAAGTAAGTTCTTTTGATCAAAACCTCTGTTTTTCACTGTTTTGCTATTGTTCTTCAAAACGTGAGTGGATTTCATGCTATGAATTCATTTTTAAACGGTTTTTGGTCAAATTTCTTTTGAAATAAGAACTCTGGATACATTAGTTTTGTTTCCATGCCTTGTATTCATTTGATTAACGAATTTTTGGGCTTCGATTTCTAAAAATTTGGTTTTAGGACAAAATTTAGGAGTTTTCAAAAATTATGTGATTGATCTATTTTTAAAATTCTTTTTGCAAAACTAACTTGATTCCTATTCTCTATACATAATAAGGATTGTTTGGGTATGTTTTATAAAATTTTTGAAAATTAAACAATTTTTTCATGTTCCTTGAGTTCTTGCTCACAGGTGACTGTTTCTAACAATCTGGCAAGATGATTTTTGGCTGGATTCTTGTGCTCATTGCGGCAATGGTTGGCACTTGGGCATCGAACAAGCTGAACAGGACAAGAAAAACTCAAGCTGAAGGGGAGTATGTTTCTCTTGACGAGTCAGATACGGAATCAGAGGACTGGGATAAAGTCCTTGAGGAAACTGCAGCATTGGCTACAGCAGCAGAAAAGGGGAAAGCCCCTGCTTCTTCGAAGGCAAAGACTCGCCTACAGCTGCCGAAAAAGGAAAAGTTCCAATGCAACAAACACCTATGTCCATGAGGAGAAAGAGTGTTGCAAAGAAGAAAGGGAGAGCTCGTGGAATAGAGATTGATGAGTCACTGGCAAGTGAGCCGCCTCCACGAGATTTTGTTCATATTAACACTGACAGAATGAAGGACTTTGAGAAGCACGAATGTATCAGTGAGAGACATGTAAATGTCGCAGCTCTCAAAGAACGCTCAAAAGTGTTTGGAACACTGTTTGATCAAGCTGGACTTGAACAAATCTGCAATTTTTCGGAAACTTCACGATATTGTCTTCATCTTGTGAGGACTTTTTACTTGTGTGCTACACAGCTTCAAGATCATGAGGACGAACCCAAAGAATTTGTTACAATAGTTCGGAATGTCAACCTCAAGATCATGCCTCAACTGATTGGAGAAGTGCTGGGAATGAATGCCCAAGTCAAAGGGATTCATTATTTGAAGGGACATGTCATGTCCAATACAACCTGGAGGACGGTTGTTGATGGAATATGCTTGCCTGATACCCGGTCAGCGGGAAATTCGGTTCTTTCAAAAGAACTTCGACCGGAGTATAGAGTTTTGAACTTTATTGTTTGCTACAACATCTTACCAAATATGCAAATTAAGGTTCTCCGTTGGGATAGAATGCTGTTTCTATATCTCCTTGGGCATCCCGAAGCTTCGTTGGGATCAAATTTCAATATTCCTTATCTCATTTGGTCGTGGATGGCTAGATATGTGGAGAATGCACATCTGACTGGGCGACTTCCATTCCCACTGATTATTATGTGGATTTTCAGAAAGTTTGATGCCGATATTCGTTCATCAACTTACATGCATAGTCTGGGAACGATCAATGACACTACCATTGTGAAGTCACTCTCAAGTAAACCAGATGAGAGCCCAACCCCTCCAAGGAGCAAGAGAACCTCAGCACAGCAAGCAACAACGGCAACAGCAAGAGCAGTAGTACCAGCTTCTACTTCAGAGGATGAAGCTTCTGTGACGTCAATCTATAAAGAACAACAACGACTATCATCTGAACAAGAACGCATGTCAGATGAAATAACTAAAATCTCTACAAACATGGTTCAGATTTCTGCCGACCAAGCTGACTTGAAGAAGAAACACAAATCTCTTGCCAAATTGGTTAAGAAGATTTTTCACAAACTTGGATGCAGCAGTTCGGATGAAAATGACACTGATTGATGTTTTTTTCTTAAGTTTTCATTTTGTTTTGTTCTAATGTCTTCTCTTGCAGGTTTTAGTTTCTTTTCTTAATCTTTGTGAACTTTGCTTTACCCTCCTTTTGATTTTGGCTTTTTCTATGACAAAAAGGGGGGAGACACTATACTTGAATGTTTGGATTGGAGAGAACTTGAGAACTTGAACTTTGAAAACTTTGAACGTGAAGGTAAGTAAGTTCTAAGTTGAACTTGATCATGCCTCGACTAACTATTTGACTAACTATTTGGGCATGTAATTTTACTAACAAGTTGCTTGATAACTGACATATTTTTTAACTTGTTAATTATTTTGACATGACATTTAGATTTTAATGATTAGGGATATGTGAATCTTTATTTGCTAAATTTTCATACATATCTGATAATTAATGTCATGGTGACTATAAACTCTATCTCTCTGATTGATTATTGAATGTTTAAATTTTTGAGGTATCTAACGATTTCTTTTGTCAAGAATTATTTCTTTTGCAGAGACTACAAACGGCTAAGTCTAGAGTTTGTTTTAGGAGTTTATCTCTTGTATTTATCTTTATTTGGATCATACATGTAAATTTTTGTTGTATGGTGATAGCAACACAAATATCTTTTTGAATTTTTTAAGTGGATTTTTGTTTTGTCACGAAACCGCCAAAGGGGGAGATTGTTAAGGATTTTGTTTTGACGTATTTCGTGAAGTGGTATAAATCTTGAAGATTGAAGATGAAGAATTGTGGATCAATTACATCAATCTCAAGAAAAATGGATTCGGATTGATCAGGTACGTTTAACTAAATAATTTTGGTGATCCGAATATATTTGTGTAGTTTAGAAACACTTGGAATATGTTTTGATACATAAAAATCAAAAACTAGACTTTTAGGAAGTTCAGGATCTGGACCAGCCACGTCCAGTCCGGACTCCGAACATGGTTTGGTTAATGCAATTTTTCCAGTTCGGACCACCCCTGTTTCAGTCCAGACCTCGAACCTTAAATTCTGCAAAAATTGCATGAATGGTCCGGACCTCCCCTGTTTCATTCCGGACCCCGAATTGCGTTTTTCAGAAAATCTTCTGAAAATTGATGATAGTCCGGATCAGACTTAATCCAGTCCGGACTGCCGTGCGGGAAAATTTCTGTTTTGAAAGTTTTTTATGCTTATCTCTTTCCAAGGGTCTCTAATCTATAAATAGACATTTTATTCATCGTAAAAAGTGATTTTTGATTTCTTAAAAAAGATTTTCTTTTAAGAAAAAGAAAAATCCGCAAATATAGAGAAGAAAGGAAAACACGATTAAATTCATGTTTCTTCATCTATATTATTCAATTTGATTCTAGGGTTTCAAAACTCCTATTTCTTGTAGAATCAAATTGAAGAATACTTAGATGGTATTTCTTGTCTATCATTGATCTAAGTATTCGGAGAATCACCACCAATAATCAAAACAACGATTTTTCCAAAAATCGGCGCGAGGATTCGCGTGGCCTTGTGGATTCAAGGTGCTACTGCTCTCGTGGATTCGGAGCGAGGCGCGTTCGTGTGATCGAGACATGCCGCATTGGTGAAGACCGTGGATTCGGTTGGACGTCGTGGATTCGACGTTGAACGTCGTGGATTCGGCGTTGGGACGCAAATCGTGGATTCGAGGAGCGTTCGGAGCAAGCGGAGAAGATCAACTAGGAACGTATGAAAAATGTTGAGTCGTAGGGTTATGGTAAATCACCTTGTACGTGTTTAATCTTAGTGAATTTCGCCGTGTTATCAGTCCCGTGATTTTTTACTCCTGTGACGGAGTTTTCCACGTAAATCTTGCGTACTTTATTTATTTTTCGCATTGGGTTATTTTTTTACGCAACGATTTGGTGTGTTTATTGTTTTCACCTATTCACCCCCCCTCTAGATGGTTTTTCTCCTATTCAGATCCATATTATTCATAACCCACAAACCTGACCACTCGGCCCACTACCCGGGCGAGGAAACTCTATGTCCAGGAAATATGCAAGATGTGGGATGCCTAAAGCATAAAAGAACCTAGCCAAGTGAAGGTTCTCTACTAGTCTGGTTTCAACATGCATCATATGACAGGGTGCTAGGTCAAGTTCCAATAATCAATAAATAATCCTCTAATCATGTTAAGCATAAGACTGAACCAACAACAGGGACAATTCATAACATGCTTGCTTCCAATCAAGGTAGTATACTCTAGTCATACATGCTCACAAGCTTAAACAATATAGAGCAGACATGCATCAATCATATTCTTCAACAAATAAGTGAACATCATCATCTAGCATGCTTTTCCACTAGTATAGGATAACCATCTTTATCTTGTAACTCTCCCTCATGCATAAGGGTAAATAAATCATGTACAATTTATTAATTAAGCCTCAATCCCATCATTCAAACCATTTCTCACGCTTAGATCACAATCATCAAAATTATACATTAAACTATGCATGCATACTAACAAATAGAGTTAGAGAACCGTCCACCGGTTCTGGGGACGAAGCAACCCACCTGAAACGCTTTCCATAGGCAAAGCCGAAGTTGGTGAAGTGCGTAGCCACTCGCTATCAAAATCCGCCGAAACTGCACCCTCGGTACTCGGTCGCACAAGCCTCTGCTCCAACCAACATCACAGCCAACAATCAAACAACACCACAACACACCCCAAAAACAGCACTTGCTGTTTTTACAAACCAGCACAGAAAAAGGGGATTTTCACCTACGTGCGGTCCTCCGAAAAATCTAGAAAAATCACGGCTGCGATCCTCGGGACGAGTAGATACAAATCGAGTATTTATACTCCTCGTTCCGACACCTGTAGGCCAAGATACAATTAGAACATCGCGGTAAGCCAATCAATCCACGACTCACAAATCTACGGAAATCAGTCACGAAGAAGCTTAAATATCACCTTCGAAACAACCTCAGAGAAATCCGATAAAAATACGGTCGCGTTCCTCTCGAAGCGTAGATGCCGATCGAGTCCTCACACGCCCCGATCTGATGCCCGCAGGCCGAGAAATCCTAACAATACTCCAACGCTGTCCCAAACATCGTAGCAGTACAAGGGGCCAAAAGGTACCTCGGGAACACCACCAAAAACTCAAAATAGAGTGAAGTGATCAACACGGAAATCGAAGGTGTACCTCTCGTGAACGCGCTGCCACAAAAATGGCTCAAAACTCCATCGGGGTGATCCAGGGGAGCTCGTGGACTGAAATGCGACGGTAGAAGCCACAATCAAAGGAGCGTCGAAGTGCGCCGCATCGTAGAAAATGCCGATGCCGCGGCCTCCAAAAATTCTGGGAATCCATCAAGAAGTAGAGGACAAGGTGAGGAACAACCTTCCTTAAGGCCTAAATCCAAGAGAAACTCGAGAAAAGGCCGAAAGAACAACAAAAAAGGTTATTTATAGCCTAAAGTCCACACAAGAGGATCTGGATTCGGGCGCCGAATTCGGGCGCCCGAATCCGGCCCCGCGGCCCACTACTGTGCGCGCCCGGAAACCCTTGGGCACGCCACGTGGCCTTCTCCGTGCCCCGCGCGCCCAGTGTACGCGCCCCCGCGAATCACGCCGCGACGCGTGGCAGCGGGGTTCATGGCGGGGCGCACGGGCCGCGGTCCACTCCGGGACTGCCGGGTGGCTGCGCCCGCCCACGCATCCTAGCGCGGTCCATCGTGCGCCGCGCCCGGCACAATTGGTGCCTCGACTCCCGCGCCGCCGCCCAGCCAATGGGAGTTCGCCATGTGGCAGCCTCCGCGTTGGCTGCGCCCGGTGCACGCCCAAGCCCCGTGGACCCGCCAACCCGCGCCGCTGCCCGCGCCTGCGTCGCCGCGCTCCGCCGCCTGCCTGCCGCTGCCGGTGCAGCCCGCCGGCTGGAATAGTAACCAAGTGCCTCGAAATCCGTGTTTTGGCATCCGGGCTTCGAAAATACAAGTAAATAGTCTATTTCCATCGTTTTCATGCGCTGAGTCCAAATCCGATGTCCGTTTTGCCCAATTCCACTTCTAAAATTTATCGAAGGCATCCAGATAAGTAATCTTAATTCAAATTTCGTGCTGGGTCCAATCCTGAGGTCCGATTTGCGCACAAACACCTCCGACACACAACACGGGCCTCTAGAAGCTGATGATCCAACAGTAATCCTATCGCGGGGATACGGGTCCTCACATCAGTCGCATGAGAATGTGACACACGATATATGCCATCGACTGAAGACTTCAGCCGATAGGAGAAGCAACTGATGAGGAGAGTTTTGCCTCATCTAGGATCGGCTTTGGACAGAGAAGGACATTAAACCGTCCTGTCAGCAGGTAAATTTTACCTTCTCCAACCGTTAAAATATCAGAGGACCACAGCTTGAACCTCAGCAATGTCGAACACGTGAATAACCCGCCACCGACGCTCCCAAAGGCTCCCGAGACCTGTGGAAGGTCGGCACCCAGGAGACGACCCTAGCTTAGATATTCGGGCAAATGGTCCGAATGTTGGATAACAAAGAGAGGACGCAGGCGTCCCTCAAAAAGAACTGCCAGGAGCAAAACGCCCGGTTCGATTTTATGTTAGCCACGATAGCGGCCGCAAACGAAAATACGACTCTCGTCAGGCGGGTCCCATACGAGCCATGCAGTAGAGGGTATTGCTTCACACTACTCCAGCAATTGCCGACGCAATCGATCACGATCGCACTGGCAATGCCGATAGTGCAGCCACAAGTTGCACCGCCGGCGGCTACTTATCAAGCGGCACAGCTGCTTGGGGTAGTACAGTCGCAAGTGATCCCATATCAGACGGGAGCGGGGCCGATGGGGCAGAATATCGGCCATCAACAAAAAAATTACTAGGGGGTTTCTCTGCCTCCCCCACCGCCGTCCGCCCAGCCTCAGGATAGGGGTAGGACCGGCGGACAGTTTCCTTCTCGGGGACCACTTCAGAACCAGGCCGACCCTTACGGGCCGCCACCTCCACCAGCACAGCCGGCGGCTCAGGTACCTCAGGCCAGGCATGCCAAAATCGATGGGGGGCAGGAATGATAGGCAGATTCCTCCGCAAGGACCGCCTCAGAATCAGGCCAGCCAATATGGGCCGCCACCTCCACCGGCGCAACCGGCGGCCCCAACACCTCTAGTAGGGCTCGTTGACATCCACGCCTATATGGAGGCGGTGATCTGCAACACCTTCAGCATAGAGGCCAGGTCGACAATTCTGCCAATGTTCAGGTCTCCGTATCCAACTCATATCGATACGGACTATCTGTACACGGCCAATTGGAAGATGCCGAAGTTTGACAAGTTTTCAGGCGAAGAGAATGAGAACACCATCGAGTACATTGCTCGATTCACGGCCCAATCCCGAGAGGCGGCCGTCAGCCCATTCCTAAAGGTGAGGCTGTTTAGTACGTCATTTGTTACGGCATTTTGGTGTTGGCATATTTCGTGAGTCAAGTCAGTGAGTTGAGTCGGAGTCTTAAAGGGATCAAATTGTCAATCAGCAATCAAAGACTTAGAGAAGATTCAACAAGAGCTCAAGTTGACACTCAATGTCTTGAGTCTTGAAGATTGAAGATGAAGAATTGTGGATCAGTTACATCAATCTCAAGAAGAAAGTATTCAAAAGGATCAGGTATGTTTAACTAAATAATTTTGGTGATCCGAATACTTTCTTATAGTGTAGAAACACTTGGATGAACTTTTATTGTCATAATAATCAAAAACTGGTGTTCGGACATGTTCAGGATCCGGATCAGAGCCAACGATCCGGATCCCGAAGGTTGTTGCT
The DNA here is from genome assembly GCA_029204045.2 of Tillandsia leiboldiana. NCBI lineage: Eukaryota > Viridiplantae > Streptophyta > Magnoliopsida > Poales > Bromeliaceae > Tillandsia > Tillandsia leiboldiana. The sequence continues at coordinate 6,743,460 of CM055069.1, read as the reverse complement.
TCATACAAGACTTCGATCCGGATCCATGCAATTTCCGATCCGGATCCCGAATGTTAAGTTTTCTGATTTGTATGAACGATCCGGATCGGGCAATGCGATCCGGATCCCGAACCATGGTATTTCTGGAATCGTCAATCTCGTTACAACGATCCGGATCGCAGTAAATCCGATCCGGATCGCCGTCCTGAAAATTTCCAGATAAGGTATGTTTTTGATTCTTATCTCTTTCCAAAGGTTTCTAAACTATAAATAGACACTTAGGGTTTCTCAAAAACGTGGGAGCTACGGCCGATCTTTTTATAAAACTCTTGAGAGCAACCCTAGAGGCTAGGTTTTCATCGTTCTTCTTTATAGCCTCTTTTAGGTCAATTCGATGGTTCTTTCAAGAACATATCTTTTGTCGAATTGATCTAATCTTTGCTTAGAGATTTCTTCTACGGTTCCTCTTTGAGAATCTAAGCAAAGGATCACCATCGAAGTCAATATTCTTATCGACTGAGTTTGCGTCGTGGATTCGACGTGGCATCGTGGATTCGGTGTGCTAAAGGCGTTTCGTGGATTCGAAACGTGTGCTCGTGGATTCGAGTGGCGTTCGTGGATTCGAACGTGTGCAGTGGGCGTGCAAAATCGGTGGAGCGTGAGGTCCAAGAAATTGAAGGAGGGGTTAAATCCGTGGAGACGGTAATCACCTTGTTATTCTTCTTTTCTTAGGGATTGTTATTGCGCGGATATCCAACCAGTCAGCGCAAGGTCCGAAGAAGCTGAAGGAGGGGTTGAGTCCGTGGAGTCGGTAATCACCTTGTTATTCTTCTATTCTTAGTGGATTGTTATTGCGTGTTGGTCCCGTGGTTTTTCTCCTGGATTGGAGTTTCCACGTAAATCTCGGTGTGCTGTTTTTATTTTCCGCATTGGTTTTTATTTTGCACTGAGATTGAGTTTTTAAGTATTACACCTATTCACCCCCCCTCTAGTTGTTTGATAGTACCTATTTAGATCTTTGTGGATCCTATAAAAACCAACAATTGGTATCAGAGCGGGTTTTAGGTTTATCTATCATGATGGGTGAAAGTGGTAATATTTATAGACCTCCTCTTTTTGATGGGACTAATTATGCTTATTGGAAAGTGCGGATGAGAGCTTTTCTCATCGCAATTGATGAGCAGGTATGGCAATCCGTGGAATACGGTTGGGTGCATCCTGTTGAGGAAGTAGGAAATTCTACTACCCCAAAACCTCGCTCTAGATGGTCCAAAGAGGATTTTGAAAGATCTTCTTACAATGGGAAAGGTATGAACGCTTTATTTAATTCTCTTTCCTCGACTGAGTTCACAAGAATTTCCGCGTGTGAAACCGCGAAGGAAATTTGGGATATTCTCAAAATTACACATGAGGGTACTAATCTTGTAAAAATTCAAAAGCTCCAGATGCTTACAAGTCAATTTGACTCTATTCATATGGAAGAGCATGAATTGTTTACAGATTATTACACTAGACTTCAAGATGTAATAAATACATGTGCTAATTTAGGAGAAAAGATCCCGGAGTCGAAAATTGTAAGAAAGATACTTCGGACTCTTCCGGAACGGTTTAGGGCAAAGGTTACCGCCATTGAAACCGTTAGTCATCCGGATGAGATGAGTATAGAGGAATTAGTAGGTGCTTTGCAAACTTATGAAATGACTTTTCCTACTAATCAAGTTTCTTCCAAGTCTTCTTCTAAGCTTACAGGTATTGCATTCAAATCAACAAAGGAAGAAGATAGCGAATCGAGTTCCGACGATGAAATCTCTTTTGCCGATTTTGAAGAACAATTGGCGCGGATCACAAAGAAATTTCGTCGGAAGTTTTGGAAGAATCGAACCGATGGATCTTCATCCACGAAATCTTCTAAAGGATCATCGGGTTCTAAATCCTCTAAACTCAAAAGCTTTGCAAAACCTTCTAAAGAAAAAGAAAAAGATGATTTCGAAGGGAAAATCCAATGCTATCGATGCAAAGGCTACGGCCATTTTTCAACGGAATGTCCTTCTCCGAAATCATATAAAAAGAAGGCTTTGCAAGCAAAAACTTGGGACGATTCTACTTCTAATGAATCGACCTCAAGTAAAGAGGAAAAAGTCGTTGCCTTACATGCCTCTCATATTCCCTCTTCTAATGTTTGCTTATCATCTTTAATCACTGACTCTATTCCTTTGATTTTGCATGAAACATCAACATCCGGCGGAGAGTCATCAAGTGAGGGGGAGTCGGACGAAGAAGAACTCGTTGAGGCATACCAACAACTTCTTGCGGAATCTAAGAAGATGGTCAAGCATATCAAGAAGTTGAGGAAGCAACGACTTAAAAATCAAGACGAGAATCATGCTTTAAAGATCAAACTTCATGATCTCGAGGAGGAACGAGAGCTTTTATTGGATAATAATAAAATCCTCCAAGAAAAGATAAATCAATCGGAAACGGTCGTTAATTCCCATATTAACAAGATTGATTTTCTTGAAAAGCAGTTTGAGGAAATTCATGTCACCAATCAAGCATTGACCAAGCAAGTTCATCAACTTAAATCCGACATACAAAGGATTTCAACCGGTTCCAAGAAACTTGAATGTATGTCCCGATTAGGTCAAACAAGCAAGGTTGGTTTGGGATTCAAAAAGAACCAAACTGTGAAGGCTTCAAGTTCCACAACTAAATTGAAAGGAAGAACTTGTCACCTATGTGGACTTGAAGGACATTTGGTGAAGGATTGCCCGAAAAAGAGAAAGAAAAATTCTTCGGCAACTTCATCTACGGAGCGAACTCAACGGAATCAAAAGACACATCAAGTCAAAGGAGTTCACTCAACCCACCAAAGGTCCGAGCCACATCATCAATCATACAAGTGGATCACTGCGAGGCAAAGACCTAAGGTGGATCAACAGTCAAAGCGGACAACCCCCGGCCACAACGAATCAAGACAACCCAAAATCCAGCGATTTTGGATTCGGAAAGGTGATATCTTTCCTTGTCTTAAGTTCTAATTAGCTTATGACTGTATGTAATGCTTTGATCGGTTTTTCTTTCATATTGTTCTTGATCTTTGCATTACATGTTTTCAATGCTCTTCGTTTTTATGTTTTGTTTTTAAACAAAAGGTTTTTAACGAACAAGTGCATTGAATAAAAAAAAAAAAAAAAAAAAAAGGGTTTTCACTTTCATTCACTCCAAATTAATTTTATATGGATTATCAACTTTACTTCATAATCATAATCTTGAAGATACTTCATTATAGGAGTTTTTGATATTATAAGCATCAAATTTTAGAAATCATGTGTGATCTTCAGATGCTTAATCTATCTCGGTTGTGTGAGTTCTTTGTGATAAACATGAGACAACCGATTGACTAAAATTTGGGATTTAATTCTTTCACGTAAGAGATTGCCTTCTTACAAGGGTAAATAATTGAATTATGAAAGATGTGGAAAGAGTTACATCCGAAAGGAGTGTGAAAACTACCACCACATGCTGGAAAGAGCTGCCACCCCGGTCGTCCGGTTTGTGTGTGAAGCTACCACATGTTCTGGATGCTTGATAGTATTTTATGAGAAAATCTTTAGTTGAAGCATTTGGAGATTTATATGCAAAACTCTTATATTTTGAACAATCTCCTGGTTGGTATAAGGTGGGATAGTTGAAAGATGCTCAAAGAGCCACCCTTAGGTATTTTAGTGCTTATCTCAAATTTGAAAGGGTAAGAAATCAAATTGATGTCATTTGGAAATCTCTGTAAGTCATCTTTGTACATCCGTTACATCTTGATAGACTTTGGATCTCAAGATTATTTTTGATGACTTGTGTTTGATGAATATAACATGAAAAACTGTTTATAATGTTTTATCTTTATTTTTCATGATTTAGGAGTAAATCTTTTTAATCTTGTGAAATTAATTGGATTGAATGACATCTTGTTAATTCATTGGTTAAAGCACTTAAATCGTTTTCTTGATGGAATACAAATCGGTATTTGAAAAGATTCTAAAATTTGGATTTGTTTCAAGGAATTATTTTTTTTGTCTTCTGGTACCGGTACGCAATATGCATTTTTGTTATATACCGGAACTGAGCTTTTATCTCTCTTTCTCTATGAACTAATGTTGTTAGTGATTTCCTTTTGTCTAGTATGTTCACTGTTTGACAATTTGTGACAAAAAGGGGGAGAAGAGAAATGACGGAGATAAGATCATCAGGAGAGGACAAACGAGAACGAAAAATGATGATCGTATCACAAAGGGGGAGAACATAGATGCATGTTAGAGATGCTCAAGATAGGGGGAGACAAAGAAAAATTGAAAGAGCCGAAAAACAAAAGAACCAAAAGGAAGACGAATCAAATGTAGGATTCTAATTTCTAACGACTAACGTTTGATTTCGTTTGGAGTTTTGTTTTGCAGGAATTACATCACTTTAAGACTCCAAGTCCTAAGTCATAGAGTATGTTCTAGGACTGTTTGGTTCAAATGTAATTTTGTATTTATTGGATCTTTCACGCAAAGAAAATCAATGTTTTGGTGATGACATTGAGTTTCGATTTTTTGGTTTAAGATGAGTAACTTGAGCGCTTTTATGTATTTTTGGGTTTTGTCACGAAATTGCCAAAGGGGGAGATTGTTACGGCATTTTGGTGTTGGCATATTTCGTGAGTCAAGTCAGTGAGTTGAGTCGGAGTCTTAAAGGGATCAAATTGTCAATCAGCAATCAAAGACTTAGAGAAGATTCAACAAGAGCTCAAGTTGACACTCAATGTCTTGAGTCTTGAAGATTGAAGATGAAGAATTGTGGATCAGTTACATCAATCTCAAGAAGAAAGTATTCAAAAGGATCAGGTATGTTTAACTAAATAATTTTGGTGATCCGAATACTTTCTTATAGTGTAGAAACACTTGGATGAACTTTTATTGTCATAATAATCAAAAACTGGTGTTCGGACATGTTCAGGATCCGGATCAGAGCCAACGATCCGGATCCCGAAGGTTGTTGCTTCATACAAGACTTCGATCCGGATCCATGCAATTTCCGATCCGGATCCCGAATGTTAAGTTTTCTGATTTGTATGAACGATCCGGATCGGGCAATGCGATCCGGATCCCGAACCATGGTATTTCTGGAATCGTCAATCTCGTTACGACGATCCGGATCGCAGTAAATCCGATCCGGATCGCCGTCCTGAAAATTTCCAGATAAGGTATGTTTTTGATTCTTATCTCTTTCCAAAGGTTTCTAAACTATAAATAGACACTTAGGGTTTCTCAAAAACGTGGGAGCTACGGCCGATCTTTTTATAAAACTCTTGAGAGCAACCCTAGAGGCTAGGTTTTCATCGTTCTTCTTTATAGCCTCTTTTAGGTCAATTCGATGGTTCTTTCAAGAACATATCTTTTGTCGAATTGATCTAATCTTTGCTTAGAGATTTCTTCTACGGTTCCTCTTTGAGAATCTAAGCAAAGGATCACCATCGAAGTCAATATTCTTATCGACTGAGTTTGCGTCGTGGATTCGACGTGGCATCGTGGATTCGGTGTGCTAAAGGCGTTTCGTGGATTCGAAACGTGTGCTCGTGGATTCGAGTGGCGTTCGTGGATTCGAACGTGTACAGTGGGCGTGCAAAATCGGTGGAGCGTGAGGTCCAAGAAATTGAAGGAGGGGTTAAATCCGTGGAGACGGTAATCACCTTGTTATTCTTCTTTTCTTAGGGATTGTTATTGCGCGGATATCCAACCGGTCAGCGCAAGGTCCGAAGAAGCTGAAGGAGGGGTTGAGTCCGTGGAGTCGGTAATCACCTTATTATTCTTCTATTCTTAGTGGATTGTTATTGCGTGTTGGTCCCGTGGTTTTTCTCCTGGATTGGAGTTTCCACGTAAATCTCGGTGTGCTATTTTTATTTTCCGCATTGGTTTTTATTTTGCACTGAGATTGAGTTTTTAAGTATTACACCTATTCACCCCCCCTCTAGTTGTTTGATAGTACCTATTTAGATCTTTGTGGATCCTATAAAAACCAACATCATTGACCAACACGACGTTTTCGTGATACACCAGTCTGCCCCATAACTCTATCCGAGATTGGGAGGAGTTGGAGGCCATGTTCCACGAACAGTTCTATCAAGTTGTGCCCCAGTTGTCGATTGTCGATTTAGCATCATATCGGTAGGATGCCGAAGAAACAGTAGATGGATACCTCTACTGTTTTAAGACGGTAAGGAATCAGTGCTTCGTTATGATGCTAGAGGCTAAGTTCACAAAAATAGCTTTTAATGGCCTCCATTTCAAGATCTGCGACCATTTCGAGGGTCGCTATTTCCCCAATCTCTTCGATTTGGGGATGCTGGTTGCTCAATATGAGCAATTCCAGAAAGACAATAAAGAAGAGCGGCCGAAGTGAGACCGCGGACAAGATTGGAAGAAGCCAAAAGAGAATAACGTGTCATGCCCTGGGTGTAAATCAGAACTCGAGTTCGACAACAGATCCACCGTATATGTAGTATTTCTCACGTATACAAAGCGATACAACAACTCAAGCAACAGGATGATATATACACGAGTGAGTAGCGACACAAAAAGTAGTATAGAGTGAGGAATAAATCAAAGACTAACTGTATATAAATAGAACAACTCCCAACCAAAGACTACCTCAACAAAAATAAATCTTCTACAACACCACTGTGAATAAAGAACAACCAAACACCAACTCTAAATAAAACACTACTAAATCAACTCCAAAAATAAACAAGTCCAACTCCGCAAGTACAACTCCAACATCAACAACTCACCACATCACCAGTACACAATTCTAAAAATATGCAACTCCAAAATATACAACTCTCGAAATAAATAATACATAAAACTGGCTCTAGTTAGATCCAAATATATACAGTAGTATGAAAGTCTATAAACCTGAAAATAAAAAAGAGTAACAGGTGCACCTCTATCAGTCACTAGGGAGAGCTAGTGCGCGTGTGATGACCCGGATCTCCGCTGAAGGGTTACAACGCGATCAGTGGCTTCTGGAGGCCTATTCTGTGTGATAGTGGTGTTGGTGCGCGAATCAGACTTGAGAAATGGACTTAGCGCGAAAATAGATCAAGATTGTCTTTTCGAATGCCTTCGCCAAAAAATAGAAGTGGTTTCTCACGAAATGGACACCGGATTTGGATTCAGCACGGAAAAACGATGAAAAAAGGTTATTTGGTTGTATTTTTCTGAGTCCGGACGCCCAAAAAGGGGCACCTAGAAGTTTTCTGCGTATTCGGGTGCACGAGGGGAGCTGTGGACCGAGGAGGGGCCACGTGGCGGCCGCTGATTGGCCGGCGCAACAGGCGCAGTCCACGGAGGCGATGCGGGTAGGCGGGGGTAGGTGGTGTGGCTGGCGGGTAGGTACGCAGGGCACGCGGACGTGTCGGGGGCGCCGCCACGTGGCAGCGCCTGGTTGGTGGGCGCCAACCACCCGTACGCGCAGTGCGGGCCATTTGGCGCGGCCAGGATGGCTGGCCCCACTGCGGCACATTCTGGGACACGTGGCACGCTCGGATTAATCCGGGCGCATTGCACCGTGTCCCCTGTTTGGGGCCCGGATGTTCCGGGCGCCCGAAAACGTACCCAGAAGTCCCAATTCGGTTATTTTCGTATTTTGCCTATAAATAGGCCATTCCTCTCTGTCTTTTCGGGTTTTTGGAGGTCTTTTCCATGGGGGTTTTGGCAGAGCTCTTCTTCATCCTGTCCACTACACTTTCAAGGATCTTGGGAATTTTTGGAGGCCGCGACATTGGCGATTTCAGCGACTCGGCGCAGTTCAACGTTTCTCTTTCGGTTGCATTTTTCGTCACAGTTCCATCCGCGGTCTCCCCTGGGCTGACCCGAAAAAGTTTTTAGCCAATTTTTGTGGCAGCATTTTCATGAGAGGTAGGCCTTCATTTTCCGTGTTAATCACTTCACTCCGTTTTGAGTTTTTGGGGGGGTTTTCGAGGCATCTTTTGACCTTTTTTACGACGGTAATGTTTTGGACAGCGGTGGAGTATTCTTGCTTTTTCTCGGCCTACGGATATCGGATTTGGGAGTTAAGGACTCGATTTTCATCTACACTTCGCAATGATCGTTGCTGTGATTTTTTTGAAATTTTGGAGGACTTTTCATAGGTGAGATATTGCAGTTTTTGGAACTGTTGTGCAAACAGCAAATGCAGAATTTATAGGATCAAAATTTACATTGTGTTCAGCTTTTATTACAGTTTTTGCCAAAATTTTTGGAGTTTCCCGAGGAAAGTAAAAATTGGAATACATCATCACGATCGAGGTGAGCATTTTTTCTTTTGGTCCCAGCTGAAAATTATGTTCGGATTGGCCTCCACATTATCTTGGCACGCGCACTGAATTTTGTATCATTGTGGATAGCACTTCAATGTTTTGGTTGCCGCCGTCGATCCGGGAGGAGTTTCTGGATGATTTTCATTGCGTTGGAATCCTGAGAGGCTGAGGAACGTGCACGCCAAGTTTTGGCTCGATCAGACCCTGGATTGTTGCGCTTCAGGTGGGTTGGATTTTCTTCTAGATCGACGGACTGTTTTCTAATTCTATCTTGTAGTGGACATGCATGATAGATATGTTGATTGAGATGCATGCAATGTAGAGTTAGTGACTTATTTATTGATCAAGACATATGCATGATATAGTTGGAGATTTATTTATCGATGTATGACGGATGCATGAATAAATCAGTGAATATTTGTTGGTTAAGATGATTACATGCTAGAGTTAGCGTTTTGAGCATTGGTTGTGTTGTATACTTCATTGTGAAACCTTGACTAGCACCCCGTCATATGTTTGCATGTTTAACCAGACTAGTAGAAAACCCTCACTTGGGCTAGATTCTTTTATGCTTTAGTCCTCCTACACATTGCATGTTTACTCCCCTGGACTTAGAGTTTTCTCTTCGCCTAGGTAGTGGGCCGAGTGGTTGGGACAGTGTAGGACGCATGTTGCGCTCGCACTGGGGGGCCGAGTGGAGTCTGGTGGTTGAGGTTTGTTTGGTGCTAGTGTCGGAAACCGTTTGGGATAACGGTGATCCCAGGTCGTTGGGTTTCCTTCTGATTGGTTCACTGCCACTGAGATTAGGCAGTGTTGATCTTATGATAGTAGGACCTTGAACCCAGAAATACTTTTGGATACACATGATTTTAGTAAACTAATGTTTCTTTCCGAGCTTCGAGGGCCGCCAGAACCCGTTCTCATTTGATTAGGGCAAAGGCACTAGTCCTTCGGGACTTGGAAAAGTAAAATCGTTTTTAACTAATTTTTTCTTAAGAACCAAAGTGTATTAAAATTGGGTTTCCTTAAATTAAGATTGTTTTCTAAAAAGAAGTTACTTTTTTTGTCCTCACCCAGCGAGGGGTTGAGCAGAAAGGATTTTCAGAAACAAATGTTATCTTTTTATATAATCTCCTCACCCCAACGAGGGTTCGAGTGATTTGGGTTCTAAGGGTTGTTTCTTCTTTGGATCGAAAATAACGAGAGGCCATGCCTAGAACCTGTTATTGTTTGATTGGATTGTAGGTTCTAGTGTTTCGGGGTTTTCGGATCCTTCGTTGTCGTCGGCTGCGGAGTATCTCCAGCCAGTGAGTTTTAGCATGTTGAGTGTGATGTCCTGTTTTGGGAGCTGTTGGGTTGACGGTGGTCCCAGTTGTTGAGTACCTCCGGCGAGTGGGTTAGTATTGTGAGTTGGACATTGTCGATCTGATTGATCGTGATTTGGACTATAGCCTGCATGAGCCATATGGAGCTCGATAGAGATGCGCGGATACTTTCCTCGGTGGGGTCGCGCCCCTCAAGTGCCGCTCTAGAGCTAGGCCTGTTACTTTATTATCGCGACTTGTCGATGCTGACCTCGTTGACTAGGTCCTTTTTGGGCAGTCATAGACGCCCTACGTAAGTCTAGTCCTCCGTGGATGTAATAGCAGTAGGTGGCCGCAGGTTTGACTGGAACCTTTGTGGCAGTCAGTGTGATTGGGTTGATCGAGTATACTGGGTTAGAGTCGATGCATATTATCATCTGTTTCATCCTTTGAGCATCGTAGATAGAGGCATGATAGCTGTAGATTTCTTTCCAGTTGATCTATTATTGTTTACAGTATTTTCTATTATCTTATGCCTCTAGTTGACTTAGTGGGCAGACTGTTGGGTTGGAGACGGTACCCATTGAGAACTACGTGTTGGTGTTGTTCTCACACCCTCTATTGGTGACAGTTTTTGCAGAGGCTTTCCTTTCCGTCCCTGTTTTGGTTGGCTCGACGAATCGTGGTGAGGGAGTCGCATGATAGATCCCTACCAGTGTTGTCTTTTTGGTGAGATAGAGGTACCAATCCAGATTGTGGGTTTTACTGTACACTTTTGTATTTTATAATTTTAGTTTATCTCCCTTTTTGGATTCATAGATGATGTATAGGTAGATTTTACTTGTTTTCTGTTTCGGTAGACTAGATTGTTGTATTATTATTTTGGGAGATGGATATTGTACCTTTATTTCAGTTGTACAGTGGTTTCAGACTTTTATTACAGCTGTTATTTTCAGCTCTGATATCTGTATAGTTGGTAGTTGTTACCTTTTTCAGGTTGGACGCTTCGCCTATGCGAGGTTTCCCGTATAGGTGACGGATCTGTTGGCGAGGCCGGGTCGCAGTTTCGACGCCGGGGCGTGACAGCGCGACCCCCTTGCCGCGATCTGCTTGCGTCGCCGCTGCTATGGAAGTCTCTAGGGAGCAACAACGGGTGTGAGATCTACTAAATAAGTAGTCTTCAGTGTGTATGTTATCGAACCTCCAACCTATCTACCGAGTCTACCAAAAAGGCAAACTAGAAGATGATAATAATATGAAAGTAATAGCTGGAATGAAAGCTACACTACTATACCCAATGCTGTATGGATGATATTAAGTATCCGTATGTATGCATCACTAAAAATAACTGCCGAGATATCACCCAATCACATGGACCTGTATAAAAACCCAGTCCCGCCTGCACTAGTATCAAGTATCACAAACCTGTATAGAACCCGGTCTTGCCGACTCCAGAGTAGCACTAGAGGGGCGCGACCCAACTCGAGTAAATAAGTATCCATATCAAGTATGTCAGTAAAGCAGGCAAAAGTCGACACTATGCTCAAGGTGGAAACTCTCAATCCACAATGCAAATCCCGACCCAACTGATGCATAACACTAATCGACCAACCGCCGACAATCTGCGCTTGCCGAATAACTCCCGAATCGATAATCTGGTTCTATCCCACCCGACTCGATAACATAGCTATACTAACCCCATCCTTGCTCTCTAACCTGAGCAATAGCATCATAAGAGAAAAAGAAAAGATTTTCTCCTAAATTTGATCCAACATGATTAGTATAGCTTATAAAATAAAGTGCGGCCTAACTAGATGTCCAAGAAGTATAGAATGGTTCTCACACATAAAAGGAGTAATTCTCAACATAATTCCCAAGTTTAAACATGCTTTAATCAAGTATAAATAATAGACATCCAAACCACACGATGCCAAATTTTTAGTTAAGTCGACTTGTAGGCCGCAATTTCGACGTGCTCAATAACCTACCTGTTAGCTCAATGATTTGGAATCCGATCGGTCTGATTCTTGGCAACCACAATCCTCTGGTCGATACCCTTCCAACAAACCTGAGAACTCCCCAAAATTTTTATCGGATTAAAAGTTATAGCAAAATCATTACCGGGTGCGCATAATTTTTGAAACTCAAACAAGTAGAAAGTAAACTAAAAATCTGCTATATAAGTCTCATTACATTTTAATGCAGCAGCCCAAACTTGATTTCTAAGTTCTCAATCAACTTAGAAACATCATGAGATCCTCAAAAAGCTAATTTTAGATCCTTTAATTTCACTCTTAATCAAATTATGCCAATGTTATCCAAGAATTATGCATATAATTACAAGCTAAAATTCAACTTGCTATAACTTTTCATATGAACATAATTACAAGTTGAAACCAAAAGAGGAATTGTTTATCATGCTTCTGAGATTGCATTCAACCATTTGGATTAACCATAATACCATAATTAACCACGAAATTAGGTCTATCCCTCAATTAATCAACAAAAGATGTTCCAACTAAGCATACAGATTTCAGCAACACAAAGTCTGAGAAGAAGACTAAAGATGGTATATCATTTATCTTACAAATTTTGAGATTAAGGTGTCAAAATGTTCCTCTTGAAGTCTAGAAGATCACCCAATTTTGAAATTCACCATTTCATAAAGGGAAGAAAGAGAAATTCCATAATTACTCCGAGCTTTCCAAAACTGAAAACTGCACACAGGGCCTCAAAGATGGGCATACATACCTAGTCAAATGCAAGAATTGGCCTTCCTCTTCCATATCAAAGTTGTAGAGCTTCAAGTCCTGAAAATTTTTCCATAAAAATTAGCTCGAAACTCCATCCTACTGTACAGGGGAGGGAAAACACTGAGTGCTATTCAAAACTTCAAGTTGTGCACAAATGCCTCAAAGATGATTTTATTTACCTGACTTAGAGCCCAAATTGGAGTTTCTTGAAAATATGAAATTTGTAGAGCTGCGAATGCTGAAAATTTTTCTCTAAGAAATAGCTCAAAACTCTTCGTTTACTGCCGACGGGAGGAAAAACACTAAGCACTACCCAAAATTTTAAGCTGTGAACAAGAGTCTCAAAGATCATAAAAATTACCTGGTCTAGAGGCCAAACTAGGATTCCCTTCCAATACCAAAGTTGTAGAGCTCGAAGTGCTGAAAAGTTCACCATAGAAATCACCTCGAAATTCCACTTCTACAGTTGTAGGGATCCTTTGGAAGAAAATGTGACGAAGTAGTCCACACAGCTTGCAAACTTCAAACTCCAACAATGGTGGTTTAGGATGGAGAAAGAAGATGATGAAGCCCTCAAGAACTCCTCCTTTCAGCTGGAATTGATGAAGAACAACCAAAAGGTTAAATTTAGGTCAATAGAGTCCCATTTATAGCTCTAAACCTAAGCTAAAATGTGCCAAAGGATCACATTCCCCTCAACACACCTACCTCCCCCCCGCCTCTTATCGGATTTGGGCCCAGCTCCAAACAGGCAGCTCGGGCCGCTCCACGGGGACACGTGGCAGCTCCCATATGCGGCTGTGGCACCCCCGCGCCACGCAATGCTGTGCTAGCGCACGTCCGTGCGCTACCCTTGTGCGGCCCCGTCCTGCACCCGGTGCACTGCGACGGTCCGAACCCTGATTTTGGGAGCCCGGACCCCCTCTCCAAAATACACAAAAATAGTGTATTCTTCGCAGTTTTTCATACTGGATTCAATTTTCGTGTCTATTTTGCACGTTGAAGATTCCGACACACTGAAAAGGTGTCATCAAGGCAATGGTCCAGCAACAAAGCGCTCCCCAAAGATACAGGTCTTCATATAACGTCTCCATCGTCGAACGGAGTTCGAATCATATTGAGCTGAACGAAGCAAGCGAAGGCGAGTCTTCGGCCGAAGAGGCCAAAATGTTCGCGGCCGAAATAATATCGGGCTGCAAACCGTACACTTGCCAAATTCTCAAGCCGAGCAAGACCCGAGGTTTTAAGACCTCGACATCGGCTAACGCCTTCACATTCGACACGTCAAAGACCGGCCAAATATTTGATCGGTTGTATAAGGACAGTCGAATCAAGCTCCAGGAGGGCTAATCGATCCCTCCCTCCGAGGAGTTTCGGAGACGAAAATACTGCAAATGGCACTATTCTTGGACCCACCGAGCAGGCGAATGCTTTGCCATTAAGAAGTAGATACAGAAAGAGATCGATGAGGGTCGGCTTATTTTTGTCGACCAAGATAATACTAATGAAATAAGAAATAATCCCTCTCCCCCGCAAGTAAATATGGTCGACGCAAAGGGGAAGAAGCCAGCATGTGAATCCTTTGAAGAAGGGGTGTCGGCGAATGGTATTCCTTAGCTTTGCACACGATGCAAGGCCGAGATGACCAGCGAAGACTCGAACACGTTGTTCCTCGGTATGCCCAAGGAAGTCAGGAAATGGTTCGCCTTCCCCGACCTGGGCAAAGGCGAGGTGAGCCGTAACCCGGCGCCGGATCCACCGTCGGCTAAAGGGTCCAACGAACAATCCTCCGATAAGAATGATGAGAAAGACGGACAGGGCCGGGCAATCCAATAGGTCCCGGATGATCTTTACGGCTTAAAGAGGCCGAGGCTACAAACAGTCGGCCACGGGGGACTAGGAGTCCCGATGCGACAACGAGGCCCCCACTTTGACTGCCGAGAAAGCCAAGGATAGGAGACACCTCGAGTAGTCTTCGGCTCGAAGGCCGAAGAAGGACAAAAGAATGGGCCACAGCCGCTCCCATATCCGGCCAGGTCCCGCGAGAGGTTCTGCCAACGCAAAGGACAGGAGCCCCGAGTCTCACAGCACAGGGACGACAGGCTAGGGGCACGGGCAACCCCCTTTGCGCCTGATGTTGAACTCCCTTGGCTTGCGGCGGGGAAAGTAGAGGCCCTGACAATTCACGTAATGGAGCAGTTTCAAATCTAGCAATGGCCGAAGCCATTGCAAAGGCGAGAGATCCTCAGGGAATACCTGAGGAAAGTAGACCCGTCGGCCGAAGGGACGGCTGAACAGCAACCCACTTCACATAGGCCGAATGGGTGGTACAGTTTGGCCATGACGAGGACATAAAAATGCCGGCAGCAGCGAGCCCAAGCCGACGCGAAAAAGAAGGCGACGACAACTTTTAGGCCGCGGCTTGGCCCAGGTGAAGCACGCTCCAAGCTTCGGACATCGTTTCAGCCAACGCAAAACGATTACTAGGCCAGGGGGTCAAGTGCACCCCTTCGGGGCAAACCAACCAGGCCGTAGGTGGCGGCAGAGGAGCCAACGAGCGTCTGCTAAGCGTTGGACGCCCGAATTCGAGCTCTCGAGGCGATGATTCAGCGCAACATCAACGCCTTGAAAATCCATGGCAAACGACCTCCAAAATAAAGAGACATGGAGGTCCTACCACTACTTTGGTGGGAGAGACAGAGGGTACCATCAAATGAAAATATCAGGCCGATGATGATTCAGCCGAGATAAACCTGTTGGAGTCATATCAAATATATTACTGACCCAGGCTCCACTTGGACCCGAAAGGTGAAGGCCAGATAAAATGGGCCGGCTAGGAGAGATTTTTCGGCTATCACGTTCAAAGTCGAAAAAAAATGAAGGTCACGATCGGCCAGGAGGGCTGAGAGTTGGTAACAAAGCCGAAGTTGTTCAGCTAGAACGCTTCGACGAAGAAGAGGGAAGTAATGACAGCCGCCCCTCGAAAACATAAGTATTTTAATAAAGAAACGATGAAGATAGATTCGCCGAGAATCGAGAAAGATTAACACCTGTTTACGAATCTCTCAAATAGCGGACCACTCCACTCATTACAAATCCCTCGGGCGGTGAGCAGATTTCTTGCCAGGGTACGTGGGACGTACGTGGACATCGTTGCGCAAGCCAGGTGTCTGACTCAACTTTGACAATCACCAGAATGACGTGTCAAGTAATTGCCAAAAGGGCATTGGTTAGACCATAAACTTTTGCCACTTAAGGGAACGACAAGTGGCGTACACTATCGGGTAAGAACATCAGTTGATGAAGGGAAGGATCAGCCAAAGAAGGATTCACATTATGATCCAGGCCAATCTCAGTCGCATGAGAATGCAACACACGATGTATGCCATCGGCTAAAGATGTCAGCCGATAGGAGAAGCAGCCGACGAGAAGAGTTTTGCCTCATCCAGGATCGGCTTCGAACAGAGAAGGACATCAAACTGCCCTGTCAGCCGACAAAGAAGGCGGAGTCAGAGTCAGCCTTCGTCTGATCAAGACGAAGAATAAAGGGTTCTGAAAGAAATGAGTGTGAGATTGGGGCGCGAATCTCGTAACTAACTCCGAAAAGGCAAGTGGCGTCCAGTATTGGAAAGTGTCGAAAATCATGATCCGGTGCGCTAATAAGGGGATGAACTTGGACGGAAGGGCGGCTATTATTCTATTTGCAGAAGTTTCGACTCAAAAGAAAGTAGTCGAAAATTTCACGATGACTTCCCCCAAATCCCGCCGATGTTTCAAATCGGCGCCTGTAAACATGGTTCGGGGAGTGTATAAAAATCCGAACCATCGAAGAGAAATGGGTCATGTAACCTCGTAAGGCAGGACCACCCCCTACTTTTTCATATCTTTACTAGTTTCCTAGATAGGTTTACCGCATTTTCTAGGAGTAGATTAATTGTAATTGGCTACTTGTTACTTTTGTAACCCCCATTTTCCACTCAATACAATCCTTATAATTAGCTCCTCAGCTGTTTATTTTTTGCATACCTTTGCCTCTCTCTCAATCTCAATATCTCGATTCGGCTATTCTAATCCGAAAGATCGCGAGAATTTATTGAGAAGAACCCAGCCGAACAGATCCCTTCTCGGCCTGATTGTTTGATCCTCTTTGGCACGCGGCGCATCACATCTAGAGGGTCAACCACCTAACGGGGCCGATCAACGACCGACGGTCAGCGCGACACTTTCGGCCCCAACTACTTTAGTGGCATGCACGGTGGGACGCTCAGGTAAATTTTACCTTCTCCTACCGTTAAAATGTCAGAGGACCACAGCTTGAACCTCAGCAACGTCGGACGCGCGGATAACCTGCCACCGACACTCCCAGAGGTTCCCGAGACCAGTGGAAGGTCGGCACCCCAGGAGCCGACCCTAACTCAGATATTCAGGCAAATGGCCTGAATGTTGGATAATAAAGAGAGGACGCAGGCGTCCCTCAAAAAGAACCGTTAGGCGCAAAACGCCCGATTTGATTCTATGTTAGCCGCGATAGCGGCCCCGAACGAAAATACGACTCTAGCCATGCTGGTCCAATACGAGCCATGCAGCGGAGGGTATTGCTCCACACTACCCCGGGAATTGCCGATGCAATCGATCACGATGGCGCCGGCAATGCCGACAGTGCACCACAAGTTGCACCGCCTGCGGCTACTTATCAATTGGCACAGCCGCTGGGGGAAGTACAGTCGCAAGTGATCCCATACCAGACGGGAGCGGGGCCAATGGGACAAAACATCGACCATCAACAAGAAAATTACTAGGAGGTTTCTCTGCCTCCCCCACTGCCGTTCGCTCAGCCTCAGGCTGGGGGCAGGACCGGCGGACAAGTCCCTTCTCAGGGACCACTTCAGAAGCAAGCCGGTCCTTACGGGCAGCAACCTCTATCAGCACAGCCGGCGGCTCAAGTATCTCAGGCCGGGCACGCCGAAGTCGATGGGGGCAGGAATGATAGGCAGGTCCCTCCGCAGGGACCGCCTCAGAATCAGGCCGACCAATACCGCTGCCACCTCCACCGGCCCAACTGGCGGCCTTAGCACCTCTAGTGGGGCTCGCCAACATCCATGCCCAGGTGGAGGCAGTGATCTGCAACACTTTTAGCACAGAGGCCAGGCCGGCAATTTGGCCAGTGTTCAGGTCTCTGTATCTATTGAGACCAAAAGTTTTGCCACTCAGGGGCTCGACACGTGGCGAGTATCGTCTGTTAGGACATCAGCCGATGAAGGAAAGAGTCAATCGAAGAAGGACCCGCGATCGACCTCAGCCGTAAGAATGCGGCACGCGACGTAGACCATCGGCTAAAAGCAACAGCCGATAAGAAGAGCAGCCGACGAGGAGTGTCGCGCCTCATCCTGTGTCAGTTGCAAAAAGGGACGTCAAACTGCCTCGATCAGTCGACGAAGAATGTAAAGCAAGAGTGTCACGCCCCGGGGTCGAAACTGGGACCCGGGCCCGCCAACAGATCCGCCGCCCATACGGGAAGCCCCGTATAGACGAAACGTCTAACCACCAAAAAGAAGGATACTATAGCAATACAGATATCAGAGCTGAAAAAAAATAAACTACTGAAATAAGAAATAATACAACTCCAAAATACAAGTCTGAACCTCACTACAAAAGTCTCTCAAAAATAACTAACAATAATAATCCAACAGACTGTACTACTAACCTCCAAAAGGGGTACAGCTATACCCCAAGGACGGGTAGGGAACTAGCTTGCGACTCCCTCACCTCGAACAGCAACAGAAGGGTCAGCAACTGGAGCAGCAGGAACTAGAAAAGGGGACCCTGGGAAAAGTCACCAGGGCGGGTGTGAGAACTACATCCCACAGTAGTTCTCAGTGGGTACTCCTACCAAGCCCGACGGTCTGCCCACTAAGTCTACTAGAGGCATAAGATAATAGGAAACTGTACTAATGTAAAAATAAGCTGGGAAGAAATCTACAGCTATCATGCCTCTATCTACAATGCTCAAAGGGTGATACAGATGAAAATGATGGATCGATTCTAACCCAAATACTCAATCAACCCAATCACAGTGACTGCCACATGGGGTCCAGTCAAACCTGCGCCCACATACAGCCATTACATCCACGGAGGATTGGACTTATGTAGGGCGTCCATGACTGCCAAAACTGGCCCAGCCAGAGGGATTACGTCGACAAGTCGCGATAGCATAGTAACAGGCCCAACTCCGGAGTGGCACTTGAGGGGCGCGACCCCACCGAGAAAAGTATCCGCGCATCTCTGTCGGGCTCAATATGGCTCATGCAGGCTATAATCCAAATCCACGATCAATCAGATCGATAATGTCCAACTCACAATACTAACCCACTGGCTGGAAGTACTCAACAGCCGGGACCGTCGTCAACCCAACGGCTCCAAAAACAGGACATCCAACTTACAGGTGAGAAAGAACCAACCGACACAGTAAGGGTCCGAGAATCCAGAAATGTTGGTATCTAGAATCCCAATCAAACAAGAACAGACTCCAGACTCAACCTTTCGAAGTCTCGACCCCTTACAGTTCGGAAAAACAACTCCCTTGGTAAAACATGCGGAAGAAACCAACCAGGGTCCGAAAGTTCCTGGAGACCAACACCTACAACCCTATCAAACAAGAATAGATTCCAGGTACAGCCCCCGTAGCTTTTGTCCCGAAATAAGGGAACGGCCCCTAGAACCCAGGTCACCCAAACTCTCTCGGGTGAGAAAGTTTGTAATAAAAGATGGCAGTTATTACTGAAAACTATTTTAATCTGGGAAACCCAATTTAATATATTTTAGTTCTTTATTAAAATCAGTTCAAATAAGTTTTATTTTTCAAACCCCGAAGGGCTATTGCCTTCACCCAAATCAAACAAGAACAGGCTCCGGCGACCCCTCGAAGTTTGGAAGGAAAAACATTAGTTTGTAGAAATTATGTGTGTCCAAAAACAGTCTGGGTTCTAGGTCCTGCTATCACTGGTATACAACTGCCACTAACATAGTGGCGACACGTAAATCAGAGAAAGACCAGCTACATCTACCAGACTCCACTCTGCCCCCAAGCACGAGTGTAACATGCATCCCACACTAAGAGAAATTCCGACCACTCAGCCCACTACCCAGGCGAGAAAAACACTATGTCCAGGAATAGAAAGTAAAGTGTGGATGCCTAGAGCATAAATAAACCTAGCCCAAGTGAGAGTTTTCTACTAGTCTGGTTACACATGCAACATATGGCAGGGTGCTAGGTCAAGTCCAATACTAACATTAATCAATACAAATAGGAAATAATAACCATCATGATCAGAATCACCACACTAGAAAATTCTATCTGATACAACATGCTTTCTAATACTGCTCACATAATGCATGCTCACTAACAATATAGAGTTAGAGAACCGTCCACCGGTTTTGGAGACGAAACAACACACCTAAAAATGCGCGTCGATCCAAGATCCAGCTGAACGTGGATAATCCTCAGGTTCCCACGATTCCAACGAGTCCAAAATCACCAGAAAACTCCTCCTGGGTACAAAGATATGGTCCAAACATTGCAATAAGCAAAAATTCCCACAAGCACAAGCTGCTGTAAAATCTGTACTAAAGAAACTTAATTACCACCTGCGAGATAATCTCTAAAAATTCCAATAAAAATACGATGGCGATCCACGCGAAGAGTAGATGCCAATCGAGTCCTCACATGTCGAAATCCGATACTTGAGCATAGAGATAAAAAACCGACAAGCCTCCGCTATTCAGAAAAACCACCAGCAGGAAAGCGGTTCAAAGATGCCTCGTAAACCATGCTAAGAACTCCGAATGAAGCAAGGTGATCTACACGGAAATTGATGGCCCATCTCTTGTGAAATCGATGCTGCCAAAATCGTCCAAAAATTCCTTCGGGGTAGCTTTGGGGACCTCATTGACTGAAATGCGACGAAAAAGGCCTACCAAGAAAGAACGTCGCAGTGCGCCGAATCGCAGAAATCGCCGATGTCAAGATCTCCAAAAATCATCAAAACTCAGTGGGAGATGGAGCATAGGTGGAAGGAGCTCTGCTAAAAACCCCCCACTCAAAAAGCCCAGCCAAAAGAGAGAAGAGAGGGAGAGGAAGTCAATTTATAGCCAAAGAAAAAGGGAAGAAAAGACACTTTTGGGTACGTTTTCGGGCGCCCAAAACTTTCGGGCGCCGAACAGCGCACACTAAAGGCCGCGCCCGGATCATTCCGGGCGCGCCACGTGTCCCGGAACACCGCGCAGCGTGGCGCGGCCAGACCGCGCAGAGGGAGCGGGTGGCGCGGCCCAACCGCGGGGCGCCGCGTGGCACGCCCGCGTGCGCGCCATGCCCCGCGCCTCTGGGTGGATCGCGCGCATTGCGCCATCCACTCAGGCGCTGCCATATGGCACCCGCCCCGGTCCACGCCTCCCGCGTGGACCCCGCACGCTGCGCCCACCTATCCGGGGCCGCCACGTGTCATCCCTCTCGGTCCAGAGCTCCCCCCATGCACCAGAACGCGCAAAAAACTTTCGGGGGTCCGTTTTTTGGCATCCGGACTCCGAAAAAGGCAAGTAAATAGCCGATTTTCGACGTTTTTTCGCGCTAAATCCAAATACAGTCTCGGATTAGCCTAAAAACCTTTCTAAAATTCGGCGAAAGCAGCCGAAGGACAGGCTTGATCCGGAAACCTCACAGAGTCCGCCCAACGCATCCATTTGACGCGTTGCGGGTCCGACACACCAATAATAGGTGTTCCCCTACATGGGTCATGGGGAAAGCTACACGGGGATCGAGGTCATTACATCCTCCCCCACTAAAAAAAAGTTTCGTCCTCGAAACTAAAACACACCACAAACACGAAACCAACCCGACCAAAACTACCCGAAGTTCGCCAAAACGACCAAACAAGAAAGTAAAGGCCCACCATCAGGAATGTCATCAACTCGAACTCTCTATGTAGAAAACAGCTGAAAATAGCGAAAATTCCAAAAATTTCGAAAGGCCGGTGCCTTCGCCTCAATCAAACAAGAACAGGTTCGGGCACTGTCTCCATTTCTGGAGTAGCATTTCGAAGTTTTCGTCCCGTTCGTAAGTTCCAGCGTAATGGCGAGAAAAGGAAGAGAAGTGTTGAAATTGTTCCTGCTGTGGCGACAAAACAAAAGCTACGATCTAACCAAGACCTCTAAGGACACAACCGCTAGTCCTAATCGTCACATCTGCTCCCGAGGTGGCGTCTGTCCATTGTCGTTGAAGCCATCACTGCGGAAAGGGTACTTCGGCATCCTGTGAGAATGAACTCCTGCTGTCCAACTCGCGGAAGGGTCACTATTCTCATTTCATAATCAGTCGTTGCATGATACCGCACCAACCGGTCCATCCCGTGTGCTCAATCATAGTCTAGGAGCTGCCACCAAACCGTCACACCTGCCGATATAATCCCAAGTCTCAACTGTACTGATCGTGTTCCACAAACCTCCTCCAAGTGCACAACACCAACAGGAACCTGTATCTCTAGTGCACGTGGTAACAAATCTACCTCTAGTCTATGCAGGAAAGCAAAATACTCTAACTCAAACTGCTATAATAAAATCATGCCTGCGACAACCCGATCCACTACCGTGGCGTCCTCCAACCGGGCGGCACAGACACATCTGCACAATGCAGGCGGTCGTCGTTCAGTCTGCCTCAATTTCACAGTCTAGTCGGCCAGAAAATATCCATACTATCCACATAGGAAGCACGACCTCTGCCTCTGCTCACACTGGGGCAACGAATGGGGTCCTCCGCAGATAACACATCCAAGCTACCGCCGCTGCTGATACTGATATTGCTGCTGAGACTGCTAGTACAGCGGCTGCTACTGGGGCCCACCAGGTCTCTGGCGCCTCGTCCCTGGCCGCGTGTGGTACACTGTCCAATAGCCGGTTGAAATCCACGATGTACTCCTGCACAGTACGGTCTCCCTGTCGGAGATTCTTCAACTCCTCCTCCAGTCTCTGTCTGACACTCTCCGGGAAGAAGGCTCTAAGAAGAAGGCTGTGAAACTCCGCCCAAGTAAACAGCTGGGTCCCAGGTGGACCGACAGGTCGAACTCGCCGCCACCAGGCCTCGACATTGTGCTCCAGAAAATTTGTCGCCAAAGAACCTGAAACCGCTCCTCGACAAAAAGAATCTCAAAGAGTCGCTCCATCGCTGTGATCCAAGACTCTGCCTCCCACGGCTCCAAGCTCAATCCTGCGAATCGGGGTGGATCAGACTGCCGGGACTGGCTCCATCGATCGATGATGTCCCCAAAGTTCATCTACTATCAGCTATCCACCCTGCCTCGGTGCCTTGGCACTACTCGTCGACACGGAGGAGGCTGCTCGCTCAATCGGTGCCACTAGTACAGCTGGAGATGCCACTGCATGGAAAGAAAGTGCTGGAGGACACTCAGGCAGTGCTGCAACTGGCTGTGCTCTCTACTCCGACAGGCGCATCAAACGTTCCATGGCCTCCTCCTAGCGTCGGACAGACTTCGACATCTGTGCCATCTGGGCCCATAACTCCTGGGTCTCGCTTTGCTTTGATAGCTCCGCCTCCCGCTGCTCGGGTTACTCATCAGATGCTGGATGTGCCCTCCTCACTACACGACGTCTCAGGGGCATCATAATCCACTGCACAATAACAAACATCAGGACACAACAACCATTCGACCCAATCCAGCGAAAGTCTAGGACATATTATCCATTCCATAGCAATATGTTGTCTGCAGCCAACATAATCGTTTAGGAGAATAAACATGCCAATCACTCATCCCGTCCCTTGGGAGAGGTATAAAACTCAATCAGGACTCTCGCTAAAAAAAATCACGACTCTCACGTTGTCATCCTACGGTCCAACCACAAGCCTAGGGTTTCTAAGTCCATAATGACCTACAACCTAGGCTCTGATACCACTCTAATCTGTCACGCCCCGGGGTCGAAACTGCGACCCGGGCCCGCCAACAGATCCGCCGCACATACGGGAAGCCCCGTATAGACGAAGCGTCTAACCTGCAAAGAGAAGGATACTATAGCTATACAAATATCAGAGCTGAAAAAAAATAAAGTACTGAAATAAGAAATAATACAACTCCAAAAGTACAAGTCTGAACCTCACTACAAAAGTCTCTCAAAAATAACAAACAACAATAATCAAGCAGACTGTACTACTAAGCTCCAAAAGGGGTACAGCTATACTCCAAGGACGGATAGGGAACTAGCTCGCGACTCCCTCACCTCGAACAGCAACAGAAGGGTCAGCAACTGGAGCAGCAGGAGCTGGAAAAGGGGTCCCTGGGAAAAGTCACCACGGCGGGTGTGAGAACTACATCCCACAGTATAGTTCTCAGTGGGTATTATTACCAAGCCCGACGGTCTGCCCACTAAGTCTACTAGAGGCATAAGATAACAGGAAACTGTACTAATGTAAAGATAAGCTGGAAAGAAATCTACAGCTATCATGCCTCTATCTACAACGCTCAAAGGGTGATATAGATGAAAATGATGCATCGACTCTAACCCAAATAATCAATCAACCCAATCACAGTAACTGCCACATGGGGTCCAGTCAAACCTGCGTCCACCTACTGCCATTACATCCACGGAGGTCTGGAGTTGCGTAGGGTGTCCATGACTGCCAAAACTAGCCCAGCCAGAGGGACTGCGTCGACAAGTCGCGATATCAAAGTAACAGGCCCAACTCCGGAGTGGCACTCGAGGGGTGCGACCCCACCGAGGAAATTATCCGCGCATCTCTGTCGAGCTCAATATGGCTCATGCAGGCTATAATCCAAATCCACGATCAATCAGATCGACAATGTCTAACTCACAATAGTGACCCACTGGCTGGAGGTACTCAACAGCCGGGACCGTCGTCAACCCAACGGCTTCCAAAACAGGACATCCAACTCACAGACGAGAAAGAACCAACCGACACAGTAAGGGTCCGAGAATTCCGAAAGGTCGGTGTCTAGAATCCCAATCAAACAAGAACACACTCCAGACTCAACCTTTCGAAGTTCTCGACCCCTTACAGTTCGGGATGACAACTCCCTTAGTAAAACATGCGGAAGAAACCAACCAGGATCCGAAAGTTCCGGGAGACCAACACCTACAACCCTATCAAACAAGAACAGGTTCCAGGTACAGCCCCCGTAGCTTTCGTCCCGAAATAAGGGAACGGCCCCTAGAACCCAAGTTACCCAAACTCTCTCGGGTGATGAAGTTTGTAATAAAAGATGGCAGTTATTACTGAAAACTATTTTAATCTGAGAAACCTAATTTAATATATTTTAGTTCTTTATTAAAATCAGTTCAAATAAGTTTTATTTTCCAAACCCCGAAGGGCTATTGCCTTCACCCAAATCAAACAAGAACAGGCTCCGGTGACCCCTCGAAGTTTGGAAGGAAAAACATTAGTTTATAGAAATTATGTGTGTCCAAAAACAATCTGGGTTCTAGTTCCTGCTATCACTAGTATACAACTGCCACTAACACAGTGGCGACACATAAATCGGAGAAACACGACATCTCGGGACCACCGTTTACCCAAACGACTCCCGCCACAGATATAAGACCAGCTACATCTACCAGACTCCACCCTTCCCCCAAGCATGAGTGTAACATGCATCCCACACTAAAAGAAATCCCGACCACTCAACCCACTACCCAGGCGAGGAAAACACTATGTCCAGGAATAGAAAGTAAAGTGTGGATGCCTAGAGCATAAATAAACCTAGCCCAAGTGAGAGTTTTCTACTTGTCTGGTTACACATGCAACATATGACAGGGTGCTAGGTCAAGTCCAATACTAACATTAATCAATACAGATAGGAAATAATAATCAGCATGATCAAAATCACCACACTAGAAAATCCTATCTGATACAACATGCTTTCTAATACTGCTCACATAATGCATGCTCACTAACAATATAGAGTTAGAGAACCGTCCATCGGTTTTGGAGACGAAGCAACCTCCCTGAAAATGCACGTCGATCCAAGATCCAGCTGAACGTGGATAATCCTCAGGTTCCCACGATTCCAACGAGTCCAAAAACACCAGAAAACCTGTCACGCCCCGAGTCCGCCAATTTGTACGGTTCGGGCACGCCAACAGACCCGCCAATCGGGTATGACCTTTCACTACCCGAAAGGAACGGTAACATCCATAGTAACACAACAAGTGTATGCGGAAGCTCAATATCAGAGTACTAAAAATCACTATAAATTTAAACTTTCATTCAATAACAAACAGTTAAAGCGGAAATGAAAGCATATAAGAGTGAACCATAACTTAAATTTATTACACTTTACATCTCTGAACTTGCAAATAAAATTATTACAATTCCTTTACATAAATTCCTCACCATACAGAGTTCACTCAAGAAATATATAAAAGGGATACCTCTGCTAGACCCTCTAGGTCTCTATGCTGCTGGGCTCTTGCCCCTGTCGTATGTCTCGCCGTCTGCATCTGATCCGCCAAGATCGCTGCATCCATCCTTGAACCTGGGGGGGGGGGGGGGGGGGGGCACCCAAGGGGTGTGAGAACTCCTGACAGAGTTCCCAGTGGGTTCAACCACCGAGAAAAAGTGTCCTACACCACTTGGTCCAATAGAAGCAATAATAATAGTGCTAGGAAACTAAAATCCTCAATAGCAAAATGCGGCTATGCAATATATAAGAATCACTATACTATCTGTGTATACTCATCCTCCCAGCACTACTTTGTCTAGCCACACTAGGCTGCTAAGCACCAACTCGGCCACTATGCCGCTGTATACAGGGTCAAACTAACCCGGCCACCTTGGCCACTCTAATTTCTCTTTATTCTTTAAATTCTGGTGCTTTAGTTCAAGTTAACCCTCAGAAATTCTTATCCAACGGGCCCCAGCCCGGTAGTCCTGCTACCATAAGATAAGACTTCTAAGGTTGCCGATAGCACCCGCAAGTGCTACCCCGCCCAACGGGGAACTTGTCCTACGGGTCACTGCCCGGGAGAGGGACACTGCCCTTGGCTCCGACAAGGCTACTTTTTACCCCCGAAGGTACGCTCGTTTTATCTTTATATTTTCTTTCTTTTCTTTTCTTTTTCTTTCTCTTTTTGCTTTAGTTCTTAGCCTCTTTGCCTTTGAACACTTGCTTTTCTTTCTTATTCAAGCTTGTAGCTCCCTTTTGCCACTGGCAAATCTCTTTCTCTTTCCTTTGAGCATTTAGCTCTTTGCTTTCACTTTAAGCCTTTCGAAAGTACCTCGTCCAACGGGTCACTGCCCAGAGAGTCCTGCTCCACTTGACGAGTCTCAAATTCGAAGGCGCCATTTACATTTTCTTTATACCTTTTAGCCACTTTTAGCTTGCTTTTAAACTTTGCCTTTTTACAATAATTTACCTCTTATCCTAGGTCTCGCCATAAGGATAACTTGAGAGTCTCCTGGACTCTTAACATTTCACCTTCACTTATTTAACTCAAATTGAAGTTAAAGTTATTGTCCATTCGCCCAGACACCCTATGACTTTCTAGGGTTATATCTGTTTAATTTCTTTAACCTTGGGATCTTATCCCACTTTCCTGATTCCTCACTGAATCCTAGAGTTAACTTAACTCTATTTTTCTGTTCCACTTTTAGCTTAGAGTTACACTGACTCTAATCTCCTGTTCCACTTTTATCTTAGAGTTACACTGACTCTAATTTCCTGTCTGTGAGTTTAAACTCCTCTAGATCACCTTAGGTTCCCTTTACCTAAGTTCCATGTCATACTCATCCTAGAGTTCCTTGACTCTATGTTGATCACTAGTTCACCTTAGGTCCCCTTTACCTAAGTTCCATGTCATACTCATCCTAGAGTTCCTTGACTCTATGTTGATCACTAGTTCACCTTAGGTCCCCTTTACCTAAGTTCCATGTCATACTCATCCTAGAGTTCCTTGACTCTATGTTGATCACTCTATCCAGTGTCCTTAGGTTATCCCCTAAGACAATGCCACTCGTCCAATCCTAGGATAGCTCCTAGTTCAATGTCACTCGTCAAACCCCTAAACTAGATTTTCTCCTAGTCTTACTACCAACAAGTTCTGTTCCCTTATGTCACATGATTCCTAGGGTTGTACCCTAACATGATCACAGTCATCACATAATTATTCATTTCTACGCATGCAATTATTTTCATATCCATCATAAAAATAATATTTATCATCTATGCATGCAATTATCAGCAATTTAGATAAGTCAAGAATTACATTTTTCCCCTAATTCCTTTTAGACATGCAGATTAATTATCTCCTTTTTGGCAACCAACAGTTGCATTTTCCATCTGTGTCCATCTACACATACTAGTTTATCCCCTATTTGGATAAATCATAAATATCACTTTTCCTCTAAATTTCTCTACACATGCACATATATCATCTGCCTTTGGCAACTAACAGTTGCACTTTTCATCTGTATTTCCCTAAACATGCAATCTTAATCATAATTACCTAACGCCTCTAACAGGCTACTATCATGCTTCTAGATCAAAAAGCAAAGGAGCAAAGGGAGAGGTCACCCAATTTCGGCAAAATCCCCCACCTTGTGGTGTCCCCAATTGCTTGTAGACACTTGCAATTGCTCTTCGCGCGATTCCACTTGTTCCCTCGAGCTTGCACGCAAAACGGTGCACCTCCCTCGAGTCCGCACGCAAAACGGTGCATGTCCACCAAATCTGCACGCAAAACGGTGCACGTCAATAAAACCCACACGCAAAATGGTGCGCGACACTTCAGTCGGCACGCAAAACGATGCGCGTCAACTCAACCTACACGCAAAACGGTGCACGTACCTCGGGTTTGCACCCAAAACGGAGCATGCTTCTCTTAAGGTTGCACGCAAAACGGTGCACGTCTTTTTTAACCCTGCACGAAAAACGATGCATAATATTAGGGTCGGCACGCAAAACGGTGCGCGTTAAATTGATCGGCACGCAAAACGGAGCACGTACCTCAAATCTGCACGCAAAACGATGCATGCTTCACTGTAGGGTTGCACGCAAAACGGTGCACTTTTCTCTAGCCCTGCATGCAAAATGATGCGTCATATTAGAGACTGCACACAAAACGGTACGCGATAACACAACCGGCAAGCAAAACGGAGCACGTACCTCGAGTTGGCATGCAAAACGGTGCACTTTTGTTTTTCAACGTTGCACGCAAAACGGTGCATGTTTTCTGAGTTTGCGTCCAAAACTGCGCATTTTTTTCGAATCCGCACGCAAAACGGTGCATTTTTTTACAACTTGCACGCAAAACGAGACGCGCCAAAAATACCCAGCGACAGTCCGTGCAGCAACGGTACAGTAAAACTCGGTCCCTAACACGCAAAATGACACGGGGTCAAATTTAATGTCCAAAAAGGAACCATACAAATTGTGCCCAAAAATACCGAAAAATAACGTTACCTCGTACAGTCGCGCCGCCCATCGGCTTTTGGGAACGCCTCGCGCGCTCTACGAGATTCACGGCGCGCCCGCGAGCCCCACAAAATTCCTCACTTTCTCTCTCTCTCTCTCTCTCTCTCTCTCTCTCTCTCTCTCTCTTGCTCTCGGGCTCGGGTGGAGAAGAAGAAGAGAAAGGAAAGGAGGGAGGGTCTGCGCGGAAGAAGGAAGAAGAAGAAAAGAAAAAAGAAAGAGAAAAAGGAAAGAAAGGGAGGGAGGGGAGGTGGCCCAATGGGGGCCCGCCATGTGGCAGCCCCCCCCCCGCTGACACGCGCAGGAGCGCCTGCTGCGCGCCTTGCGCAGCACGCAAGCGCGCCTCGATCCGCGCATCGCCGCCGCTTAGAAAATCCGTTTTTGTTTCGGTTTCTGTCCATTTTTCGTCCGTTTCCGTCCAAATTTGACAGGCGGCTTTGTTTCAGCTTAATTTACCACAGAAAAATTTAAATTTTCAGTTTGGGTCATTTCTGGGTCCCCAAAAGCCTCGCTGTATCCAGAATTATTAGCGGACCCCGTTCTCGCAATCCGAATATCCGATCAACACGAAATTTTTACTGTGACCTTAAAACATAATTACACAGCTCCCGTAATTTTCTCAGAATTTTTTGACACTGTTGGCGGAGCCCGTTCCCACTATCCGGCCTCCGATTAACGCGAAACTTTTTCTGTGGCCTTAAAACGTATTTACGGGGCTCCCGTAATTTTCTCGGAATTTTCCGACACTGTGAATTTTCCACTAAATATCTGGGCCCCCTTTCTCAAATAAATTTTTAGATCTCTCCATTTTAACCCGATTTGGGCCCAACTCGCGTCCAAATATTCTTTACTTCCCTAACTTTCATAACACTAGTATTTCATACCGACTTTATTTACATTTATTTATATACCAAAATTCCGGTTCACTACAAAACCCCTCCTGGGTATAAAGATACGGTCCAAACATTGCAATAAGCAAAAATTCCCACAAACACTAGCTTCTGTAAAATCTGTCCAAAAGAAGCTTAATTACCACATGCGAGATAATCTCTAAAAATTCCAATAAAAATACAATAGTGATCCTCACGAAGAGTATATGTCAATCGAGTCCTCACATGTCGAAATCCGATACCCGAGCACAGAGATAAAAATCCGACAAGCCTCTGCTGTCCATAAAAACCATCAGCAGGAAAGGGGTTCAAAGATGCCTCGTAAACCATGCCAAGAACTCTGAATGAAGCAAGGTGATCAATACGGAAATCGAAGGCCAATCTCTCGTGAAACCGATGCCACAAAAATCATCCAAATATTCCTTCGGGGTAGCTCTGGGGACCTCATGGACTGAAATACGACGAAAAAGGTCTCCGAAGAAAGAACGTCGCAGTGCGTCGAATCGCAGAAATCGCCGATGTCGAGATCTCCAAAAATCATCAGAACTCAGTGGGAGATGGAGCACAGGTGGA
This sequence comes from Tillandsia leiboldiana, assembly GCA_029204045.2. NCBI lineage: Eukaryota > Viridiplantae > Streptophyta > Magnoliopsida > Poales > Bromeliaceae > Tillandsia > Tillandsia leiboldiana. The sequence goes on along the minus strand of CM055069.1, from coordinate 6,713,121 downwards.
AGGAGCTCTGCTAAAAACCCCCACTGAAAAAGCTCAGCCAAAAGAGAGAAGAGAGGGAGAGGAAGTCAATTTATAGCCAAAGAAAAATGGGAGAAAAGACACTTTTGGGTACGTTTTCGGGCGCCCGAAACTTTCAGGCGCCGAACAGCGCACACCAAAGGCCGCACCCGGATCATTCCGGGCGCACCACGTGTCCCGAAACACCGCGTAGTGTGGCGCGGCCAATCGGACCGCGCCGCGTGGCCCGTCCGCGCAGAGGGGGCGGGTGGCGCGGCCCAACCGCGGGGCGCCGCGTGGCGCCCCCGCATGCGCGCCATGCCGCACCCACCTACCCCAACTGCCCCGCCTGCCCCGCGCCTCTAGGTGGACCGCCCGCATTGCGCCGTCCACTCAGGTGCCGCCACGTGGCACCCGCCCCGGTCCACGCCTCCCGCGTGGACCGCGCACGCTACGCCCACCTATCCGGGGCCGCCACGTGTCATCCCTCTCGGTCCACAGCTCCCCCCATGCACCGGAACGCGCAGAAAACTTTCGGGGGTCTATTTTTGGGCATCCGGACTCTGAAAAAGGCAAGTAAATAGCCGATTTTTGATGTTTTTCTGCGCTAAATCCAAATCCGGTCTCGGATTAGCCTGAAACCCTTTCTAAAATCCAACGAAAGCAGCCGAAGGATAGGCTTGATCCAGAAACCTCACAGGGTCCGCCCAACGCGTCCATTTGATGCGTTGCGGGTCTGACACACCAATAATAGGTGTTCCACTATATGGGTCATGGGGAAAGCTGCACGGGGATCGGGGTCACTACACAGAGTCAGCCATCGGTTGATCAAGCTGAAGAAGGAAGGACTTTGAAAAAGGTTACGAGATTCGGGGCGCGGATCACGTAACGGACTCCAAAATGACAGTCGACGTCCAGCATTGGAAAGCGCCGAAAATCACGCTCTAGCGCGATGAGAGGGGGATGAACTTGGACGGAATAACGATTACTCTTCTATTTGAGGAACATCTGACTCAAAAGGAAGTAGTTGCTAAATATCCATTAACTTCCCCTAAATTACATCTATAATTCAAATTGGTGCCTAATGATGTGGTTAGGGAAGAGTATAAATACCCGAACCATCGAAGGAAAAGGGTCCGGCAACTTCGTAAGCCCAAGACCACCCCCCTTTTTTCATATCTTTACTATTTTCCTAGGAGTAGGTTAACTTACATTTTCATACCAGCATTTACCGCTTTTCTTAGGAGTAAATTACTTATCATTTATATCCCTTTTCTCATCTTTGTATCCCCTTTCTCTATACAATGCAATTCCTAATCGGCTCCTTAGTCGTGTCCAATTATTGTCTCTTTCACCTGGTTCGGCTACTTTAAGTCGAATTCAACCTCTCTCTGCCTCCACATCCCGTCTTCGGCTTCTCTAAGCCGAATGGTCGCGAGAATACCATAGAAGAATCCGGACGAGCATATCTCTTCTCGGCCCGATCGCTTGATCCTTGACATGCGGCGCATTCACAACAAGAAGGTCAACGAACACCCTGGGGCCGATCATATGTGTTGGGTTATATGTAATACGGATCTAAATAGGGGAAAAAAACACCTAGAGGGGGGTGAATAGGTGTAAACGTATAAACACTCAAAAATCGTTGCGATAAAAACCCAATGCGGAAATAAAAAATAATACGCACGATTTTTACGTGGAAAACTCCATCACCGGAGTAAAAACCCACGGGACCGATAACACGGCAGAAATCCACTAGAATTAAAACACGTACAAGGTGATTTACCGTACACAATTACGACTCAACCTTTTCCATACGCTCCTAGAGGATCTTCTCCGCTCGCTCCGCGACGCTTCTCGAATCCACGATCTGCGCCCAACGCCGAATCCACGGCGTCCAACGTCGAATCCACGACGTCCGACCGAATCCACGGTCTTCACCCAATAGCACCCTTCGAATCCATGAACGTGCCTCGCTCCGAATCCACGAGAGCGGTTGAACCTTGAATCCACAAGGACACGCGAATCCACGCGCCGATTTTTGGGGTAAATCGTTGTTTTGGGTGGTGATGATCCGCCGAATACTTAGATCAAAGATAGATCGGAAATACCATCTAAGTATTCATTAGTTTGATTCAACTCAAGATGTGAGTATGAAAAACCTAGAATCAAACTAATCAATATAGATGAAGAAACATAGAGTATTCTCTAATGATTTCCTTTCTTCTCTATATGTGGATCTAGAGCCGTATAAGATGATATATGAAAATGACGGCTATCTGGATTCCTATGGATTCACCCTAGAAAAAGAGTCATAGGGTCTATTTATAGGTTAGAAACCCTAGGAAGGAGATAAGAATCAAAAACCTAACATTTCTGGAGATTTTACGGACGGCGATCCGGATCGGATTAGCTGTGATCCGGATCGTCGTAACGAGTCAGGCAATTCCAGAAAAATGAGGGTTCGGGATCCGGATCGAAGTTCTTGATCCGGATCGTTCATACAGTTCACCAAACATCAACGTTCGGGATCCGGATTGCGAAGCCTGATCCGGATCGTTCAAGGAAGATGGTAAACTCAGTGTTCGGGATCCGGATCAAGAGAGGCTACGATCCGGATTGAACTGGTGTATGAACGATCCACCTTCGGGATCCGGATCGAACAACCTGATCCGGATCCTGAACATGTCCCAAGTCCAGTTTTTGATTTTTATGCAATGAAAGATTCTTCCAAGTGTTTCTACACTACAAGAAGTATTCGGATCACACAAAATCTTTAGGTTAAACATACCTGATCCTTTTGAATTCTTCTTTCTTGAGATTGAGTTAAACGATCCAACTTTCTTCACCTTCAATCTTCAAGACTTGAGACTTTCACGAAACTACGCCAACTCAAATTCCGTAACAATCTCCCCCTTTGGCGGTTTCGTGACAAAACACAGATCCACTAAAGAAAATTCAAAAAGATATTTTTGTTGCTATCACCATACAACAAAAATTTACAATGGAGATCCAAAAATTTAAAAACATGAGATAAACTCCTAAAACAGACTCTAGACTTAGACATCTGTACTCTCTGCACAAAGAAATCATTCTTGACAAAAAGAGATCGTTAGATACCTCAAGAATATTTAGCATACAAAACCTAGTACAGAGATAGAGTTTATCTGATCATCATGACATTTGAGAATTCAGATATGTAAGAGAATCATAGTCAAAAACCAACATATCTTCTATGCAATTAAAAACCAAATGTCACAAAAAGTTAGTCCAACATCAACTTGTTAGTCATATTACATGCCCAAATAGTTAGTCGAATAGTTAGTCGAGACATGCAAACAATCACAAGATGAAAACCAAAGTTGAAGTCGAAGTGATACTTACCTTGATGTATACAAAATCTTCATCAGCAAGATTTTCACAATCATTGTTCAAGTTCCCTTGATGTTCACTTACCTTGATGTTCATTCACATCATCATTGTTCATCATTGATGTATACAAGATCACAATTTTCACAATATCATTGTTCAAGTTCTCTAAACTCTCTCCCCCTTTTTGTCACAAACAAAGCCAAAGATTACAGAAGTGGAGAGAATGGTTAACAGTTCAAGTTGGAGAACTAGGGACTCAAATTAAAACTTAAAAACCTGCACAAAAGAAGGATTTAAACATATGCATAATAAACAGAAATTGGAAGGATACGGATTATTCAGACTCGTCTGAACTGATACAGCCGAGGATTTGGAATATCTTCTTTAATCGCTTGTTCATTGATGATTAATTCTTATTTACCTTCTTGATTTCTTCTTTTACCTCAATTAGTTCATTTGATACACGTTCCTGCTCGTTGGAGAGCCTTTGCTGTTCTTTATATATTGAGGTAACAGATGCATCATCATCAGAAGTTGATTGCGGTGTTTGTTGTGCCGGAGGTGCTGGTTGTGATGGTGGTGCTGGTTGGACTGGAGGAGCTGCTGCCGGTGCAGAGGTTGTTGCTTGTTGTCGTTGTTCTCGTTGCCGGTGAAGAGGTATGAAAGGTTCATCTGGCTTCGTCGAAAGAGACTTTACAATTGTTGTGTCATTGATCGTTCCTAGACTGTGCAGATAGGAACTCGCATTTGTGTCAGCTTTAAATTTGCGAAGAATGCGCATGATGATCATTGGATAAGGTAGTCTCTCTGACGGATGAGCTTGCTCCACATATCGTGCCATCCTTGACCAGATGACGTAGGGAATGTTTAAGTTAGCTCCCATTGCTGCTGCGGGGTTTCCAAGTAGATAAAGGAATATCATTCTTTCCCACCGAAGAACCTTTGTGTTCATGTTTGGAATAACATTGTAACAAACAATAAGGTTTAAGATGCGGTACTCTGGTCGTAGTTCTTTCGAGAAAACGGAGTTTCCTGTCGACCGAGTATTTGGAACACAGATTCCATCAACTACCACTCTCCAGGAGTAGGTGTTGAAGGCTTGATTCTTCAGGTAATGAGTGCCATCGGCTCGGGCGTCCATCCCTAGTACTTCACCAATTAGCTGAGGCGTTACTTTAATTCTGACATTCTTGACTAATGTTTGAAAATCCCGACGCCCGCTTTCCTGATCAACTAGATAGCAGGCATTCTGATAAAACATCCTCACTGAGTGAAGACAATACCCAGTGGTCTCCGGAAAATCGCAAATGGAAGCAAGACCTCTCTGGTCAAACAAAGTCCCAAACGTCTGAGAACGCTGCTTTAAGGCTTTTACATCAACATGCCTTTCTCCAATGCATTCTCTGTTTTCAAAATCCTTTATTCTAGCCGAGCTGACAAAGTCTTGTGGAGGTGCTTGCCTATCAGCTGGTTGCTCAATGGAGATTCCTTGTGCACTCCCTCTTTTGCGAGCAATACTTTTTCTTCTTGTCTTCCCAGAAGTTTCTTCCATTGGAGCTTTGCCTTTCTCAGCAGCAGTGGGCGGAGCCTTCGATGTTTCTGCAGGTGCTTTTCCCTTTGAAGCAGTCGGAACAGTCGTTGCTTCAACTTGCAGTTCATCCCAATTAATTGATTCCGTTTCAGATTCTGTATCGGAATCATCTTTAGCTTTCTTCGCTTTCTTAGCCTTCTTAGCCCTCTTGGGCTTGACGGTGTCTCTCGTATGAACCATAGCCGCAAGTAGGAAAACAATCCAAGTGATCACCATTTTGATTACTAGTGAAAGATGTATCCTGTGAAGACCAACTCAAGAACACATGAAAAAATTGTTAATTTTCAAAGATTGAAAAATTGTACCCAAACAATCATAATCATGTAGAGAGACTAAGAATCAAATTAGTTTTGCAAAAGGACTTTTAAAAATAGATCAATTGCATGATTTTCGAAAATCCTTATTATATGCCCTAAAACCGAAATTTTAGAAATCGAAGCCTAAAAATCCGTTAATCAGGAGAATACCTAGCATATAATCAAAACTAATCTACCCAGAGTTCTTATTTCAAAAGAAATTTGATCAAAAACCATCCACAAATAAAGTTGATCCAAGAAATTCATGACGTTTGAGGAAGAAGAGAGAAAAACGGTGAAAAACCGAGAATTTGATCAATAAAACTTACTTGGAGTTGAAGAACTTGAGTTTGAAAGCTTCCAGGAAGGATGAAATCTAGAGAGAGAGACTCTGGAAACTTTGGAACAAAAGATTGGAGTAAAAGAAATCAAAAACCCTTTTGTTCTTTATAAAACCTAGCCGCGATCCGGATCAGTTCATAACTGCGATCCGGATCGGCTACCCGCAGTGAGAAACTGCGTTCGGGATCCGGATCAGCAGATACAATCCGGATCGTCAGCCCGCAGAAGAATTCCTGCGTTCGGGATCCGGATCATCTAGCCCGATCCGGATCGGCTCCAACTTTTTCTTTAGAAAATTTCAGAGAAATTCAAGAAAAACCAGAAAAAGATTGTAAGCACAAATGTGTATCAACTTTAAACAAAAATCATCGTTTCATACAACAAGAATTAGATTATGCCAAATCTATCAATAATATCCAAAAATGAAATGAAAATTTACAAAAATTAAATCCCTTAAAGTTGAACACCTTCAATTACATCTAACTTGATCTTATGAGTAATGCCTTTATCAAATCATCAATTCAGTAAAGAAAATGAAATACAAAGATCAATAGATGTTTGAAATCCCAAATATAATAGATAATGTATCTAGACAATCTGTTGAAGAGAGTGGCTCTTTGAGCATCTTTCTTTAAAAATCCACCTTATACCAACCTTGAAATTTGACGGAGTCAAGTATTTCAACATGCATTTTACTTAATCAAAAATTTGAACAACCATGCTTGGTATACATGTGGTAGCTGCACACAATACTCGGACGACCGAGGTGGTAGCTCTTTCCTCCATGTGGTGGTAGTTTTCACACTCCTCATGGGGATGTAACTCTTTCCACATCTTTTGAGCATTTTACTTTTTCTATGACTCCCCCTCAATTGGCTATCAATTATTTAAGATATAAAGTATTCAACCAAATATTGATCTCGATTTCATACTCGACTAAGCAGTCAAATAAGATAATGACTATACCAAGAGATCATAGAGAGAGAGAAATTGACTTTGATCACTTAGAAGATGATTTAATTAACATAAATGATCATTGCAACAGTGAAATATTATGATGGCAAAAGCATAATAAAATTCTAAATGTGTGAAGAGATGCAATTAAAGTCAATTATGATCTATGCTCAATTAATGTCCTATGTACAAACATAGATAATGAACAAAACAAAAACAAATACAAAACCTATCCTAAGCAAAGGTTTCAAAAAGAAGTTTATTTCAAGGAAAGCATTCCAATTGCTTTTCGTAAATGAATAAAACGTTTTTGATCCAAAGGTTTTGTTAGAATGTCAGCTAATTGATCCTCAGTTGAAATATATGAAAGTTGAAGAGAATTTGATTCAACTAGCTCTCTAAGAAAATGATATCTAAGCTCAATATGTTTTGTTCTAGAGTGCAACACAGGGTTTTTAGAAATGTTAATTGCACTTGTGTTGTCACAAAGAATTGTTACCGAAGATGCTGAAATGCGGAAGTCGCTCAATACGCTTTTCATCCAAATGAGTTGAGTTGAGCAACTTCCAGCTGAAATGTATTCCGCTTCGGCAGTCGAGAGTGCTATGCAGTTCTGCTTTTTACTGTGCCATGCAACAAGGCAATGGCCTAGATAGAAGCATGCACCACTCGTGCTTTTCCGATCATCCACTGATCCTGCCCAATCGGCATCTGAGTATCCAACAATATCCAAACTTGTTCCCATAGGATACCAAATTCCGAAATTAATTGATCCTTTGATATACCGAATGATCCTTTTCACCGCTTTCAGGTGAACCTCCTTTGGTGCTGATTGATATCTCGCGCAAATCCCAACACCAAAAGATATATCCGGGCGACTAGCCGTGAGGTAAAGTAGACTTCCAATCATACTTCGATACAGTTTCTCGTCTACATTCTCACTATGTGATTCACTTCCAAGTCCCTTGTGGCTAGTTCCCATTGGAGTCGGAAAAACTTTACAATTTTCAAGATCAAACTTTTTGACCAACTCCATTGCATACTTGGATTGACTCAAGTGAATACCTTCATCATTTTGTTTAATTTGCAATCCAAGGAAATAAGTCAATTCGCCCATCATGGACATCTCAAATTCGCTTTCCATGGTCTCCGCGAATTTAGAAGCATCATTATCTCTTGTTGCGCCAAATACAATGTCATCGACATAGATTTGTGCTACAATGAAATTGCTTGATAATGCTTCACAAAGAGAGTCCTATCAGCTCCCCCTCGAGTATAGCCCTTCTCCAAAAGGTGCTTTGTTAACCTTTCGTACCATGCTCGCGGTGCTTGTTTCAGACCGTAAAGAGCCTTTTTCAAACGAAAAACATGGTTAGGTTGTTTATGATCTACAAACCATTTCGGTTGAGCCACATAAACTTCCTCATTTAAAACCCATTTAGAAATGCGCTCTTACGTCCATTTGAAATAATTTGATTTTAAAATGACAAGCAATAGCAAATAGTATACGAATGGACTCGAGTCTAGCTACAGGGGCGAATGTTTCGTCAAAGTCTATACCTTCTACTTGAGAGTAGCCTTGAGCAACTAATCGTGCCTTGTTCCTGATGATAGTACCATCCTCATTTTTCTTGTTCTTGAAGATCCATTTGGTACCTATCACATTGTGTTGCTTTGGAGGCTTCGTTAATTCCCAGACTTTGTTTCGCTCAAATTGATGGAGCTCTTCCTGCATTGCTTTAATCCAGTAGTCATCCTGAAGAGCTTCATCTATGTTCTTTGGTTCGATTAAAGATACGTAGCAAGCGAATCCACAAACCAACTGCCTCCGAGTTCTGACTCCTTCTTGTGGATCTCCAATAATATTCGATTCCGGATGATCCTTGGAGATTCGTAACATTTGTTGAAACGGAGTACTTGGAGATACATGAGATGATTCCTGCACATCAGATAAACTTGAAGAACCATTAGATGCATCATTAATATTTGAAGTATTATCATGAGAAGATGCACTAGCAGGAGAATCATCATCTAGAGAGATATCGAGGGTAGATTTTCCAGATTCAAAGTGAAAAGCTTCATCTACTTTAACATTTATAGATTCTACGATCGTCTTAGATTCAATGTTAAATACTCGATATGCTCTGCTATTCGTAGAATAACCCAAAAAGATCCCTTCATCACTTCGAGAGTCGAACTTTCCAAGATTTTCACGGTCACGTAAAATGTAACATCGACTCCCGAAGACACGAAAATATTTGATGTTGGGTTTTCTACTAAACCACAGCTCATATGGTGTATTTAAAGTTCCTGGGCGCAAGGTAAACTCTATTAATGACATAGACAGCGGTGTTCACGGCTTCAGCCCAAAAATGTAGCGGTAAGTTCCGGCTATGAAGCATCACACGCGCCATCTCTTGAACAACCCTGTTCTTGCGCTCAACAACACCATTCTGCTGAGGTGTATAGGGTGCCGAGAATTCATGTTTAATGTCATTTGAAGTGCAAAAATCAATGAATTTTGAATTTATGAATTCTCCACCTCTATCACTTCTAACACGAATGATCTTTTCATTCTTTTCAATCATAATACGATGGCAATCTCATGAAAAGAGTCAACGTATCAGCTTTCTCTTTTAAAATGCTACCCAAGAAAACCGAGAGAAATCATCAACCAATAAAAAAATGTACCATTTACCTCCCAAAGATGGTTGACGGGTCGGCCCCATTAAGTCCATGTGCAAAGTTCCAAGGGCCGTTTTGTACCAACGTGGTTCAAGTTCTTGTGTGCAGTCCTAGACTGTTTTCCCTTTTGACAACCACCACACACAATGTTTTATTTAAATAAAAGCTTTGGAACCCCCTTGACCACGTCCTTGCTTGAAATTCTAGTAAGTTCCTTAAAATTTAAGTGACCTAGCCTTTCATGCCAAGAGTTTCATTATTCAAAGCGGCTAAGTTACAATTTTCAGAAAATTTATTAGGAACAACATAACAATTGTTTTCAGATCTAACCCCTTTTAAAAGGAAGACATGGTCCTTATCAGTTACAACGCATTCAACAGATGAAAAGTTAACTGAAAAACCATTGTCGCAAAGTTGACTTATGCTTATGAGGTTAGTCTTAAGGCCATCAACAAATAAGACGTTTTTCAAAATTGGGCCATCTGGAATAGCTACCGTCCCTTTTCCAACAATTTTGGAAGATCGACCGTCTCCGAAAACAACGTGTCCTCCGGAGATTTTCTCAAGATTTTGAAAATTATTTTTGTCACCGGTCATGTGACGGGAACACCCGCTATCCAGATACCAAGACGAACTATCATATGCATGCAAGGAAACATTGGAAACAAGACAAGGGAAAATTTCACCTTTGCGCACCCAAACCCTTTTGGAGTGCGTCGGTAATGGTCGTGAAGTTATATGCCTAGGTGAAGGCGTCTTGTTATAGCGATTGTTGTTCCTTGATGAGATCGTCTTGCGCGATGAACTACCAAGTCTCTTTTCATTTGAAAAGTTTTGCTTTGATTTTCGGGGAGGAGCCTTTTTGGTAGTTGTTGCAAGAGGTCCTTGAGATGAGCGTTCGACTCCCGTCTTGCAATATCTTCTTATGTGCCCTGAAACACCACAACGAAAACATACCTTAGATCTTGACGATCCCAAAGAGGATGAAGTAGGTTTGTTGTCGTTGTTTGTCTTGAATTCCGGTGTCGGAGGAGGAGATACCGACTGAGGCACAAAAACTGTCTCACTCGAACTTGGACTGTTTCCAGTTTGAGTGTATCCGAGGCCGAACCTATTTGATGACCAAGACCAAGAAGTCTATCCAACTTACTCCTTCCTGAAGAGAATCGCTGTAAGTCATTCTTGAGTTGGAAAATGGTCTTTGTCATTTCCAGGTTATCCTGTCGAGCCTCGTTGTAGAGCTTTGAGAAGTGATTCGCGTTATCCACCAGATTTGTATGTTCCTTCTCAAGTTGCTCATTGGACTCTTGAAGGAAGCATTTGCCTTTATCAGGTTTTCCCTTTCCACTTCAAGAGCGTTTGAGAGAGAAGTCGCTCTTTTTGCTTCTTCTTCGAGATCATGCACTCTCCCTCTCAAACTCTTGTTTTGCTTAGCCACTTTCTTTGAGTCCCTCAAAAGTCTGTGGTAGGCTAGAGCAAAATCTTCACCTTCCGAATCATCCGATTCGTTGTCCGTTGCATTCTTTTCAACAGTGGAGTTGGACAACGACTCGGATGTACTTGCCATAAAGCACATGAAGGGTGAAGATACGGACGCGTGGAATGCGGTGGAGCTCTTTTCTTCATCACTCGAAGACGACTCATTTGACGTTGAGTTGTCATCCCAAGTGACGACTTGCATCGCCTTCTTCTTTGCCGGATACTTGTTAGGACACTCCGTTGCAATGTGGCCGTAGCCTCGACATTTGAAGCATTGTAGTTGTCCTTCTGAACTTTTCTTATCCTTTGAGAAGTTCTCTTGCTTTCTTGACTTGTAACTTGAAGTACCCTTGCCTTTGTTCGACTTTCCGAAGGATGGAGATTTGCTTGAATTACCCCTTCGAAAGTTGCGGCGAAACTTCCTTGTCAAGAGAGCGAGCTGCTTCTCAAATTCCTCCATAGAAAGGTTCTCGTCATCGTCTGAGGAGGATGTATCCGCGTCTTCTTCCTTAGTTGTTTTCAACGCATAACCTGAAGACTTAGAAGTGGATGCCTTTCCAGAAGAATTGTTAGTAGTAAATGTCATTTCATAAGTTTGTAATGAACCAACTAATTCTTCTACACGTATTTCGTCCGGTGTTTAATAGTTTCAATGGCAGTAACCTTTGGGCGAAATCGTTCAGGAAGAGTTCTTAAGATCTTTCTTACAATCTTAAATTCTGGAATCTTCTCTCCCAGATTAGCACATGAGTTTACGATGTCTTGCAATCGTGTATAGTAGTCCGTGAAAGATTCATTTTCTGCCATTAAGATAGAGTCAAACTTGCTCGTAAGCATTTGCAGTTTCTGAATCTTCACGAGGTTAGTTCCCTCATGTGTAACCTGAAGAACATCCCAGATTTCTTTCGCAGTCTCACATGCCGAGACGCGAGAGAATTCAGTTTGAGATAAGGCATTAAAAATAGCATTAATTCCCTTGCCATTGTAAGAAGATGAATCTAACTCTAACTCTTCCTTGGTCCATTTCGACCTAGGTTTTAAGGTGCGAACATCACCATAAATTCAGTTGGATTAGACCATCCTAATTCAATTGATTGCCACACCCGTTCGTCGATGGAAATTAAAAAGGCTTTCATCCGTACTTTCCAGTACGCATAATTTGTTCCATCGAAGAACGGGGGTCGGTTGATGTTTCCACCTTCAACCATTGTTTACAACCCTATTCCCGCTCTGATACCACTTGTTGGGTTATATGTAACGGATCTAAATAGGGGAAAAAACACCTAGAGGGGGGTGAATAGGTGTAAACGTATAAACACTCAAAAATCGTTGCGATAAAAACCCAATGCGGAAATAAAAAATAATACGCAAGATTTTTACGTGGAAAACTCCATCACCGGAGTAAAAAACCACGGGACCGATAACACGGCAGAAATCCACTAGAATTAAAACACGTACAAGGTGATTTACCGTACACACTTACGACTCAACCTTTTCCATACGCTCCTAGAGGATCTTCTCCGCTCGCTCCGCGACGCTTCTCGAATCCACGATCTGCGCCCAACGCCGAATCCACGGCGTCCAACGTCGAATCCACGACGTCCGACCGAATCCACGGTCTTCACCCAATAGCACCCTTCGAATCCACGAACGTGCCTCGCTCCGAATCCACGAGAGCGGTTGAACCTTGAATCCACAAGGACACGCGAATCCACGCGCCGATTTTTGGGGTAAATCGTTGTTTTTGGGTGGTGATGATCCGCCGAATACTTAGATCAAAGATAGATCGGAAATACCATCTAAGTATTCATTAGTTTGATTCAACTCAAGATGTGAGTATGAAAACCTAGAATCAAACTAATCAATATAGATGAAGAACATAGAGTATTCTCTAATGATTTCCTTTCTTCTCTATATGTGGATCTAGAGCCGTATAAGATGATATATGAAAATGACGGCTATTGGATTCCTATGGATTCCCCTAGAAAAAGAGTCATAGGGTCTATTTTAGGTTAGAAACCCTAGGAAGGAGAAAGAATCAAAAAA
>CM055069.1:6654998-6700259 GCA_029204045.2 Tillandsia leiboldiana | reverse complement strand
TCCATAAAATCCAGTTTTACAAATCTGCTGGGAACAGTCCACTTACTGCGAAATTTCACCTGTAAAACGAACTCCAAAAATTCTGATAAAAATACCACAGCGTCCTCGCGTTGATAGCTTCGAAACGGGTACTGCACGTCCAATTCCGAGCACCGTAGGCCCAGTTACAATTCTACGTATCGTTGCGCACAATCCCAAAACCATTCAACTGTAACCTCTTGTACAATAAAAGGAAAGTGTATACCTTCGGGAGGTCTCCAAAATTCCAAAGAAAATCCACGATGATCTCGCGTCGAGTAGATGAAAAAAGTCTATAAGCAACTTCTTGATCCGAGACTCGTGCGCGAAGATCTCCTCAAGAGAAGGTGCTGCCCTCACCAAAATCTCACACAGCAAGAAGGGTCCCAGTGAGCACGAGAAAAACTCCTCGAAACCGCGAAATCTGAAAATGTGCGAAACCCCAAAATCGTAGCCTCACCTGTTGCGAATCCAGCAGCGAAGAAACGCTCGAAAGATCGTCGGAGTAGACCAGGGAGCTAAACACTGCTGCTGCGCCGAAGAAGAACACAGGAACCACCACGTCGCGCCGCGCCGTAAAATAGAGAACCTCGGGATGCGTGCCCATAAAATCCCAAAACTTTGCAGGTGGATCCAGAGCTTGAAGATGAAGAAATCTTCTTAAGGTTGCTCGGGCAGAGGAGGCTCGAAAAGAGGAGAAAAGGGGAGAAGAAAGAGGCTCGGGCTGCTATTTAAAGGCCCCAAAAAAACAATTGGAGAAATACCGAAATTGTCCCAAGATTCGGGCGGCTACAGTGCAGCCCAGCCCAGATTCGGGCGGCTACAGTGCGGCCCAGCCCGAATTCGGGCGGCTACAGTGCAGCCCGGCCCGGCCGGTTTCGGGCGCGCACAGTGCGGCCCGGCTCGGCCCAGCCCGCACACGGGATCCAGCCGGACGCTTGCTTGGTCCGACCCGCGCGGCGCCCGCCACGTGTCCCCGAACACGCGCAGCCGTGCAAGCCGCCATGGGGAGCGCCACGTGTCCCCTGCCCGCGTCAACGCGGTAGGTGGCGCCCGCGAATCAGCGGGCGCCACGTGGCACGCCCACGTCGCCCGCGCCTGCCCCGCGTACGGCCACCTGCCCGCGGCACCTGCCCCGCGCGCTGCGTGGACCGCGCGCGCATGCGCCCGCCAACCGGGTGCCGCCACGTGGCGCACCCCGGTCCACGCCACCCCGCACCTCCCGCGGGACCGAGCGCACCTGAGCCACCCAATCAGGCGCTGCCACGTGGCACGCCCCTGGTCCACGCGCCCCGCGGTGCACCCCGGTCCTAACCCTTGCGCTCCGTGTACCCGGCCGCGTGCGCCGGCCAATCCGGGCCTGCCACGTGGCACCCCCGCTGGTCCACGGCTCCCCATGCACCAGAATCCAGTAAATTTTCCGGGAGTCCGTTTTTGGGCATCCGGACTCAGAATTTGGCAAACAAAAAGCCATTTCCAAGCGTTTTTCCGTGCTGAATCCATTTCCGCCGTCTAATTGGCCTAATTCTTTTCAAAAATTTCGGCAAACCCAGCCGAAAGCCAACACAGCTAAAAAAAACCTTACAGGGTCCATCTGTGGCATCCCATTGATGCACCATGGGCCAGATACACCAACACAGGTGTTCTAACAGTGGATCCATCGGAAAAATGCTGCATGGGGTTCGGGGGTCCTATAGGTACCCCTTCAGAGGAGAGCTTCAGTAGATTAGTTATTTTATTCTCCTCCTTGAGAGACGTTGTAGTGAGGATTGTTATGTATTGAGAGCCTGTACACTGATGTATTTATTGGAGATACCTCCCGGTTGAGTTCTGAGTTTGTATATGAGGATACTGTATGATTATCATTTTGGGAGACGGACATTGTTGTATTATTTCCAGTTGTACAGTGATTGTTTTAGTTATACAGCAGATTTTTTATTTATAGCTCCGATATCTGTTTAGCTGTAGTACTTTTCTTGCAGGTAGGACGCTTCGCCTATGCGGGTTTGGCATAGGTGGCGGATCTGTTGGCGAGCCGGGTCGCAGTTTCGACCCCGGGGCGTGACAAAGTCAGTGAGTTGAGTCGGAGTCTTAAAGGGATCAAATTGTCAATCAGCAATCAAAGACTTAGAGAAGATTCAACAAGAGCTCAAGTTGACACTCAGTGTCTTGAGTCTTGAAGATTGAAGTTGAAGAATTGTGGATCAGTTACATCAATCTCAAGAAGAAAGTATTCAAAAGGATCAGGTATGTTTAACTAAATAATTGTGGTGATCCGAATACTTTCTTATAGTGTAGAAACACTTGGATGATTTTTTAATTGCATAAAAATCAAAAACTGGACATGGGACATGTTCAGGATCCGGATCAGACCTTGCAATCCGGATCACGAAGGTACTTGTTCATTGGCAATTTCAATCCGGATCCTAGGCCATTCCGATCCGGATCCCGAACATGGGACTTTGCTGAATTGCATGAACGATCCGGATCGGACCTTGCAATCCGGATCCCGAACCCTTGGTTTTCTGGAATCGTCAATCTCGTTACGACGATCCGGATCGCAGTAAATCCGATCCGGATCGCCGTCCTGAAAATTTCCAGATAAGGTATGTTTTTGATTCTTATCTCTTTCCAAAGGTTTCTAAACTATAAATAGACATTTAGGGTTTCTCAAAAACGTGGGAGCTACGGCCGATTAATTTATAAAACACTTGAGAGCAACCCTAGAGGCTAGGTTTTCACTGTTCTTCTTAATAGCCTCTTTTAGGTCAATTCGACGGTTCTTCAAAAGCTCCAGATGCTTACAAGTCAATTTGACTCTATTCATATGGAAGAGCATGAATTGTTTACAGATTATTACACTAGACTTCAAGATGTAATAAATACATGTGCTAATTTAGGAGAAAAGATCCCGGAGTCGAAAATTGTAAGAAAGATACTTCGGACTCTTCCGGAACGGTTTAGGGCAAAGGTTACCGCCATTGAAACCGTTAGTCATCCGGATGAGATGAGTGTAGAGGAATTAGTAGGTGCTTTGCAAACTTATGAAATGACTTTTCCTACTAATCAAGTTTCTTCCAAGTCTTCTTCTAAGCTTACAGGTATTGCATTCAAATCAACAAAGGAAGAAGATAGCGAATCAAGTTCCGACGATGAAATCTCTTTTGCCGATTTTGAAGAACAATTGGCGCGGATCACAAAGAAATTTCGTCGGAAATTTTGGAAGAATCGAACCGATGGATCTTCATCCACGAAACCATCTAAAGGATCATCGGGTTCTAAATCCTCTAACCTCAAAGGCGTTGCAAAACCTTCTAAAGAAAAAGAAAAAGATGATTTCGAAGGGGAAATCCAATGCTATCGATGCAAAGGCTACGACCATTTTTCAACGGATTGTCCTTCTCCGAAATCATATAAAAAGAAGGCTTTGCAAGCGAAAACTTGGGACGATTCTACTTCTAATGAATCGACCTCAAGTAAAGAGGAAAAAATCGTTGCTTCTCATGCCTCTCATTTTCCCTCTTCTAATAATTGTTTATCATCTTTAGTCACTGACTCTACTCCTTTGATTTTGTATGAAACATCAACAACCGGCGGAGAGTCATCAAGTGAGGGGAGTCGGACGAGGAAGAACTCGTTGAGGCATATCAACAACTTCTTGCGGAATCTAAAAAGATGGCCAAACATATCAAGAAGTTGAGAAAGCAACGACTTGAAGATCAAGACGAGAATCATGCTTTAAAGATAAAACTTCATGATCTCGAGGAGGAACGAGAGCTTTTATTGGATAATAATAAAATCCTCCAAGAAAAGTTAAATCAATCGGAAACGATCGTTAATTCCCATATTAACAAGATTGATTTTCTTGAAAAGCAGTTTGAGGAGATTCATGTCACCAACCAAGCATTGACCAAGCAAGTTCATGAACTCAAATCCGACATACAAAGGCTTTCAACCGTTTCCAAGAAACTAGATTGTATGTGCGGATTAGGTCAAACAAGCAAAGTTGGTTTGGGTTTAAAAAGGATCAAACTGTGCATGCTTCAAGTTCCACATTCAAATTGAAAGGAAGAACGTGTCACCTTTGTGGACTTGAAGGACATTTGGTGAAGGATTGCCCGAAAAAGAGAAAGAAAAATTCTTCGGCAACTTCATCTTACGGAGCGAACTCAACGGAATCAAAAGACACATCAAGTCAAAGGAGTTCACTCAACCCACCAAAGGTCCGAGCCACATCATCAATCATACAAGTGGATCACTGCGAGCAAAGACCTAAGGTGGATCAACAGTCAAAGCTATCATCTCCCAACCACAATGAATCAAGACAACCCAGAATTCGACAATTTTGGATTCGGAAAGGTGATATCTTTCCTTGTCTTAAGTTCTAAATAGCTTTGACTGTATGTAATGCTTTGATTGGTTTTCCTTTCATTTTTTTTTGAATCTCTGCATTACATGTTTTCAATGCTCTTCGTTTTTATGTTTTGTTTTTTAAACAAAGGATTTTAACGAACAAGTGCATTGAATAAAAAGGGTTTTCACTTTCAATCACTCTGATTTAATTTTATTTGAATTATCAACTTTACTCCATAATCATAATCTTGAAGATACTTCATTATAGGAGTTTTTGATATTATAAGCATCAAATTTTAGAAATCATGTGTGATCTTTAGATGCTTATGTTGGGTTATAAGTAATAAGGATCTAAATAGGGGAAAAAACACCTAGAGGGGGTGAATAGGTGTAAACGTATAAACACTCAAAAATCGTTGCGATAAAAACCCAATGCGGAAATAAAAAAACTCGCAAGATTTTTACGTGGAAAACTCCATCACCGGAGTAAAAAACCACGGGACCGATAACACGGCAGAAATCCACTAGAATTAAAACACGTACAAGGTGATTTACCGTACACACTTACGACTCAACCTTTTCCATACGCTCCTAGAGGATCTTCTCCGCTCGCTCCGCGACGCTTCTCGAATCCACGATCTGCGCCCAACGCCGAATCCACGGCGTCCAACGTCGAATCCACGACGTCCGACCGAATCCACGGTCTTCACCCAATAGCACCCTTCGAATCCACGAACGTGCCTCGCTCCGAATCCACGAGAGCGGTTGAACCTTGAATCCACAAGGACACGCGAATCCACGCGCCGATTTTTGGGGTAAATCGTTGTTTTTGGTGGTGATGATCCGCCGAATACTTAGATCAAAGATAGATCGGAAATACCATCTAAGTATTCATTAGTTTGATTCAACTCAAGATGTGAGTATGAAAACCTAGAATCAAACTAATCAATATAGATGAAGAAACATAGAGTATTCTCTAATGATTTCCTTTCTTCTCTATATGTGGATCTAGAGCCGTATAAGATGATATAAGAATATGACGGCTATTTGGATTCCCCTTGGATTAACCCTAGAAAAGAGTCATAGGGTCTATTTATAGGTTAGAAACCCTAGGAAGGAGATAAGAATCAAAAACCTAACATTTCTGGAAATTTTACGGACGGCGATCCGGATCGGATTAGCTGTGATCCGGATCGTCGTAACGAGTCAGGCAATTCCAGAAAAACGAAGGTTCGGGATCCGGATCGAAGTGCTTGATCCGGATCGTTCATACAGTTCACCAAACATCAACGTTCGGGATCCGGATTGCGAAGCCTGATCCGGATCGTTCAAGGAAGATGGTAAACTCAGTGTTCGGGATCCGGATCAAGAGAGGCTACGATCCGGATTGAACTGGTGTATGAACGAACCACCTTCGGGATCCGGATCGAACAACCTGATCCGGATCCTGAACATGTCCCAAGTCCAGTTTTTGATTTTTATGCAATGAAAGATTCTTCCAAGTGTTTCTACACTACAAGAAGTATTCGGATCACACAAAATCTTTAGTTAAACATACCTGATCCTTTTGAATTCTTCTTTCTTGAGATTGAGTTAAATGATCCAACTTTCTTCACCTTCAATCTTCAAGACTTGAGACTTTCACGAAACTACGCCAACTCAAATTCCGTAACAATCTCCCCCTTTGGCGGTTTCGTGACAAAACACAGATCCACTAAAGAAAATTCAAAAAGATATTTTTGTTGCTATCACCATACAACAAAAATTTACAATGGAGATCCAAAATTTAAAAACATGAGATAAACTCCTAAAACAGACTCTAGACTTAGACATCTGTACTCTCTGCACAAAGAAATCATTCTTGACAAAAGAGATCGTTAGATACCTCAAGAATATTTAGCATTCAAAACCTAGTACAGAGATAGAGTTTATCTGATCATCATGACATTTGAGAATTCAGATATGTAAGAAATCATAGTCAAAAACCAACATATCTTCTATGCAATTAAAAACCAAATGTCACAAATGTTAGTCCAACATCAACTTGTTAGTCATAATACATGCCCAAATAGTTAGTCGAATAGTTAGTAGAGACATGCAAACAATCACAAGATAAAAACCAAAGTTGAAGTTGAAGTGATACTTACCTTGATGTATACAAAGTTTTCACATCAGCATTGTTCATCATTGTACCTTGATGCAGTCATCATTGTTCATCATTGTACCTTGATGTATACAAGATTTTCACAATTTTCACATCATCATTGTTCAAGTTCTCTAAACTCTCTCCCCCTTTTTGTCACAAACAAAGCCAAAATTACCAAAATTGAAGGAGAGTTAAAAATTTCAAAGAAAATGTTCCGAAAATTAAGAACTAGAACTAAGAGTAAGTCCTAAAAAACTGAAAAACCTGCACAAGAAAAGGTTAAAAATCTGCAAAAGAATAAAAAGAAAGGATCAGTCATCAGATTCGGAGTCTTCAGAGCTCGTGCAGCCCATCTTTGAGAACATCTTTTTCACCAGCTTGTTCATAGAATTGACCTCTTAGTTATGGTAATATGAGCTGCCGTGATGAGCTCCAGCTCATTGGAAATTCTCGTCTGTGCCTTCGAAATCTGTTCCTGCTCAACAGATAATCGTTGTTGTTCTTTGTAGATGGATGAGACTGATGCTTCATCCGCTGGTGTGGGTGCTGGTTGTGATGGTGATGCGGAAGTGCCGCTACTAGGTTTCGTTCCGCATGGAGGGACTGGAGTGACATGGGGCAATTTGTGAAGTGACTTCACAACGGTGGACTCATCGATCATACCCAAACATTGATGATAAGTCGGTGAAGTAATATCTACCTGAAATTTCTTCAAGATCCTCATTATAATCAGTGGAAATGGAATTCTTTCTGTGGGATGAGGGTGCTCAACATATCTTGTCATTCTATTCCAAATAATGTATGGAATGTTGATATTCAATCCCATTGCCTCAGACGGATGTCCTAAGAGATACAAAAATAACATTCGATCCCATCTCAAGACTTTCGTCTGCATATTTGGAAGGATATTGTAACAAGTGATGAAGTTTAGAAATCGGTACTCAAGACGAAGTTCTTTGGATCTGATCGATTTCTCCGTTGATTGCGTTCCTTCCAAACAAATTCCCTTTATAACCATTTGCCACAAAGTGTTCGTCAAAACCTTTCCCTTCAAGTAATTAATCCTGTCTTGCTGGCAGGCATTCCCAAAACCTCGCCAATCAATTGTGGAGTAATTTTGAATCTTGTGCCTTGGATGTTCGTGTAAAATTCCATTGGACCGTTTTCAATTTCTCGAAGGTGCCGTGCATTTGTATAGAAGGCCCTTACAAGATGCAGACAGTATCCAAGCACTTCTGGAAAACGACAAACTTGAATAAGATTTGCTTGTTCAATCAGAACGCCAAACTCAGGGGAGTGATCTCGTAGAGCCTCAATATTGACATGCCTCTCACCAATGCATTCACGATTCTCAAATGCCCTTAGGCGATCCGCATTAACGAACACTTGTTCCTCCCGAGGTGGAGAATCCGGAATAATCGGTTCGTTAGACATGAAATCTCGTGCTCGTCCAAACCGTCGAGCGAGTCGTTTCCTTTTCACCGAGATGGTTGGTGCAGTCATAGGTGCTTTACCTTTGTCCATGGGTGCTTTTTCTTTCGATGCATCGGACGCTTTTCCTTTTGAACCATCAGACGCCTTTTGTTCAGGCAATGAGTCATCATCATCTGTCAATTCAGTCCAATCTACCTCGTGACAATCTACTTCTGTGTCGCTGATCACATGAAACTCACCCTTTTGTTGTGTTTTCTTAGCTCTCTTTAACTTGTTTGTGGCCCGAGTGTGCACCATAGTGACCAATAAAAGAATGATCCATGAGAATCCCATTGATCCAAGTGCCTTAAGAAGATTAAAATCCTGTGAGCAACAACTCAAGAACACATGAAAAATTGTTAATTTTCAAAGATTGAAAAATTGTACCCAAACAATCATAATCATGTAGAGAGACTAAGAATCAAATTAGTTTTGCAAAAGGACTTTTAAAAATAGATCAATTGCATGATTTTCGAAAATCCTTATTATATGCCCTAAAACCGAAATTTTAGAAATCGAAGCCTAAAAATCCGTTAATCAGGAGAATACCTAGCATATAATCAAAACTAATCTACCCAGAGTTCTTATTTCAAAAGAAATTTGATCAAAAACCATCCACAAACAAAGTTGATCCAAGAAATTCATCACGTTTGAGGAGGAAAAGAGAAAAACGGTGAAAAACCGAGATTTTGATCAATAAAACTTACTTGGAGTTGAAGAACTTGAGTTTGAAAGCTTCCAGGAAGGATGAAATCTAGAGAGAGAGGCTCTGGAAACTTTGGAACAAAAGATTGGAGTAAAAGAAATCAAAACCCTTTTGTTCTTTATAAAACCCTAGCCGCGATCCGGATCAGTTCATGATTGCGATCCGGATCGGCTACCCGCAGTGAGAAACTGCGTTCGGGATCCGGATCGGCAGGTCCAATCCGGATCGTCAGCCCGCAGAAGAATACCTGCGTTCGGGATCCGGATCATCTTGCCCGATCCGGATCGGCTCCAACTTTTCTTTAGAAAATTTCAGAGAAATTCAAGAAAAACCAGAAAAAGATTGTAAGCACAATGTGTATCAACTTTAAACAGAAATCATCGTTTCATACAACAAGAATTAGATTATGCCAAATCTATCAATAATATCCAAAATGAAATGAGAATTTACAAAAAATTAAATCCCTTAAAGTTGAACACCTTCAATTACATCTAACTTGATCTTATGAGTAATGCCTTTATCAAATCATCAATTCAGTAAAGAAAATGAAATACAAAGATCAATAGATGTTTGAAATCCCAAATATAATAGATAATGTATCTAGACAATCTGTTGAAGAGAGTGGCTCTTTGAGCATCTTTCTTTAAAAACTCCACCTTATACCACCTTGAAATTTGACGGAGTCAAGTATTTCAACATGCATTTTACTTAATCAAAATTTGAACAACCATGCTTGGTATACATGTGGTAGCTGCACACAATACTCGGACGACCGAGGTGGTAGCTCTTTCCTCCATGTGGTGGTAGTTTTCACACTCCTCATGGGGATGTAACTCTTTCCACATCTTTTGAGCATTTTACTTTTTCTATGACTCCCCTCAATTGGGCTATCAATTATTTAAGATATAAAGTATTCAACCAAATATTGATCTCGATTTCATACTCGACTAAAGCAGTCAAATAAGATAATGACTATACCAAGAGATCATAGAGAGAGAGAAATTGACTTTGATCACTTAGAAGATGATTTAATTAACATAAATGATCATTGCAACAGTGAAATATTATGATGGCAAAAGCATAATAAAATTCTAAATGTGTGAAGAGATGCAATTAAAGTCAATTATGATCTATGCTCAATTAATGTCCTATGTACAAGACATAGATAATGAACAAAACAAAACAAATACAAAACCTATCCTAAGCAAAGGTTTCAAAAAGAAGTTTATTTCAAGGAAAGCATTCCAATGCTTTTCGTAAATGAATAAAACAGTTTTTGATCCAAAGGTTTTGTTAGAATGTCAGCTAATTGATCCTCAGTTGAAATATATGAAAGTTGAAGAGAATTGATTCAACTAGCTCTCTAAGAAAATGATATCTAAGCTCAATATGTTTTGTTCTAGAGTGCAACACAGGGTTTTTAGAAATGTTAATTGCACTTGTGTTGTCACAAAGAATTGTTACCGAAGATGCTGAAATGCGGAAGTCGCTCAATACGCTTTTCATCCAAATGAGTTGAGTTGAGCAACTTCCAGCTGAAATGTATTCCGCTTCGGCAGTCGAGAGTGCTATGCAGTTCTGCTTTTTACTGTGCCATGCAACAAGGCAATGGCCTAGATAGAAGCATGCACCACTCGTGCTTTTCCGATCATCCACCTGATCCTGCCCAATCGGCATCTGAGTATCCAACAATATCCAAACTTGTTCCCATAGGATACCAAATTCCGAAATTAATTGATCCTTTGATATACCGGAATGATCCTTTTCACCGCTTTCAGGTGAACCTCCTTTGGTGCTGATTGATATCTCGCGCAGATCCCAACACCAAAAGATATATCCGGGCGACTACCGTGAGGTAAAGTAGACTTCCAATCATACTTCGATACAGTTTCTCGTCTACATTCTCACTATTGTTATTCACTTCCAAGTCCCTTGTGGCTAGTTCCCATTGGAGTCGAAAAATCCTTACAATTTTCAAGATCAAACTTTTGAACCAACTCCATTGCATACTTGGATTGACTCAAGTGAATACCTTCATCATTTTGTTTAATTGCAATCCAAGGAAATAAGTCAATTCGCCCATCATGGACTCTCAAATTCCGCTTTCCATGGTCTCCGCGAATTCAGAAGCATCATTATCTCTTGTTGCGCCAAATACAATGTCATCGACATAGATTTGTGCTACAATGAAATTGCTTTTGATAATGCTTCACAAAGAGAGTCCTATCAGCTCCCCCTCGAGTATAGCCCTTCTCCAAAAGGTGCTTTGGTTAACCTTTCGTACCATGCTCGCGGTGCTTGTTTCAGACCGTAAAGAGCCTTTTTCAAACGAAAACATGGTTAGGTGTTTATGATCTACAAAACCTTTCGGTTGAGCCACATAAACTTCCTCATTTTAAAACCCATTTAGAAATGCGCTCTTAACGTCCATTTGAAATAATTTGATTTTAAAATGACAAGCAATAGCAAATAGTATACGAATGGACTCGAGTCTAGCTACAGGGGCGAATGTTTCGTCAAAGTCTATACCTTCTACTTGAGAGTAGCCTTGAGCAACTAATCGTGCCTTGTTCCTGATGATAGTACCATCCTCATTTTTCTTGTTCTTGAAGATCCATTTGGTACCTATCACATTGTGTTGCTTTGGAGGCTTCGTTAATTCCCAGACTTTGTTTCGCTCAAATTGATGGAGCTCTTCCTGCATTGCTTAATCCAGTAGTCATCCTGAAGAGCTTCATCTATGTTCTTTGGTTCGATTAAAGATACGTAGCAAGCGAATCCACAAACCAACTGCCTCCGAGTTCTGACTCCTTCTTGTGGATCTCCAATAATATTCGATTCCGGATGATCCTTGGAGATTCGTAACATTTGTTGAAACGGAGTACTTGGAGATACATGAGATGATTCCTGCACATCAGATAAACTTGAAGAACCATTAGATGCATCATTAATATTTGAAGTATTATCATGAGAAGATGCACTAGCAGGAGAATCATCATCTAGAGAGATATCGAGGGTAGATTTTCCAGATTCAAGTGAAAAGCTTCATCTACTTTAACATTTATAGATTCTACGATCGTCTTAGATTCAATGTTAAATACTCGATATGCTCTGCTATTCGTAGAATAACCCAAAAAGATCCCTTCATCACTTCGAGAGTCGAACTTTCCAAGATTTTCACGGTCACGTAAAATGTAACATCGACTCCCGAAGACACGAAAATATTTGATGTTGGGTTTTCTACTAAACCACAGCTCATATGGTGTATTTAAAGTTCCTGGGCGCAAGTAAACTCTATTAATGACATAGACAGCGGTGTTCACGGCTTCAGCCCAAAAATGTAGCGGTAAGTTCCGGCTATGAAGCATCACACGCGCCATCTCTTGAACAACCCTGTTCTTGCGCTCAACAACACCATTCTGCTGAGGTGTATAGGGTGCCGAGAATTCATGTTTAATGTCATTTGAAGTGCAAAATCAATGAATTTTGAATTTATGAATCTCCACCTCTATCACTTCTAACACGAATGATCTTTTCATTCTTTTCAATCATAATACGATGGCAAATCTCATGAAAAGAGTCAAACGTATCAGCTTTCTCTTTTAAAAATGCTACCCAAGAAAACCGAGAGAAATCATCAACCAATAAAAAAATGTACCATTTACCTCCCAAAGATGGTTGACGGGTCGGCCCCATTAAGTCCATGTGCAAAAGTTCCAAGGGCCGTTTTGTACCAACGTGGTTCAAGTTCTTGTGTGCAGTCCTAGACTGTTTTCCCTTTTGACAACCACCACACACAATGTTTTATTTAAATAAAAGCTTTGGAACCCCCTTGACCACGTCCTTGCTTGAAATTCTAGTAAGTTCCTTAAAATTTAAGTGACCTAGCCTTTCATGCCAAAGAGTTTCATTATTCAAAGCGGCTAAGTTACAATTTTCAGAAAATTTATTAGGAACAACATAACAATTGTTTTCAGATCTAACCCCTTTTTAAAAGGAAGACATGGTCCTTATCAGTTACAACGCATTCAACAGATGAAAAGTTAACTGAAAAACCATTGTCGCAAAGTTGACTTATGCTTATGAGGTTAGTCTTAAGGCCATCAACAAATAAGACGTTTTTCAAAATTGGGCCATCTGGAATAGCTACCGTCCCTTTTCCAACAATTTTGGAAGATCGACCGTCTCCGAAAACAACGTGTCCTCCGGAGATTTTCTCAAGATTTTGAAAATTATTTTTGTCACCGGTCATGTGACGGGAACACCCGCTATCCAGATACCAAGACGAACTATCATATGCATGCAAGGAAACATTGGAAACAAGACAAGGGAAAATTTCACCTTTGCGCACCCAAACCCTTTTGGAGTGCGTCGGTAATGGTCGTGAAGTTATATGCCTAGGTGAAGGCGTCTTGTTATAGCGATTGTTGTTCCTTGATGAGATCGTCTTGCGCGATGAACTACCAAGTCTCTTTTCATTTGAAAAGTTTTGCTTTGATTTTCGGGGAGGAGCCTTTTTGGTAGTTGTTGCAAGAGGTCCTTGAGATGAGCGTTCGACTCCCGTCTTGCAATATCTTCTTATGTGCCCTGAAACACCACAACGAAAACATACCTTAGATCTTGACGATCCCAAAGAGGATGAAGTAGGTTTGTTGTCGTTGTTTGTCTTGAATTCCGGTGTCGGAGGAGGAGATACCGACTGAGGCACAAAAACTGTCTCACTCGAACTTGGACTGTTTCCAGTTTGAGTGTATCCGAGGCCGAACCTATTTGATTGACCAAGACCAAGAAGTCTATCCAACTTACTCCTTCCTGAAGAGAATCGCTGTAAGTCATTCTTGAGTTGGAAAATGGTCTTTGTCATTTCCAGGTTATCCTGTCGAGCCTCGTTGTAGAGCTTTGAGAAGTGATTCGCGTTATCCACCAGATTTGTATGTTCCTTCTCAAGTTGCTCATTGGACTCTTGAAGGGAAGCATTTGCCTTTATCAGGTTTTCCCTTTCCACTTCAAGAGCGTTTGAGAGAGAAGTCGCTCTTTTTGCTTCTTCTTCGAGATCATGCACTCTCCCTCTCAAACTCTTGTTTTGCTTAGCCACTTTCTTTGAGTCCCTCAAAAGTCTGTGGTAGGCTAGAGCAAAATCTTCACCTTCCGAATCATCCGATTCGTTGTCCGTAGCATTCTTTTCAACAGTGGAGTTGGACAACGGCTCGGATGTACTTGCCATAAAGCACATGAAGGGTGAAGATACGGACGCGTGGAATGCGGCGGAGCTCTTTTCTTCATCACTCGAAGACGACTCATTTGACGTTGAGTTGTCATCCCAAGTGACGACCTGCATCGCCTTCTTCTTTGCCGGATACTTGTTAGGACACTCTGTTGCAATGTGGTCGTAGCCTCGACATTTGAAGCATTGAAGTTGTCCTTCTGAACTTTTCTTATCCTTTGAGAAGTTCTCTTGCTTTCTTGACTTGTAACTTGAAGTACCCTTGCCTTTGTTCGACTTTCCGAAGGATGGAGATTTGCTTGAATTACCCCTTCGAATGTTGCGGCGAAACTTCCTTGTCAAGAGAGCGAGCTGCTTCTCAAATTCCTCCATAGAAAGGTTCTCGTCATCGTCTGAGGAGGATGTATCCGCGTCTTCTTCCTTAGTTGTTTTCAACGCATAACCTGAAGACTTAGAAGTGGATGCCTTTCCAGAAGAATTGTTAGTAGTAAATGTCATTTCATAAGTTTGTAATGAACCAACTAATTCTTCTACACGTATTTCGTCCGGGTGTTTAATAGTTTCAATGGCAGTAACCTTTGGGCGAAATCGTTCAGGAAGAGTTCTTAAGATCTTTCTTACAATCTTAAATTCTGGAATCTTCTCTCCCAGATTAGCACATGAGTTTACGATGTCTTGCAATCGTGTATAGTAGTCCGTGAAAGATTCATTTTCTGCCATTAAGATAGAGTCAAACTTGCTCGTAAGCATTTGCAGTTTCTGAATCTTCACGAGGTTAGTTCCCTCATGTGTAACCTGAAGAACATCCCAGATTTCTTTCGCAGTCTCACATGCCGAGACGCGAGAGAATTCAGTTTCAGATAAGGCATTAAAGATAGCATTAATTCCCTTGCCATTGTAAGAAGATGAATCTAACTCTTCCTTGGTCCATTTCGACCTAGGTTTTAAGGTGCGAACATCACCAATAAATTCAGTTGGATTAGACCATCCTAATTCAATTGATTGCCACACCCGTTCGTCGATGGAAATTAAAAAGGCTTTCATCCATACTTTCCAGTACGCATAGTTTGTTCCATCGAAGAACGGGGGTCGGTTGATGTTTCCACCTTCAACCATTGTTTACAACCCTATTCCCTCTCTGATACCACTTGTTGGGTTATATGTAATACGGATCTAAATAGGGGAAAAAAACACCTAGAGGGGGGTGAATAGGTGTAAACGTATAAACACTCAAAAATCGTTGCGATAAAAACCCAATGCGGAAATAAAAAATAATACGCACGATTTTTACGTGGAAAACTCCATCACCGGAGTAAAAAACCACGGGACCGATAACACGGCAGAAATCCACTAGAATTAAAACACGTACAAGGTGATTTACCGTACATAAATTACGACTCAACCTTTTCCATACGCTCCTAGAGGATCTTCTCCGCTCGCTCCGCGATGCTTCTCGAATCCACGATCTGCGCCCAACGCCGAATCCACGGCGTCCAACGTCGAATCCACGACGTCCGACCGAATCCACGGTCTTCACCCAATAGCACCCTTCGAATCCACGAACGTGCCTCGCTCCGAATCCACGAGAGCGGTTGAACCTTGAATCCACAAGGACACGCGAATCCACGCGTCGATTTTTGGGGTAAATCGTTGTTTTGGGTGGTGATGATCCGCCGAATACTTAGATCAAAGATAGATCGGAAATACCATCTAAGTATTCATTAGTTTGATTCAACTCAAGATGTGAGTATGAAAAACCTAGAATCAAACTAATCAATATAGATGAAGAAACATAGAGTATTCTCTAATGATTTCCTTTCTTCTCTATATGTGGATCTAGAGCCGTATAAGATGATATATGAAAATGACGGCTATCTGGATTCCTATGGATTCACCCTAGAAAAAGAGTCATAGGGTCTATTTATAGGTTAGAAACCCTAGGAAGGAGATAAGAATCAAAAACCTAACATTTCTGGAGATTTTACGGACGGCGATCCGGATCGGATTAGCTGTGATCCGGATCGTCGTAACGAGTCAGGCAATTCCAGAAAAACGAGGGTTCGGGATCCGGATCGAAGTGCTTGATCCGGATCGTTCATACAGTTCACCAAACATCAACGTTCGGGATCCGGATTGCGAAGCCTGATCCGGATCGTTCAAGGAAGATGGTAAACTCAGTGTTCGGGATCCGGATCAAGAGAGGCTACGATCCGGATTGAACTGGTGTATGAACGATCCACCTTCGGGATCCGGATCGAACAACCTGATCCGGATCCTGAACATGTCCCAAGTCCAGTTTTTGATTTTTATGCAATGAAAGATTCTTCCAAGTGTTTCTACACTACAAGAAGTATTCGGATCACACAAAATCTTTAGGTTAAACATACCTGATCCTTTTGAATTCTTCTTTCTTGAGATTGAGTTAAACGATCCAACTTTCTTCACCTTCAATCTTCAAGACTTGAGACTTTCACGAAACTACGCCAACTCAAATTCCGTAACAATATGGACCATCTGTACCCGACCAACTGGAAGATTCCGAAATTTGACAAGTTCTCGGGCGAAGAGAACGAGAACATCATCGAGCACATTGCTCGATTCACGGCCCAATGCCGAGAGGCGGTCGTCAGCTCATTCCTAAAGATGAGTCGCTATGATCTTAACTACACATTTCTTCATCTAATGATAAAAAACCTAATAGAGCTAGGCTTGTGTGCTTTTTAAAGTATGGAGGCCTCCGTGTTCCCTAGTTGTTTTCGATATTAGAACTTCCGAATGAACGATCGGCTCCATTAAACTTGATCAAAAGTATTTAAAAGGCGTAAAATATAAATTTTGTAATTTTTTTGTATCATTTGTTTAGTGATCAAAGTAGCTTAAAATAAATAATTTTAATTGTTATAATGAGCCGTTTGCAACCTTAACTATATAGAAATATCCAAATCACGTAAAATTTTGATAAAAAATTATTTATACTATATAAAACAAGAATAATATTTTTGATCTAAAATTTTAGTATCATATCATCACATTTTGTGAGATTTTTATTTTCAACCGTTGATTTTGAGCCCTTTAGATTACTAGGTAAATAATATTGAAAAATCACAAAATTTATTTTCTAGATATTTCAAATATTCTAGATCAAGTCTAATGGAGCCGATCGTCCATTCGGAAGTCCTAACATCGAAAATAATTTGGGAGCGCAGAGGCTTTCGTGCTTCTAAAAGCACAACAAGACTATCTCTCTCTCTATATATATATAGACCTAGGCTACTATACTATTAATAGCACCAAGTCATTAGTGCTATTAAGTTTTAAACTCTTGGATCAAGCTATGCGCGGTTAGGATGATAGTGGGCCTATAGGGTTTAGTGGGTGATTGGAAAAATCGTATGATCTAAAGGGTTAAAATAATCAAAGGGGTAGATCTAACGACAGAAAATTTGGTAGCACTAAGTGCTTGGTGTTATTGATAGCATAGTAGCCGAATGATAGTGGTAGGGTTTAGTGGGTTTGTTGGTGAAATAGTATAAATCCTAGGGGACCACTGTAATCCTAACTGGGCATCCTTTCATTCAAGGATCGAAAACTTATGAGTACGAAGGGGTCTATATTCATAAAAGTATAGTAGTCGTACTCTATATATATATATATATATATATATATATATATATATATATATATATATATATATATATATATATATATATATATATATATATATATATATATATATATATATATATATATATATATATATATATATATATATATATATATATATATATATATATATATATGGTCCGGCTATTATACTCTTATGAGTAAAATCTTTTTGCACTCATAAGTTTTCATCCCTTGGATGAAGGAATGTGCGGTTAGGATTATAGTAGTCCCTAAAATTTATACTATTTCCCCAATAACCTAGTAAACCCTAGGGGGACCACTATCATCCTAACCGCACATTCCTTTATCCAAGGATAAAAAAGTTATGAGTATAAAGGGGTTTATACTCATAAGAGTATAGTAGCCCTACGCTATATATATATTCACAAGCACCAAGTTATTGGTGCTTGTGAGTTTTTGGCCCTTAGATGAATGAATGTGCAGTTAGCATTATAGTAAGCCCCTAGGATTTTGTGAATGGTTGGTGAAATAGTGTAATGTAAGGGGTGAAATTAGTCAAAGAGATAGATCTAACGGTAGAAAACTGACAAGCACCAATTGGTTGGTACTTTTAACAGTATAGTAGCCAGACTCACTATATATATATATGTATAAAGAGAGAGAGAGAGAGAGAGAGAGAGAGAGAGAGAGAGAGCGAGAGAGCTAATCCGGTTACTATGTTTTCGAAAGTATGGAGGCCTTCGTGCTTATAAGTTATTTTCAATGATGGGACATTCGATTCCGTAATCGGTTCCATTAGATCGATTTGATATGTAATGTTGGAATTATCTAAAAACCAAATTTCATAATTTTTTTATTTCGTTTGTCTACTGAACAAATAGCCCCAAAATGAACGGTTGAAAAAAAAAATCTCATAAAAATTAGTTATAACGATCTGACCCACTAGCAATAATAACTCGTTGGGGTCAAACCAAAACCCAAAATGCTTAAGTTCAATTATTATTACTAGTGTCCATGTCTTATATATACCCAAACACATCCACACTCCCATCCGATGTCGGACTATTAACACATCCACACTCTCCAATCCGATGTCGGACTATTAATACATCCACACTCCCATCCGATGTGGGACGGCGTCACAGACTCCCCCCGTTTAGGCCTGATGTCCTCGTCAGCCCAAACACACACAGCAACCCAAGATCACCAGACGATGTGAGACTTGTTTCGCTAGCCCTGTCATCTAGATCCAGTCTCAGCCGAGACTCGCCACACATTTTCGGTTATTGGCTCAGATATCAAATATAACAACCCGACCCACTAGCAATAATAACTCGTTGGGCCCAAACCACAACCCAAAATGCTTAAACCCAGTTATTATTACTAGTGTTCATGTCTTATATATACCCAAATACATCCACACTCCCATCTATGACACCGTCCCACAGCGGATCGGAGTGTGGATATATTAATAGTCCTACATCGGATGGGAGAGTGTGGATGTGTTAATAGTCCCACATCGGATGGGAGTATGGATGTGTTTGGTTATATATAAGATATGGACACTAGTAATAATAACTTGGCTTAACCATTTTGGGTTGTGGTTTAGGCCCAACGAGTTATTATTGCTAGTGGGTTGGGTCACTACATTTGGTATTAGAGCCAACCACCAACCGAAAGTGTGTGACGAGTCTCGTCTGAGCAAAGGGTCTGAAAGACAATATGACAGGCTGTCAAGGGTCTGAATGACGAGGCTAGCGAGACAAGTCTCACATCGCCTGGTGATCTTGGGCTGTGTGTGTGTGTGTTTGGGCTGATGAAGACGTCAGGCCTAAACCGGGGGAGTCTGTGACACCCCATTAGCACTACAAGAAAAATGACTTTTGGTGGCGACAATTTTGTGGCGGCAATTATTGTCGCCACTAATTTAAAGCTATAGTGCCGACATTTAATTGTCGCCGCCAATAAATAAGATACAGTGGCGACATATATTTGTCGCCACCAATAATTAAGAAATAGCGGCGACATTGAAAATGTCGCCACTAATACTTAGTAATCAGTGGCGACTTTTATCGTCGGAAAAAGATAAAGATATAGTGGCGACTTTTGTCGCCACCAATAAAGAAGATACAGTGGCGACATTTTCGCGTCGCCACCAATAAATAAGTAATAGCGGCGACATTAAAATGTCACCACCAATACTTATTATTGGTGGCGACATTTTTGTCGCCACTATATTATTTATTTTCTTTTTTTTTTTTCTTTGAAGATGCGAACCGGGCCCCCTTACATCTTAGTAATTAGTGGCGACTTTTGTCACCGGAAAAAGATAAAGATAAAAATGTCGCCACCAATACTAATTATTGGTGGCGACATTTTTGTCGCCACTATATTATTTATAATAGCTACTTATTATTGGTGGTGACTTTTTTGTCGCCACTATTGTTTTTATTTTCCACCAAATTTTTCCTTCTTATTTTTTCACCAACCAAAACCTCTTTTTTGTTTTTTTGTGTTTTTGTTTTTTTTTTTTGGTGAGATGCGAACCCGGCCGGCCCCTACCTCACCCGCCCTAACCCCCCCTTCTCTCTCACTCACACACACACACACACACTCTCTCTCTCTCTCTCCCTCCTTCCCCAAGCCCGTTGCCCATCAACCCGCCGTCGCCCCTCCGTCGCCCCTCGCCCCTCTTCCCGCCGACCCACCGCCGCCCCTCCATCGCCCGTCGCCCCTCGCTCCTCCGTCGCCCCTCCGACCCTCCGCCACCTCTCCATCGCCCGTCGCCCCTCCATCGCGCGTTTACCTCGTGCACAAGAAAGGAAAAAAAAAACCCAAAGATTCCCAAACCCCCTTAGTTGATGATCGTCCATCTCAGAACCCACCATCCCAAACCCTCAACCCAGCCTCCCCTTGCCCCATCAAGGACTTTCCCTGTCCGCGCCCCCGGCCAACGCCTCCCCTGCGGCCACCTCTACTGCCTCCACCGCCTCGGTTGCTCCCAACTCCCTTCCCCTCTCAGAAGCCCCACGATTCCCCCTCTCCCGCACGCGGCGTCGAGAGCAGAGGAGGCCGAGAAGCTCGTAGACCGCGGGAGGAAGAATAAGTACTCGAAGAAGAGCTTAAAGATGCCGAATAAGCAATCAGCTTCATAGGTAGATCCAAATTGTTAAATTTTACACTTCAATTTTTGGTTTCATAGGTGAATCGAATTTGGTTTGTTTGTTAACAAAGTAACTTTGATGTTGTCCCCTGAATGTATAACCAATATGCAAAACATAAAAACTCACTGTTTAATAAAGCAACATGAATTTGCACTGTCCTGTTTCGTTAAGAATTTCAATTACTTATTAGAAATGTATCCATTTGTTTTATGGTTCAATTGGAATGAAACTTTGATGTTTAGTTAAGGAGGAGTAAGAAAATTGTTGTAGTTGATTCAACCTTACAATAGTATCTATCCTTCATTCAAATTCAATTGGTTTGTTATTGTTACTCCAATCTAATAGTTCTCTGAGTTATTGTAATTCCGCCTGTGTTTAGAAAAATTAAGATGTTTTAATTTGACATTCGTCGGCAATGTTTCATGGCAGGTCTTATCCGCGCATTGAAATTATTGTCTTCAATCGGATCTGCTCATGAAAACGAATGCTGGCATTGTTTAAATCTTGAAAGCATTGAAGAAGCACTGAGAAGGTAGAGATTTGAGTTCAAATCTGAGGTTGTGCGAATGTATCTCGACTCTTCACACTCTTCTATTATCCATAGTCAACTTTCAGATAGGTTTTGATTCTTAGATTCAATTCGAGTTTATAATTAGCTTCATGTTTGATCTATGTAATGCTCGATTTCGCGCAGGATCGCTACGGGGAATTTCTGTAGAAATCCGTATAATGTTACCGGAGTTTGTAATCGTAGCTCGTGCCCTCTCGCCAATAGCCGCTACGCTACGATTCGCGATCACGAAGGTTTTGGAACCACTCCGTTTTGCGAATTGTAGTGTTTTTCTAAGTTACTATTTTGTTGGATTTGGTTGGGTTCTCTGCTATATGACTATAACAGTTCATGATCTAAACTTGTTGCGAATTCATTCTTTTTAACTCTAATTTTGTGATGAAATATGTGTCATGATTTGCGATATGTTATGTGTCGTTAAGTTTGCTTTCATCTGCTGCATTAATCAACTATTTTTCGAACAAAAAAGCAACATGAATTGTGA
Source organism: Tillandsia leiboldiana (assembly GCA_029204045.2). Classification (NCBI taxonomy): domain Eukaryota; kingdom Viridiplantae; phylum Streptophyta; class Magnoliopsida; order Poales; family Bromeliaceae; genus Tillandsia; species Tillandsia leiboldiana. The sequence continues at coordinate 6,678,493 of CM055069.1, read as the reverse complement.
ACTTTTATCTTTAACATTTAGTTTATATGTCTAATATGTTTTGCATAGGAGATCTAATCAGAAGTATTGTTATTCAGCCTTTTATTGCTTACAGATTTGAGATGTTCTTACTGGTGCCACGCAGGGGTATTTTACTTGTATATGAAAACAATTGAAAGGGCTCACATGCCAAGATGTGATGTCACTATTATTTCTCTGCGTTTTATTCGATAGTTCCCGTGATAGCGGCGAGACAATGATGCGAATAATTTCTAACTTTGGTTCGACTTGGTCAGGATTCGGTCAAGCTCTTCGAAATGAGAATCAGCTTTCGAGTTCTCATCAATGCGAATCGACTTAGACTCTCAATATACAAATTGCAAGAATGAACTGAATCCTGAGATCTTGTACCAAATACTTACATGAAGCTGAGCAGGATTTGAGCTAAAGTTTGAAAAGCCGGGCTCAGTTCTACCAAGCCTATCGTTAAACTGTTGACACACTACTTTTGGTTTTGTCCATTATACTAATTCAATAGCTGGTTAGATGTCCGCAGCAGCATTTGCCAAAGGCCTGCTTGATTTAGAGGGGCGGCTAACTCCCATTTTGGTTTGTTACCCTCTTCTCAGCAATACTTAAGTTTGAATTTATGCGAAATTTACATTTTATCAACCTTTTCAATTTTCAGGTTTCACTCGTTAGTAAAGACTCATCCATGCTAGATGGACTAGAAGATGCTAGCATTGAGATGGATGAAGCAAAGGTTTGTTTGACACTGATTTGTTATACTAACAATAGTAATATTGAAACTACTAATAATCATAGGACAATACACAACTTGTTATGTGTTATCTTAATTAATTGGTTGCTTGGTATGTTTTTGGTGGTTTAGTACCCTACAAGCTCGTTGTTAGTATCTTGATTTTCTTTTATCTAAAAGCTAGTTTTGTTGTAGTGTGTGGGTGCATTGCTTAGGGTATGGCATTTAGTAACTTGAGTTGAAATTATGTTTAGTTGCATGTTTTTTTAAAATCTTTTATTATGGAAATGATTTCTTATTTGATTTTGTCTCTTTTGTAAAGAAAGATTTATAAATAAAACATGACATAAAACTTGTGTCCCTTGGGAGCATTCAATTTCCTCGTCCTTAAATGATATGAACTTCTGTATATAGTTGTTGGCTTTATCTGCCAAAAACTATTATATGCTTCTAGTTTTTTCTGGCTTTGCTTCTTACGTTACAGTGCAACCTGTATAACATGTTTCTGTATAACATGTTACCTTGGAAGTAATGAGTCCTGTTTAATTGTTGCCATCGTCAGCTTTTTATCTTTATTTTCTTGTGATAAGCAAAAGTTTCTGGTGATCTCTTGTGGTCACTGCTTTTTTATATCAAACTAATTTGCTTGTGCTTCTATATCTTTATCTTTAGTTGCATTTTTCTCATTTTATTTTTGTGGTTAATTTCTCAGAGGCTTCTTTTATGTTATGCTGTTTATTTTTCTCCCTTCCTGCTGCTGTTTCTCCAGAACTGCTAGATACTCTCCCCACTACTTCGTGTTTCAAGTAGTCAACTTTCAGATAGGGGTGGCCTTGCCTAAGACAGATGAATGAATGGAAAAATCTCTTGTATAACCAAATTAATTGAAGAATTAGCTTTCTTGTTGATTTTGCTTTATCTACCTACTGATATCATAAAACATAACTTGCCTAGTGTTAATCCAGATTGATGGGGAACCTTGACCCCTGGGTATGGGGAACCCTGTGGGGACACAGATGATGAGGACGCCCCCCTGTTGCCGTCACCACACTTGTTCGTTGCATTGCCCTTTAGATTTTACCATCATCTAGTTGATTCTGTAATTAGAATTTTAGTCTTCATGTGGCTGTTTTGGCTATCATGGATAATCAAACAGCTTTCCATTAGCTCCACACTATTGCAATTTTATATTGAGTTTCTGCACTTTTTGGTCTCTTTCTTTTCGGTTTTAAATCTGACATTAAAGACAATGGATTACCGGGTCACACTATTGTAATATATATATATATTACAATCAACAATCATTAGTCATATGAAAGCCAAAATTGCCAATAATGCCTCTAAACTCATTTAGGCTTTCAGAAGAGAGGGGTAAGACTTTGTATTCTTAAGAAGGTCACTTAATCGGAAGGTCCTAGCAGCTGTCATAGAAAAAATAGCTAATATAGGGAGGACGTGGGAGTGGAACAGATCGATATTTAACTTTTTTTCCTTTTCACCGTCTGTAAATACAGTAATAACGTACTTTGCTTTACGGGGGAGCCTGTGCATTGTTTTTTTCCTTGTTTTTGTTCTTTTCAGAGAATTAACAAGCTGATTTTTTTTTCTTCTACCAACTCTTTTTTTTCTTTCCCTAAGTTATAATCCGTCACTTAGATTTTCATCATCTTATTAGCATACGAAAATTTAAAAGGAATGATACATTGGTGGCGTTTAATCGCAGGAAATACAAAGATCTGAGGAAACAAAGCAATCTTCGTCACTTCCTGAGATCAATCGGACCCCTTCATGATCATCATGGGGCATACCTGGACAGTTGCAGCATTAATTGTTGTTGGTAATATTTTGGATCTTCTTTTAGTCCATATAGCACAAACCTCAACATCCGAAATTTTATCTACTATGGATTATCGTCAAAGGGGGGGTCGAGCGGGTGTAAGTTGTATATCTTGTTGGCTGTTATTTTCCTTCAGATTTTCCTTTGTTGGTGGTAAGTATTCATCTGAATCTGATATGCTCGGCTCCTCATTAGCTATTCTTTTTCTTTTTCTTTTTTTCTTTTCTGTACTAGTAAAGTTTCTGCTCCTGTGGTTCCTGTAATTTTTGGTTTAAAGGCCATGTGAGCAGAAGTGATCCGATACGGGTGATGAGATTCAGTTGTTTTATTTTGTTCAGCTGGTTCAATAATCCCCAATAAAAAGCAGCCATGAAATGTATCATACTCTACTGCCAGTTGAGTTTCTTGAATGCATATCGAAGTCGACTTAGCTGGATACCCACCCATAGTTGAAAAACTTTAACCAAGTAGTGGATTAAACATGCAAGTCTTGTTCAATTATAAAGATTTAATTAAATGCCTGTCTATGTGCTAATGTTCTCTCACATTAATTATTGAGGCATGGCAAGCTTCAATTTCAGTTTGTTTGATTGCCTGTTTGGTTTCGCTATTGGTTCATCTTATGTATGCCGGAAAGTAGAAGCTTCTTGAGCAAGTCTTTCTTTACTGACACTTAATCTGTTGAACTCACAATTTCGGACTATTATCAATTTGATGATATGTTGAATGATGAAGAAAAGGCCTTACGGAAAAAAGTTCAAGCAGTTATGGAGAAAGAAGTTGCTCCCATAATGGCAGGGGTATGTCTCTCTAATTCCCTGGCGATTTTTCTAAAACTTCTAAGCAGTAAAGGAAGTAAACTAATCGGTAACTCACAAAGTTGCAGATGCCAACATGGAACTTCTTGCAAAATGTTTATTTTTTATCCATGTGATTCTTATGTAGGTGCATATCTATCTTTCTTTGTATGTTTATAACCCATATTAAATCTTGCATATTTTAAGTTATGATTATCGTTAAAATTGATTTTACATTCTGAAGCCATTATTAGCAAGAGGTATCTAGCTTCGCACTAAAGTCTAAAAGTGCTCTAGCTACTGTTTGGTCTGACAAAATGTTGTGATTGGTGGTGCTTTACCAATGCGATTGTAGTAAACTTGTGAAATTTGAACTGTAGGGAACGTAAAATGAAATGCAGGTTGTAAAGGGTAATTGGCCTTTTTCATGGTTCTGAAAAAACGATTAAGTTTAGACATAGTGAAAGCTATTTCTCTAGATTAGAATGTCATGTTATTGAAAGAAAAGCTACTACGGGCTTACAATTTTACCATGTATTAAATTCAAAAACAGTATTTTCAATGGTGTTGCTTTTTATCTCTTTAGCCTTTTTGCTTTTTGCTTCATTATACGTTATGGGAGCTTGACTACTGGAAAATGCAGAGTAGAACTAATATCTTGTACTTGGGCTTATTAGTTGCCATATAAGGATTTTTTTGGGTAAAGCATACATACCTTACCTCAATTATTGCACATTTTAATATAGGTGCCTCAACTTTAAAGATTGTGATTTTAGTTCATAATTTTTTAGCATGCCTGATTTAAGGCTGCTTAGTGGAAATGTAGGGTAGAACATATAACTAGTCCATGCAATCTCAGAATATTGCGATTTGGTCCTTATACTTTTCGCTTAACACTTCAGTGACTAAAAGTTTTTCATACATAGCAATTCCATCGTTGAACAGTAAAGAATCTAAATTTTCTTGTAAAATGACCATTTCACCATGACAAAAATGAAATGCTGTTGTCGGAGCTTGTTCGCCGTTGAAATGTTGTATGTCAGAGTTTGTTTTCTCCTCTTAGTTTTGCAAAGCAGCAAATGAGCTTTGAAAACTTAAAAATATTTATCTTGTTCTTTTGCCAGGTTGTTGAACTTGACTTCTTATATCCTAGTGAAGGTATTCATAGGAGGTGGGACAATGGCTATCATATAACTGCAACTGCCGCCACATGGGACCAAGCTGCATTCGTTTTGAGTGTACCAAGAAGGAAGCCCACGGATGAAACTCAAGAGACACTAAGAACATCTGCTTTTCCTAGCCAGCATGTGAAGGTGGATGTGTTACATTTAATTGTTTAATCGCTTTGGTCTTGCGATTGATTTAAAAATTGCATATAAATTATATGGATAGTCAATGCACTCTCCTGTTGTCGCAACTTGATCACTGAACTTTCACTTTGGTCTTGTGAGTGGTTTAAAAATTGCATATAAATTATATGGATAGTCACTGGCATTCACTTTATTAGCCGGTTATCGTCTAACTATGCTGCAACTGATAGCATGTGTGCTCTTCTTCCTTATGTTTTTGCATTTCAGAACTTTGGAATTTTATATTGAAGGATTAATAATTACTTGTTTGGCTTTTGTCTTGTTAGCTGACAAATTTGGTTGCTTGAATATTCTCTCTAGTATGAGGCTAGTCCTAAAGCATATATTGTATATCATCTTAGGAGTTTGTATAGTTATCTTGTATTTTCCTATTAAGCCTTGATATTGAGGACAATTGCCATTTTTCTACACATCCGGTAGGTTCTTGGAATTATTCAAAACCTGAAAATTCTTTATAAAATTAGATAGTGTTGCCACTATTTTTATTGCATTACATCTGAAATTTCTGGAGTCGCGATAATTTAGTCGCTGCTCGCCAAATCATTGCATAAGAAGGCATTTGGTAAAGCATGAAGTTTAGGTTCATTTAAAAATTTAGTCGCGATAATTTGTCGTCGCTGCTCGCCAAATCATTGCATAAGATGTGGCATCCTTTTCTTACATTTGGTGGCGACAGCGACATTTGGTGGCGACATTTGTCGCCACTGTTTCTCCACCGTTTTCTAGACATTTGGTGGCGACAATTGTTGCCACCTTTTCTTTGCCGTTTCTTCGGACATTTGGTGGCGACAAATGTCGCCACCGTTTCTTCATACATTTGGTGGCGACAATTGTCGCCACCTTTTCTGTCGCCGCTAAAGTTGTCGCCGCTGTCGGCTTTTTGGCTTATGGTGGCGACTTTTGTCGCCACCAAATGTCATGATTATAGTAGTCCCACATCGGATGAGAATGGAATTGTGATTTGGTATATAAGATACATGGACACTAGTAATAATAACCGGGCTTAAGCATTTTGGGCTGTAGTTTGGGCCCAAGAGTTATTATTGCTAGTCGGTCGGGTCGTTATATTAGTGATAAAAGAATCAAATTTTAAATCGAAAGTATTGATTTTACTCTTACTATTAAGTAAAATTTTATATTAAAGTTTCACATAATTTAAATTGTTCTATACTGTTAAACTTACAACATCGAAAATAACTTACAAGTACAGAGGCCTTCATACTTTCAAAATTATAAAACCATTCTATTATTATACTATTAATAGCACCAAGTCATTAGTGTTATAAAGTTTTTGATTTTTGAATAAAGTGATGTACGGTTAGAATAATAGTGGATTCCTAGAATTTAGTAAGTGGTTGAAAAAATAGTATGATCTCAGAAATGAAAATGATCAAAAAGATAAATCCAATGGAGAAAAATTTAGTAACACTAAATATTTGATATTATTGATAATATAACAACTGGACTATATATATATATATATATATATATATATATATATATATATATATATATATATATATATATATATATATATATACATACTCCGAAAATACTTTTTACTATATTTTTAATCGACTTTTCCCAACTTAGTTGACAGACAAAAAAAGAAGACCGAGAAAAAGAAAAAATGAAGCTTGGTGCCCGGCCCTTATCCTTTCATCCTGTTTGGTTCGGGTACAAAGGGGGTTATCCCTCCCTTTGTACCCAAACACTTTGGAACAGGGGGGGAATTCGAATCCCCCCCTTTTCCCTTTTGTCCCCGGTACAACCAGGGACAACCTCCATTACCCCTGAATTAAACCTACTTTCTCTCTCCTCTATTATTACCCTCCTCACCTTTCTAATTAATTCAAATTTGTGTGAAAAAATAGCATATAATATAATTCAAATTTTATATATCATTTAATTTAATAATTTAGATATATTATAATGAATATTTAAATAACACTAATTAACACTAATTTTTAATTTTTAAAATATTTATATGTTACCCGGAAAAATTATTCGTCGCCGCCGGCTAAAAAAATCTCTCTCCCGTACCGCATCCTCGTTCCCAACGCAAAATAAAGAATTAATCAAAATTTTACAAGTAAAATTAATTAACACTAATTTAAACACTAATTAACACTAAATATTAATTGTTACAAATTAAATATCTTACCAGAAAAATTAATTTAAATTTTTATATAATATTAATCATTTTTTACATATAAATAATTAACACTAATTTTATATATTATCTAATTAATTACATAATATATATTACAATTATTATATTTAAAAAGTTATAATACAATATTTATTTATCAAATTTTAATACATATAAAAAGATAAGGATATTTTCGTCTTTTTACTCAAAAGTCAACCATTTATCCCTCTTATTCTTCAATCCCAACCAAACACTATTTTTCTTATACCGGTACTAACCTATATCCCAACCAAACACTATTTTCATTTATCCTACCTTATACTCAACTTTATACTTATACCTGGTACTACTAATTCTCACTAATTCCCGAACCAAACGATATAAGGAAACAGTTTACGCTACCTGTGCACTTAAATTTTTCATGTTACTTCAGAAGAAATATATTTTAGAATCTATAATCTATAGCTATATATTACATATATATATATATATATATATAGTCAGTAATCTTTTATAACAATACAATTAAAACATGTTTGATTTATGATAAAAATTATTTAAAAATATTTAGTTTATTATTGAAATAGAAATAAAAATACAAATTTATAATTTTTTAAAAATTAATTAATTAAGAAAGGAAAGAATAATAAAGAGAGAGAAAAGGAGGGGGTGTCCATTAAAAAAAAAAAGGTTTTGAGTGATTTATTTAAAATAGAACAATTCGAAATACAAAGCCAGATTAAACCCTAATTCTAATTCTCAATATAAATTCTAATTCTTAATAATGTCACATCACTTTTAAACTACCTGTCACCACCTCATAAATTTGAGGGTGATCCTTCTCTCTCTTCCCTTCCCTGTCGGTGAGGAAATCGCTTGTGTATTATTAATAGGTGAATGAATCATAAAACACCACATGTCCAACAATCATTTTTGACCTACTCTATAATGTGCATAAAAAAAAAAAAAAAAAAAAAAAAAAAAAAAAAAAAAAAAAAAAAAAAAAAAAAAAAAAAAATTGATCTTTGAATTAAAATAAAATACTTAAATGGAAAATAAGAGTGGTACATCCAAAAGAATGTATATTATAAATCTTATTTATTTTAGAATTAAATAAATTTTATTCATCATTTTAAAATGACGGATAAAAAAAATTTTATCCTTAGATAGATAGGATGTGTATCATACATCATAAATGGGATGTATATATAGCATTGCTCTAAATGCTCTCCTATGAGTAAACAGATAGTATTGCTCTAAATACTATCCTCCTGGTAGGAGCACAAAGGCTTTCAAAAATAAAATTTTTGAATACACGATCAGTATTATTAGACTTGATATAAAGCATTTAAAATATTTAAAAATTAAATTTTATAATTTTTTGATATTATTTGTCTAACGATTAAAATGATTAAAAAATAATGACCAAAAATAATTTTTTTATAAAAAATAATAATACTATACTCACATTTTAGATCAAAAATATTGATCTTACGGTAAATAATATAAAAATAAGTTTATTATAATTTTATCTAATTTGAATGTTTTTATATCGTTAAATTATAAGAGACACGTATCAACTATTAAATTTATGTATTTTGAATATTTTTTATCTAAACAAATTATATTGAAAATTTATAAAAAAATTTTAAAATACTTAAAATACTCTAAATTAAGTATGATAGAGCTGATGGTCGATTCAAAATTTTCATCAATAAAAATACACGACCTCCTTATATATTATATATTAAATAGATTATATTATATTCTATTAAAAAATATTAACCATTATTATTATGTTTAATTTATAAAATATATTTATATATCCAATCATGTACACCTATAAATTTATATAATAGAGATCTTAATTTGGTTAACTTTTTGTCTAAAGATAATTTTTAGCCTACATAAATTATTAAAGAATTTAAAATTACGTCTATTAAAATATAATTTTTAAATATTAATTATGATATATTAAAATATAGGTAAGGGCTCCCTCAACTATTTGCCCTTAACTATTTCCAAATTTGAAATAGGTCCCTCAATTTTAACTTATTTTAATTAAAATTTTAAAATTAATAATTCAGCTTCAAATATTTTATAATTTAATAATATTAAAGAAAATATATGTTTTTAATAAATAATTGTATAATTTTATAATGTTTTGTACGTGGTCCTTTTAAGTAGGATAAATTATACATTGGTTTTATTTTAATTTTTGATAAAAAAAATTTAAAGTATTATAATTAAATTTTATAATCTAATTTAATTAACTAAATTATTAAAATTCTAAAAAATATAAAATATTAACTAAATTTTATTATATATATATATATATATATATATATATATATAGTAACGCGTGGGTTCTTAAATAGTAAAATAATAAAATGAAGAGAAGAGAGGCGATGGAATTAGATAAATAAGAGCAGAGATATGTAACAGTAAAAAATAAACACAGCAAAAATTAAAAAAATAAAAAAATAAAACTCTACTCTTACCTCATAACAACGTGAAAAGTCAACGGTGTAACAATAGTCAAACGATTCTTCGCCTTGTTCACTTCTCACCCAAACACAAGTTACACAATATTAATTTAAACCTAAATTTACATCATATATATATATATATATATATATATATATATATATATATATATATATATATATATATATATATATAAAGAGAGAGAGAGAGAGAGAGTTCGACTACTATATTATCGGTAGCACCAAGTATTTGATACTATCAAATTTTCTACCCTTAGATCAAACTCTTTAATCATTTTTACCCGTTAGATTTTACTATTTTTCCAACTACCCATTAAATCCAAAGAACCCACTATCATCTAAACCATACATCTTTTAATTTAAGAATTAAAAAAACTTAGTACCACCAATGACCTAGTGCTATTAATAGTATAGGAGCCTAGCTTTCTCTCTCAGAGAGCTAGGCTCCTATACTATCGATAGTACGGAACCTCCAATATTATAGTCTCGTTTTCGATTTTAGGGTATTCAAATTAGCAATCAACTCCGTTAAAAATAATTTAAAATATTTAAATTTTTTTTAAAAAAAATTTATATTTTTTCCATATAGTTTACGTTATGATCAAATCATTTCAAAATTATAAATTTTCAAATGCTATTATGGCGAGTTTGTAGTTTAACGGTATTGAAAAATTTAAATTTATTCAAATTTTGATTAAAAATATTTAAAACTATTTAAATCAAAATCAGCATCTTTGATTTTGAATTCAAAAATCATATTCTCACATTTTAAAAATTATTTAATTTTCACTATTCATTTTGACATAATTTATTTACTAAGTAAACGATGTTGAAAAAAATTTAAATTTTATTCCTAAGAACTTCATAAGCCTATATCATATTTAACAATGTAAATAGTTGATTTAAACACCTTTAGATCGAAAATGAGACTATAGTATCAGGGCTCCGATATTATCAATAGTATAGGAGCTTTGCGCTCTCTCTCTCTCTCTCTCTCTGTGATGACCCGGATCTCCGCTAAGGTCTTACGGAGTTAATTGTGGCTTCTGGAGGCCTATGATGTGTGTTGGAGATGGTTACGCGCAAATCGGATCTCAGAATTGGACCCAGCGCGAAATTTGGATTAAGAATACCTGTTCGGATGCCTTCGACAAATTTTAGAAGTAGAATTTGGCAAAATTGACATCGGATTTGGACTCAGCGCGGGAAAACGATAAAAATGGACTATTTACTTGTATTTTTCGGAGCCCGGATGCCAAAATACGAATTTCGAGGCAAGGTTACTGTTCCGGCAGGCCAGGGCAACACTGGTGGCGGCGGGCAGGCGGCGGAGCACGGCAGCGCGGTCGCGGGCAGCAGCGTGCGCAGGCGCGGGCCGGTCCACGGAGTTGGCGTGCACCGGGACAAGCAAATGCTGCGGTGTGCTACGTGGCGCGCGCGGGTTGGGCGGTCAACGCACGCGCGACAGTGCGCGTTCCCCGCCGGGCGCGGCGCACGGTGGACAGCGCCAGGCCACGTGTCGCCCGCTCATTGGCAGGCGCAGCGACCCGGCTGCCCCGCCGTGAACTGCGGAACACGCTCCCTGCCGTGGACCGCGCTGCCATGCGGCGCGCGTCCGTGGGGCGCGGAGCGGGCCACGTGGCGCGCTGATGGAGATTCGGGCACTCACAGTAACGGGTCGGGCCGGATTCGGGCGCTCGATTCCTGCGCCTGAATCTGGATTCCCTCCTTTGGTGGACTTGGGCTATAAATAGCCCACATGGGCTTCATTTTTGGGCTTTTCCTCCGAGCTTCTAAGCCCATCTTCGACAGGGAGCGTCGTCTGCGAGTCTTCTTCGATATTTGTGATCCCGGAGATTTTTGGGAGTTGTGCCATCTGCGTTCTTCTCGATATTGTGAGCTTCGACGCGCCTTTGATACCGAGTATTTTCGTCGACGTTTCTTCCGCGAGCTCCCTAGGACTGACGGGAGGGAGTTTTTGGCCGATTTTTGCGGCATCGGTTTCATAAGAGGTAGATCTTCGTTTTTCGATTTTTCCGCTCCTCTTATTTTTGGGTTCTTTTTGGGGTTTCTAGAACATCTTTGAACCCCTTTCTTGCTGGTGATTTTATGGACAGTAGAGCTTGTCGGATTTTTATCTCTGCGCTCGGTTATCGGATTTCAACCTGTGAGGACTCGATCAACATCTACGCTTCGTGAGGATCGCAGCCATATTTTTATTGTAATTTTTGGAGATCATCTCTCAGGTGATATTTTGAATTCTTTCTAACTAATATTTCCGCTGATTTGTGATCGTGGGAATTTTTGTTTACCGCGATGTTTGGACTGTATCTTTGTACCCAGGAGGAGTTTTCTGGTATTTTTAGGCTCGTTGGAATCGTGGGAATCTAAGGATTATCCCCGTTCAGTTTCAGCCCCTTTGGACCTTGGATCGATGCGCATTTTCAGGTGGGTTGTTTCCACACATTACATTCTATCCCTGGACATAGTGTTTTCCTCACCCGGGTAGTAGGCCGAGTGGTTGGAATTTCTCGTAGTGTAGGATGCATGTTACACTCGTGCTTGGGAGCATAGTAGAGTCTGATAGATGTAGCTAATCTTGTACCAGTGGCGGGAGCCGCACTACAACAAAAACGGTATATAGCGACACTTTTAAGTGACGGTATATGTCAAAAAAAGTGCTGCTGGCTAACTTACCAACACTTTTAAAAAGTGTTGCTATATGTGGGGTCGCTAGGTATTAGCGACAGTTTTTAAGAGTGTCGGTATAACCTAAAATAAGTGCTGCTAAATTACCGACACTTGTTTAAGCTTTTAGCAGCACATAAATTTAAAATGAGTGCTGCTAAATTACCGACACTTGTTTAAACTTTTAGCAGCACATAAATTTAAAATGAGTGCTGCTAAATTACCGACACTTGTTTAAGCTTTTAGCAGCACATAAATTTAAAATGGGTGCTGCTAAATTACCGACACTTGTTTAAGCTTTTAGCAACACATAAAAATGCTACAAAATTATAATCTAGCAACACTTTTTTTTTTATTTCAGTGCCACTTAATAAATGTCCCATTTTTTAAAAAATTATTCTATTTTTTCTTGATACGTAATATTTATTAAAATATAATACCACTCTATGATAACTTATTATCATTAAGCATACTTAGCATATCTTTAATTTGATTTATCTTGATTTTAATTAACAAAAGAAAATATAAAAGAAATTTTACAGTTATGCTAATTAACACCAAAATGTCTCAAAGTAGTATATGCATATCTTTAAATGAGTATTTAGTCACTAAATCACAGTACTAACAAATGCAAGTTTTTTAATCCAGGAGATCGAAAGACAAATGATAACAAAAAGTAAAAATATCATATCAGATCTAGTCTTAATGAGCTCCGCAATTAAGATGTTGAACCTGCAAATTCAATAATACTCAAGTTAATAATAGATTAGTCAAATAATCTTTTAACATAAAAATTAATTAAGATAAGTTTAATGTTTACCAGATAGGCAATGAGATTGTGGATGAATATTATGAGCGCTAGATGCGTCTGAAATCTAAAAGAATATATTTTCTATATTGAGAACAGAATAACAGGGACAGTTTGAGATAATATGGACATTCAGAACTTAAAGATGAAAGCTGATTGGCCCGGAAGAGCCAGACACACATTTGGAATTCAATACTAACAAAAGCAAGTTAGCCACATACATAAAATCTAGAGACTTAAATTTGTCAAAAACTTTCAGTGTATGATATGAAATAGGCAATGATCGCGTAATGTTCACTTAAATGTGCATCAGCTTGATATTCTGAGCACAAATGCAAAAAATCAAACTTGAGTACAAGAGGTTAGCACGATCTACGACATTGGTTAAAAAGCTTTAGCTCTGTGGTTTCAGTTTTTTTAATCTAAGTAATAACAAGACAGTTTCAAACACAAGAAGTACAGGGGCAATTCTCACTACCCAATGTCAGTTCTAATAAATTTCATCCAATTTCCCAGTTCCCATTTGACAATAATAACCTACACTTCAGCTCGTCCTATGTAGCTAAACTCAAGGTCTCAAGCAAGCATCTACCTTGATTTAAACCAGGCATATGCTTGAATAAAATAACGAATAATATATCTGAGTAATAAATATCCTCTTAACCAAGAAATATAAATCTGATTAAGAAATTTGATCGACTACATGAACAACGGACAAAGTAGGATATAAGGAGAATGATGTTGTGCAGGTTATAGCAATTAATTACACAATACATCAATGCATGATAGTATGATATACCTGCAAGAGCTAACATGATTATATTACTGTAAATAAATACAAGTTCGATATGAAATTAGAGGCCATCAACATATGAAGCAGAAACATATTTGCAAATGCAAGAATTGGATAAATTTACCAAAGCTAGTTATCACAGTGAACCAAAAAGACGATAAATGCAACAAAATAATTGACAGCAGATCAAATTAAGAGATTCTTCATCATATATACTCGATCACTAATTTCAAACCCTTAGTTTCAAACCCATTACCTTGCAAGCTAATTGGTTTAAAGTACTGGCAGTTTCCTATATCACCAAGCAGAAGAACCAAGATCCATAATATGAAGTATATAACAACATGATATGGATTCAAAACTAGTTAATGGGTATCCATTCAAGATGGTTTAGCTAGGCTGATCCTAGAATAATTTTAATTGCGCTATACAAATAACAAGCAAAGAAGTTCTATTTTAATAGATTAGGCATTAAGAACTGCAGTCTATCGCAATTCACAAAGTATCAAAAGAAACTCCGCATTCCGAACCTTACAGCGAAACTTTCTAATTTTTCAAAGAAGACACTGCAATTTCTTTTTAATCAAGGACACTTCAGGTGCGAATATCTCAATGTTGTAATATGTCCAACTTTTTCAAAGAAGACACTTCAGGTGCGAATATCTCAATGTTGTAATATGTCCAACTTTTTTTTAATCAAGGACAATATTGGGCATCAATTTTTTTTGCACAAACTAATGTTTAGTTGAAAAAATCTTCAATCCAGTGAAGCTGGATTACTAACCTACAAGCATCATGGGAATAGTAGAACTGCAGAAGCATCTCTTATTATGAACCACGTCTTATCTTGAAAAGTACAGCTGAATTGTAATAATTAAAAAATTAATCAGAATCACAATCCTACAGATCACCAGATATATTATGGCACCAGCAGGCAGCATCACGAGGCAGATTGCAAGCAGGATATCAAATTCTAAACAAAGTCTGCTGAAGGTATTTACTGACTTTAGAAAACCTCCCAAACTAAGAACGAACCACAAAACATAAGAAAATTTAATCATGATCAAACCTGGATGTGGGCAAGTATATCAGCGACTGTCAACCTTGATCCTTCCTCATGCTGTCTCAAGATTGTTATCTTAATGAAGTTCATAACAATATCAAATTTGGAAACTCAAAAAAACTAAATCCAAAAGCCATGCTCTGGTCCTGACTGCTGGAAAACCAGGACAGCATTAGAAAAAAATGAATTATGGGAAGATGTCGCTGTACATAAAGCAATGAGACATATAACCTAAAAGTAGAAAAAGGGATCTAGGGATCAGAATCGCACATACTTCATTTCTATATTGCAGTACATCTTAATACAAGAGTGGTCTCTCCATGTATAAAAACCAAAAAAAACAAACCATTGGCAGAGAGCAATCTAATCAACAACGATAGTTCTCAGATTACCGGTGGTTTTGTGCATTATCCTACGACAGCTGCTTGCACTTATATTTATTTGCACATTTTCAACCCCCCAATCGCATCGAGCTATCTAAGTCTAGGTCTTGGTTATTATTTCTTTGGCATTTGGGTAAAGCTCTCCTAATCCTCTCTCATACTTCAACAGATTTTGTGCATTTTTTTTTTTTTTTTTGCCTGGGTTAATTTTTGACTTTCCTTGAAGTACTCTGATAATTTCAGAGCATTGCTTCTACTTTAGCTTCATCAACCGAACAAAAAGCGGTCTCATCTGTAAAATTGCAGATGGAACATCTAAAACAAGTTTGATATACAGTATGAGGCATTACTGTGAATATCCATAAATATGTGGAGGTTTTGATGTAAACAAACTTTATGTGATTGATAAATCATTCATTGCTCTTTTGATCTTCTTGAACTTTTTGATTTCGAAGAAAATCCAGATACATACAGCAAGCTCTTCCATTCCTTTTGTTAGCAGCATTTTCCATTTGTTCATTCTAATCATTATCTTCTGGTAATCTGTTCCTACTACTAATTGACACCTCCAAAAAATGTAGTAGCCATTATAAGTAAAATATTCTCTGACTTGAGTGGATCTAAAATGTCATTATGGCCTTCTTAATGGTTCTCTCCTTGTATATGTAAGATGCTGATTATAATTTACTGAGCCAGATGGATAGAATATTCTCTGCATATGGAAAGGCTTCGAAGCAATGGTCATCCACAATGAACAAGCTTGCTCAAGGTTTGTGAATTCTTCTCTTTGAAGTCTCGTGTCGTTGTCTATAAAAATTTCACCGGCAGCATATAAACCTTCCACATTTGTGATGCAAATAGATTACCAACTAAAATTAGGAAGAAGAGAATGAATCATCTTAATTTTATTTCCTTTCTTGTTCGAATAAAGAAGAAGCTCGAGGACGACATTAATATATTAATTCATCTACTTCATGAGCGTATTCGTAACAAAGATGGCTTCCCAGTTTCCACCATTTGGTTGACACATACTCCCAGCTCCATATTTGAATCGGCACTGATCTTTAGTCTTAATTTATTCGTTTCAGTTCCTAAGGCTATATATAATTGCCTTTCTTAGGAAACGGGGAAAAATTAAATACTTATGCTTTTACATAGAGTAACATCCCTTTATGTTTTTACATGGAGTAACCCTCCTATATCAAGAATCAATGGACAGACAGCAAGACAAATGGCACTATATACAGGACTGAAATACACAAAAATCATGTAAATGATGCACTATATACAGGACATTAGTAGGTGTATGCTGATTTTGAACTTATGAAGTATTAAACAATAGAAGCACTAACATGGAAACTTCCGAGAGACAAAATCTGTTTGTTAAATACCATAATACCCACTAAGTACAGCAATTTGAGAGTAGGCAATGCAATAATCCAAAACTAGCTAGCATATGCTCTTGTCATCAAATGAGAAGGAAGAAAAAAAGAGATAAAATCAGTGTTTGGATTGTATTGCCTTTTCTTAGAAAGTTTGTACACAAATACCCACAGCTAGACCTAGGTTTTTTCGCCCACATTATGTGTGCAAATGTGATCCATTCTAGTTATCGTAGTGAATTTTGATGAGAGAGAGAGAGAGAGAGAGAAGCTCACTTTGCGATCTCGAGGCGATGGCGGAGACGATTGGGCCCTGAGCGATGGCGATGGCGGAGGCGATGGCGAAGAACGATCTGTAGATGGCGATGGCGGAGGCGATGGCGAAGATTGATCTATAGATGGCGATGGCGGAGGCGATGGCGAAGATCGATCTGTAGATGGCGATGGCGGAGGCGATGGCGAAGATCTCACCTTCTCGTCGTACTCCTCTCGCAGAGGATGAGGATGAGGAGAGAGGGAGAGGATGAGAGGGGTAGAGGGGGAGGAGTGGGGAGAGAGAGCTAGAGAGAGAGAGAGAGAGAGAGAGAGGGGGGGGAGGAGGGCGAGAGGAATGAGCTCCCTGTTTCGGATCGAGGGGGCACCAGAGTTCAAGAACTTTCACTTAACTTTTTGTTGGGCCACCAGAGTAATCCATTTTGGGACCCAAATACAAAACTGTCAGATCAAAAGAGGCACCAGAGTAAAAATCAATTTAAACCCACCAAAAAATTAATTTGAATTTAATTAACGTTATCTGATCAAGAGAGGGCTTTGGGCCAAAGTTTGTGGTGAGTGTGTGGTGGATTGAGTAGAAATAAATAATATTTTTTTTTTGGTGGGTTTAAATTTGGGTCTTGATTTATAAATGGGACACTTGTGTAAAAGTGTCCCAACAATGTGTCACTATAACCTTATTGTGTTGTAGTGCCGTTTGGGTAAACGGTGGTCTCGGGTTGTCGAGTTCTTCGATTTATTTGTCGCCACTGTGTTCATGGCAGTGGTGTACTAGTGATAGCAGAACCTTGAACCCAGAATATTTTTGGACACACATGAGTTTAATCAACCAATGTTTTTCTTCCAAACATCGAAGGGTCGCCGGAGTCTGTTCTTGTCTGATTGGGCGAAAGCATTAGCCCTTCGGGGTTTGGGAATAAAACTTATTTTCTAACTGATTTTTCTAAAAAGAGCTAAAAATCATTAAAATGGGTTTCCTCAAATCAAGATAGTTTTACAAAAAGAAAAAGAACTACTTTTAGTCTTCACCCCGAGGGGGTTCGAGTGAAAATGGTTTTCAGTAATAAATATCACATTTTTCTGTAAACTCCCTCACTCGGGAGGGTTCGAGTGATCTGGGTTCTAAGGGCTGCTCATTCTTTGGGCCGAGAATAGCGAGAGGCTATGCCTAGAGCCTGTTCTTGTTGGATTTGGGTTGTAGGTACTAGTCTTTCGGGGTGTTCGAACCCTTCATTGTCATCGGCTGTGGAGTATCTCCAGTCCAGTGGGTTTTAGCACGTTGAGTTTGATGTCCTATTGTGGGAGCCGTCGGGTTGACGGTGGTCCCGGCTGTTGAGTATTTCCAAGTTTGACTAGACCCTATGTGGCAGTCACTGTGATTGGGTTGATTGAGTATATTGGGTTAGAGTTGTTACGGCATTTTGGTGTTGGCATATTTCGTGAGTCAAGTCAGTGAGTTGAGTCGGAGTCTTAAAGGGATCAAATTGTCAATCAGCAATCAAAGACTTAGAGAAGATTCAACAAGAGCTCAAGTTGACACTCAATGTCTTGAGTCTTGAAGATTGAAGTTGAAGAATTGTGGATCAGTTACATCAATCTCAAGAAGAAAGTATTCAAGAGGATCAGGTATGTTTAACTAAATAATTGTGGTGATCCGAATACTTTCTTATAGTGTAGAAACACTTGGATGAACTTTTAATTGCATAAAAATCAAAAACTGGACATGGGACATGTTCAGGATCCGGATCAGACAATCCAATCCGGATCCCGAAGGGTGATTGTTCATTGGCATTTTCAATCCGGATCCTAGGCCATTCCGATCCGGATCCCGAACATGGGACTTTGCTGAATTGCATGAACGATCCGGATCGGACCTTGCAATCCGGATCCCGAACCCTTGGTTTTCTGGAATCGTCAATCTCGTTACGACGATCCGGATCGCAGTAAATCCGATCCGGATCGCCGTCCTGAAAATTTCCAGATAAGGTATGTTTTTGATTCTTATCTCTTTCCAAAGGTTTCTAAACTATAAATAGACACTTAGGGTTTCTCAAAAACGTGGGAGCTACGGCCGATCAATTTATAAAACACTTGAGAGCAACCCTAGAGGCTAGGTTTTTATCGATCTTCTTCATAGCCTCTTTTAGGTCAATTCGATGGTTCTTTCAAGAACATATCTTTTGTCGAATTGATCTAATCTTTGCTTAGAGATTTCTTCTACGGTTCTTCATTGATAATCTAAGCAAAAGATCACCATCGAAGTCAATATTCTTATCGACTGAGTTTGCGTCGTGGATTCGACGTGGCATCGTGGATTCGGTGTGCTAAAGGCGTTTCGTGGATTCGAAGCGTGCGTTCGTGGATTCGAACGTGAGCAGTGGACGGGCAAAACGGTGGAGCGCGAGGTCCAAGAAATTGAAGGAGGGGTTAAATCCGTGGAGACGGTAATCACCTTGTTATTCTTCTTTTCTTAGGGATTGTTATTGCGCGGATATCCAACCGGTCAGCGCAAGGTCCGAAGAAGCTGAAGGAGGGGTTGAGTCCGTGGAGTCGGTAATCACCTTGTTATTCTTCTATTCTTAGTGGATTGTTATTGCGTGTTGGTCCCGTGGTTTTTCTCCTGGATTGGAGTTTCCACGTAAATCTCGGTGTGCTGTTTTTATTTTCCGCATTGGTTTTTATTTTGCACTGAGATTGAGTTTTTAAGTATTACACCTATTCACCCCCCCTCTAGTTGTTTGATAGTACCTATTTAGATCCTTTGGGATTAATAACTCTACAAGTGGTATCAGAGAGGGTTTTAGGTTTATCTATCATGATGGGTGAAAGTGGTAATATTTATAGACCTCCTCTTTTTGATGGGACTAATTATGCTTATTGGAAAGTGCGGATGAGGGCTTTTCTCATCGCAATTGATGAGCGGGTATGGCAATCCGTGGAATACGGTTGGGTGCATCCTGTTGAGGAAGTAGGAAATTCTACTACCCCAAAACCTCGCTCTAGATGGTCCAAAGAGGAACTCGAAAGATCTTCTTACAATGGGAAAGGTATGAACGCTCTATTTAATTCTCTTTCCTCGACTGAGTTCACACGAATTTCCGCGTGTGAAACCGCGAAGGAAATTTGGGATATTCTCAAAATTACACATGAGGGTACTAATCTTGTAAAAATTCAAAAGCTCCAGATGCTTACAAGTCAATTTGACTCTATTCATATGGAAGAGCATGAGTTGTTTACAGATTATTACACTAGACTTCAAGATGTAATAAATACATGTGCTAATTTAGGAGAAAAGATCCCGGAGTCGAAAATTGTAAGAAAGATACTTCGGACTCTTCCGGAACGGTTTAGGGCAAAGGTTACCGCCATTGAAACCGTTAGTCATCCGGATGAGATGAGAGTAGAGGAATTAGTAGGTGCTTTGCAAACTTATGAAATGACTTTTCCTACTAATCAAGTTTCTTCCAAGTCTTCTTCTAAGCTTACAGGTATTGCATTCAAATCAACAAAGGAAGAAGATAGCGAATCAAGTTCCGACGATGAAATCTCTTTTGCCGATTTTGAAGAACAATTGGCGCGGATCGTAAAGAAATTTCGTCAGAAATTTTGGAAGAATCGAACCGATGGATCTTCATCCACGAAACCATCTAAAGGATCATCGGGTTCTAAATCCTCTTACCTCAAAGGCGTTGCAAAACCTTCTAAAGAAAAAGAAAAATATGATTTCGAAGGGGAAATCCAATGCTATCGATGCAAAGGCTACGGCCATTTTTCAACGGATTGTCCTTCTCCGAAATCATATAAAAAGAAGGCTTTGCAAGCAAAAACTTGGGACGATTCTACTTCTAATGAATCGACCTCAAGTAAAAGGGAAAAAGTTGTTGCTTCTCATGCCTCTTATATTCCCTCGTCTAATGGTTGCTTATCATCTTTAATCACTGACTCTATTCCTTTGATTTTGCATGAAACATCAACAACCGGCGGAGAGTCATCAAGTGAGGGGGAGTCGGACGAAGAAGAACTCGTTGAGGCATATCAACAACTTCTTACGGAATCAAAGAAGATGACCAAACATATCAAGAAGTTGAGGAAGCAACGACTTGAGAATCAAGACGAGAATCATGCTTTAAAGATCAAACTTCATGATCTCGAGGAGGAACGAGAGCTTTTATTGAATAATAATAAAATCCTCCAAGAAAAGATAAATCAATCGGAAACGGTCGTTAATTCCCATATTAACAAGATTGATTTTCTTGAAAAGCAGTTTGAGGAGATTCATGTTACCAACCAAGCTTTGACCAAGCAAGTCCATCAACTTAAATCCGACATACAAAGGATTTCAACCGGTTCGAAGAAACATGATTATGTGTCCGGATTAGGTCAAACAAGCAAGGTTGGTTTGGGATTCAAAAAGGACCAAACTGTGCATGCTTCAAGTTCCACAATGAAATTGAAAGGAAGAACTTGTCACTTATGTGGACTTGAAGGACATTTGGTGAAGAATTGCCCGAAAAAGAGAAAGAAGAGTCCTTCGGCAACTTCATCTACGGGGCGAACTCAACGGAATCAAAAGACACATCAAGTCAAAGGAGTTCACTCAACCCACCAAAGGTCCGAGCCACAACATCAATCATACAAGTGGATCATTGCGAGGCAAAGACCTAAGGTGGACCAACAGTCAAAGCGGACAACCCCCGGCCACAACGAATCAAGACAACCCAAAATCCAGCGATTTTGGATTCGGAAAGGTGATATCTTTCCTTGTCTTAAGTTCTAAATAGCTTATGACTGTATGTAATGCTTTGATTGGTTTTCCCTTCATATCTTTCTTAATCTTTGCATTACATGTTTTTTCAATGCTCTTCGTTTTTATACTTTGTTTTTGAACAAAAGGTTTTTTAATGAACAAGTGCATTGAATGAAAAGGGCTTTCACTTTCAATCACTCCAATTTAATTGTATATGGATTATCAACTTTACTCCATAATCATAATCTTGAAGATACTTCATTATAGGAGTTTTTGATATTATAAGCATCAAATTTTAGAAATCATGTGTGATCTTTAGATGCTTAATCTATCTCGGTTGTGTGAGTTCATTGTGATAAACGTGAGACAACCGATAGACTAAAATTTGGGATATAATTCTTTCACGTAAGAGATTGCAGTCTTACAAGGGTAATTAAATGAATTTTAAAAGATGTGGAAAGAGTTACATCCGAAAGGAGTGTGAAAACTACCACCACATGTTGGAAAGAGCTGCCACCCCGGTCGTCCGGTTTGTGTGTGAAGCTACCACATGTTATGGATGCTTGATAGTATTTTATGAGAAAATCTTTAGTTGAAGCATTTGGAGATTTATATGCAAAACTCTTATATTTTGAACAATCTCCTGGTTGGTATAAGGTGGGATAGTTGAAAGATGCTCAAAGAGCCACCCTTAGGTATTTTAGTGCTTATCTCAAATTTGAAAGGGTAAGAAATCAAATTGATGTCATTTGGAAATCTCTGTAAGTCATCTTTGTACGTCCGTTACATCTTGATAGACTTTGGATCTCAAGATTATTTTTGATGACTTGTGTTTGATGAATATAACATGAAAAACTGTTTATAATATTTTATCTTTGTTTTTCATGATTTAGGAGTAAATCTTTTTAATCTTGTGAAATTAATTGGATTGAATGACATCTTGTTAATTCATTGGTTAAAGCACTTAAATTGTTTTCTTGATGGTATACAAATCGGTATTTGAAAAGATTCTAAAATTTGGATTTGTTTCAAGGAATTATTTGTTTTTTTTTGCCTTCTGGTATCGGTACGCAATCTGCATTTTTGTTATATACCGAAACTGAGCTTTTATCTCTCTTTCTCTTTGAACTGATGTTGTTAGTGATTTCCTTTTGTCTAGTATGTTCACTGTTTGACAATTTGTGACAAAAAGGGGGAGAAGAGAAATGACGGAGATGAGATCATCAAGAGAGGATAAACGAAACGAAAATGGAAAAATGGGGGAGAACGGAAAATGATGATCGTACCACAAAGGGGGAGAACATAGATGCTCAAGAACATGGAGAACATGTTAGCGATGCTCAAGATAGGGGGAGACAAAGAAAAATTGAAAGAGCCGAAAAACAAAAGAACCAAAAGGAAGACGGATCAAATGCAGGATTCTAATTTCTAACGACTAACGTTTGATTTCGTTTGGAGTTTTGTTTTGCAGGAATTACATCACTTTAAGACTCCAAGTCCTAAGTCATAGAGTATGTTCTAGGACTGTTTGGTTCAAATGTAATTTTGTATTTATTGGATCTTTCACGCAAAGAAAATCAATGTTTTGGTGATGACATTGAATTTCGATTTTTTGGTTTAAGATGAGTGACTTGAGCGCTTTTATGTATTTTTGGGTTTTGTCACGAAATTGCCAAAGGGGGAGATTGTTACGGCATTTTGGTGTTGGCATATTTCGTGAGTCAAGTCAGTGAGTTGAGTCGGAGTCTTAAAGGGATCAAATTGTCAATCAGCAATCAAAGACTTAGAGAAGATTCAACAAGAGCTCAAGTTGACACTCAATGTCTTGAGTCTTGAAGATTGAAGTTGAAGAATTGTGGATCAGTTACATCAATCTCAAGAAGAAAGTATTCAAGAGGATCAGGTATGTTTAACTAAATAATTGTGGTGATCCGAATACTTTCTTATAGTGTAGAA